>OY776676.1:28554090-29099354 GCA_963675555.1 Leptura quadrifasciata
TACTGGAGGACAACTGTGACCTCGATACACCTTTTGCAACACTTTTGACCGACAGTCCAAATACGAATAACCAATTTACTTAAATAAGTACCCCGTTATTTCTTATATTAAAGCAATTTTTTATTCTTTACTTTACTACTGTTATTTATTGTATATGAAATGAAATAAAAAAAGAATAACTCTTAATACATTTATTTATAAATAACAAAAATATATATACATAAAATAAAACAGAATTATCCGTCCGAATCATGCTCCACCAGAATGACTGCATCCTCATCTTCATCGGCAGATTCCTCCACCAGAATGGCTGCATCCTCATCTTCATCGGTAGATTCCTCCACCAGAATGGCTGCATCATCTTCCGAGTCAGACGATTCCGCTGTGTCCGTCGATGATTCCTCCAGAATTACTCCATCCATCTCGTCTTCGGAATCATCATTGGGCACAGTGTCCATCGACCATGTGGACGGAGACCTCTCCAATGGTTGGTATTCTTCTGGTGAGGTGGTGCTATCTGCTACACCACCCCTTGTCGCCTCTCTAACGCGCTGCAGGTAGGCACGATACCTTTCGCACAAAACGAACATGGTTGAAGTGGAAGATACAGTATTGTCTTGTACTTCAGACATGTTGGAGCGTAGAAAGTAAACTGAGGATGGTGAGGGCTTTCTTATGTATATATAGCCCCTACCACCACCCCCACCTCATCACTCCCCACCTCACTACTCACACAAATAAGAGTAGAAAGTGTCCTAATACTCATATTTTTAACACCATCAATATCAATAGCACTGTCAACATAAGCAATAATCGAAGTGAAACACAGATTTCTCTAGTAACATTGTGTTACTTACATTTAAATATTTAGTAAATAAAACAAAAAATAAGATTCAATTTAACGTTTATTTAACACTTAAACTAGTTATATAATATTTACAATAAACTAAAAATTAAATATATACATTTATTTATCACTAAAACTAATTACATAATTATTTACAATAAACTAAGAGATATATACATATTTACAAAAAAAAACTACAAATTATCTGTCCATATTGCAAATATTGCAGATTTCCACTCGCCTAATCTGATAGAGTGGATCTCTGCAAGATTTGCAATATCCCCGCCTGCCTCTCATTATCCTTGTAGTGGCATGGTAGTCCACATGACGATGTCTCCCAGGATCCACCCTAGACTGGTATCCCAGAAAACATCCGTGGCAAAGATTGTATTCCATACCACCCACTACTTGGACCGCAACAAAGGTCATGGTGGTGCAGAAGATGCCATCCATCGGGTTCACCCTTGCTAAATATTCTGATGTTATCCACCGCTGCCCTCTTTGGTGGGGAACATCTACGACGATACCCTCATCATCACTTGAATCGTCTGCACCCTCTTCAGCGTCAAAAAATTCCTCATCGTCTTCCTCGTCGCTTTCCTCATCGCCTTCCTCATCGTCTTCAACTTCTACCTCGTCGTCTTCGGGAGCAGCCAAGTCGTCCTCTACCTCTTCAAGGTACCATATATTGTTGAGGACATCTAGGGATGCTAACCAGTCCAGGAATCTGAGGTTAGCCCAACCAGCAGGTACAGCAGCCATATTAATACTTGGAAACGAATATATAAGACAGTAGACGGAATGATCAACGTTGAAGTTTGCAAAGCAACTGATCTAACGTGGAGTTACACCTCCTCTTTTAAACATGTTGCTGGTGACGTCACATCATCTCTAACGACATACCATGGCTCTAATATCGGCAATTCCAGCGACTACTTAAACAAACAAGGCCATGAGGAGGAACTCAGTTATTATTCAGCTGTCATACCGTACACTTGTTTTTAAAACAGCAATGTCTTGTCCAAGAGAGTGGCAATCGAAACCAACAATCGCCGTATATCCATATAGTATGGATGGTGCAATTCTGTGCTATAATTGTTCCCAATTCTGGGCAAAGCAGCAAATTAATCCATGTACTGGACTATGTTCAAATTGTATAAAAGAAAATCCAGTGCCAGTGAATACCGTCCGAAAAGCAGCATCACGTGAGCGTCTGGAGCAAGAGTGCTACAAGTGTCTACAACCCACGACTCGTACAAATTTTGGAATTATCCGAGATGTTTGTGAGACATGCAAGGTGGAGCACCCATTGAGGCAGCGGTGTCTGGTTTGCAACAAGTACACTGGTGATTGTTGGAACAATATTTGCAGCAAATGCAGAGACGAGAAGACATACAGTGTTTTACTTTGTGAATATGTTGGACATATTTATGGAGGTGTGATGAAACACAACAGAGAATGTTTCTGTCAGGAAGCGTTACTGTCGAGACGGGGGGATTTCATCTGATTAATTCCATAAATATGTATTTGTATTTTTTCTGTATTATATACGTTTTAAATAAATATATTTAATCTATAATTCGTTGTAAATATTTTCTTCTCAATAAAATTTATTAAAATGATTTTCTTGATTTCATCTAATAATTTTTAGGAGTAAAAATTAATTCAAAAATTTTAACAAATTTGCATTTGTATATATTTTTTCGTTAATGTGTATATAATTACTAAGGCTTTGGAGTCTTATATGGGGAAAATAAATAAAACAAATATTAATGGAATACACACATTTTATTATGAAATTTCTAAACATAAGTAAAATATTAGTTGTTATAAATATACACATTTTATATAAAGAATGTGACAATATTAAATAAGAGCTGCTTCGTTAATCCAAGAGTTGTGGTCATTAGAGAATCCGAGCCACTTCACAAAAACCTTGTTCCCTCTCCTTCTTAAAACCTTTTCCACCAAGTAGACATCAGGGTATTTAGCTTTTTGTAGCTCCATTTCATAAAAGCACCCCTTTATTGGTTGGCCATGAATGTCCTGGAGTGTATATGTTGTGGGATTTGTTACATTTATTTTAACGATCTTGAAAAGTTCAGTTGAAAAATTTGGTGTGAACCCCTTTTCAAATATACCTTTATATTTACTGATTCGAACTATATCGCCAATACGAAATTTAGGTTTCAAAGCAATTTTAATGTGATTATAAGCATTTAAACGTGTAGTTGGTTTAACATCAGCAGGTTTCATACCAGTCGTACGATGTATTTTATTATTGTACAATTTTGTAATGTCGGATAGAATGTCAACCCATTTGTATTTACCTCTAGCTGAGAATTCTTTATATAACCAGGTTTTTAATGTTCGTATTACTCTTTCTGCAATTGCTGCTTTTTTCGTACTATACGTGGAGTAATGATTAATGATGTACTGTTTCATTAAAGCAGAAAAGTTTTTGTTGTAAAATTCCGTACCCTGATCGCTTTGTAGATTTTTAGGAGAATAATTTGATTCTTGTAAAATACTTCTCATAGCCTTAGTAATTTCAACACCAGTTTTATTTTTTAGAGGTTTAGTCCACAAATATTTTGAGTAACAGTCGATCACTACGAGAATGTATCGATAACCATTGTTTTCATCAGCGTATGGTTGCATTTCAGCTAAATCCATTTGCCATAAATCACCATAACCTTTGATTATTGTTCTTCTTCTACGGAAATTTCTCCTACAAGCTTTATGCAATTCGTTAACAACTTGTAATTTCTCATTACTAATCACCATAATTGAAGTTTAAGTCAGGCGTTTATATAGATAATTTAGGTCTGTTTTTTCACTTTTTTCCTAATGTAGCAGCGTTGTCCGTGACTTCAGCCACTATTTCATCTATCACTTGTTGATTACGATCGTTCCTCCCAGCTTGTGCCACAATATTTCCAAGTGATTTCTGTCGCACTGTCATACCTTTCAGACGGGATTCATCGAGAATGTGGTGCACTTTGCTTATTGCATCATATAAAATAGTATAATTGTCCTCGGTTAATTTCTTAACTCCAGAAATTTCTTTATTAATGTGTTGCAGAGCGTCATTAATCATCTCGGTAATTTTGCTGTGTACAAACTTACTATATTCAGTCCACTGATTCTCCATAAAAGCAATGTGTGACTTTTTAATGTCTTTCATACATTTATCGATATTTTCGTCTACATAGTTACGAGTTACACCATCTTTTTGATTTATTGGTTCACCAATGTTCAGTAAACGCTTATTTTGCATATCAAATTGATTATCTGCGGTAAGTTTAAAACCAATACCTGGAGGTCCATGTACGATAATCGATTTATTATTCTTACTTCTTCGTCTACCGAACTTGTCAATTGTGTTGTTTACAACAGCCATTTCTGTTTACGTCTGACCCCGTTTAAGCATTTCACAATATTTTATACTAATTAAATAAGTGTGAAATGAATTTTAACTTCACTAATAGATTATCCTTTCTTCCCTCATTTCTTCCAATAAACTGACTATTTCGTTATTGACACCATTGTTACCAACCATTTTTGAGCTATAGAGCAGGCGTAGGCGGTCCACCAGTTCTTTCGGTTTATTCCAATATACATAGTCAACACCTCTATTATTGTATAATTTATTAATAGGAACACCTAAGCCAGTTTTAGATCTCGTCACAACTGTAGAAGATACCAATGGTTCTATAATATTAGTGAATTTCTTCCATTTAGCTTTATTCAAACCCTGTTTCATATCATAATTTTTATATGGTGCTTTTGTCTGTTTTAAAATCCCCCCATATAATTGACACTCTTTGTCGCCAATAATAGCCTCATTACTACGCGAAATTTGTGGTTGTTTCATAAATATCATATCATATAACTTAGGACTGCCAGAATACGTCCCCACCTTCTTAGTTCCACGCCACAATGTGATATTTCCATTAGAAAAGCGTATTTCAGCATTACCCATTTGTAGTTTTTCTGTATGGGGGTCTAAACGTACACCGTATATAGTATCATACCTAGCATTGTCGAATTTCAGATTTTCTAAATGTGTTTGCACTATATCACATTTTCCTTCTGCGCCACTAATAGAACTTTCTGAACATGGAGTGCTCATTAACGACGATCCCGGTGGTGTTTCCAAAAAATATTGTTGACTTGCATTTTTGTCACCATCTTCATCACTAGTTTCAGGTGTTGCTTTAAATGTACTAGTACTAGCTCTTGCACTTTCTATCGGTTGTGTTGGTTTCTGAGGTTGTGTTAGCGATTGGTTATGTGAAGCAGATGATATAACCTTTAATGGTTTTGTTATGGGTTCATAAATTTTTTCGAGTGTTAACTGATTCTCAACGTTTCTTCTCTTCACAGAGTTGAATTTTTTGCGCACTGAATCGGTGGCCTCAATCAATTCACGTTTCAGTCTTATTTCTTCTCTCATGTTTCTACCTATAGCACTACTGAGTTTATTCTCACCATTGTCATTCATGTCTAACAAATGCAGCCTCACTGCTGAAGTTATCCCGATGCTATCTGTAGACCAATTAAAATTTTAATTACAATACTTCATGGATATATGAAACTATCAAGTTCTTTGCGATATCTCCCTTCATTTACTTCTCTATCCTTGTCAATTACAAGAAACCCATATTTGTCTTTCCAGCACTCTGCACACATTTCTTGAAATTCTTTATAAGTCACATCCGGTGAGACATGGTCTGAGAAAATGTGGTGTAAATTCATATCATCCTGCTTAAAAATTGCTATGAAATTACTATTATCCCTTACCAACTGTTTAGGGACGCGGGAATACGTTTGTGCCAAATAGAAACAATCTACATGTTTATGACGCCCCATTGAGAAGTATGCTCGAATAACATCTTGCTTTTCACATATAACATCATCAAATATAAATATAGACTCAGGCTCAGCGTCGGATGGTTGCACTATTTCCGCGTTGTTACTGAAGGTGTAATATCCTAGCCCCGTAATCGGTGCTAATATATCGCGTAAATATTCATACTTGGGTTGATGTAAGGACTTTGAATATAAGTAAATGTTTGAAAAACGTAGCCCAAGTGGATGAGTAAGCAAAGTTATTAGTAAATTTGTTTTGCCACAACCACTTGGACCTATTAAGAGTCCGCGAATAGTTGAGGGAAGTAGCGGGCCATGGCGTGATTCGACTTGTAGTCCACACCCTACTTTTTCATCTAAATTATCTACAGCAAGTTTCTGTTTCTGCTTCACAATGCGCATCGTAGCACGGATGGATACTATATAAATAGATGTACGTATTGTGATTGTTATTTAAATGGTGTCAACCGAGAAGCACACACGTGAAAATCGTCGTGGTTTAAAGATTGGTAAGGGGGTAGTCAATTCTCTAATAAATAAGCTCCCATTTGAACTACACTTACCGGGAGGTTACCAGTATTGTGGTCCAGGCACCAAATTACAAAAAAGATTAGCCCGAGGTGATCCAGGCATAAACAAACTCGATGCTGCATGCAAGCAGCACGATATTGCATACGATCAAAACACCAGTAATTTAGCAGCCCGACACAAAGCAGACTATCAACTTGAACAAGCTGCCTGGAAACGAGTTAAATCAAAAGACGTAAGTTTCAAAGAAAAGGCCGCCGCGTGGTTAGTTACAACTATAATGAAGGGAAAGCAACGTCTTGGTATGGGTTGTACGTCAACAACACCCCGTACTACAAAGAAACGTATAATTAAAAAGAAAAACAAGAAAAAAACTAGAAATATAGCTTTTGGTGCTGGAATAGTACGTAAAGTACGTGATGACATACGTAAAGCCGGTGGTAAACGAAAAATCGCTAAGGACACAAAAAAAGTTACGCAAATTGCGCTTCAAGCAGCACGACGACACATGAGAGCAGCTGGTGGAAAACGTAATATTCGTACACCTAGGATAATACCAATACCGAAAGTGGGTGGAATTCTACCATTAATACCCATTTTTGCTGGATTATCAGCTTTGGGTAGTTTAGCTGGCACTGCTGCTGGTATAGCTAAAGCTGTAAATGATGTTAAAACGAGTAGAGAGGAATTAGCTGAAAAAAATCGCCATAATAGGCAGATGGAGGCGATTTCTATAGGAAAAAGTGGTAAAGGGCTATATTTAAAACCATATCGCAAAGGACTAGGACTTTATCTAAAACCACAAAGTTCAAAAAACTTCTAGATGCTCTACCCCGAAAACCTCTCACTAATATCGATCTTAAATATTATGCAGAGAAGATGAAAGTGCCCTATTTTCGGGGGATATTTATGCGGGACACTCTACCATATTCTGGACCACGTCATAATGAGTCGGCCATCATAAATCTAGACAGTATAAATGGCCCTGGAACACACTGGGTTGCATTTAAAAAACGTGGTAGTTTAGTCACATATTTCGATAGTTTTGGTGATTTACCCCCACCGACAGAATTAGTTTTATATCTGCGCAGAGGTTCAAAGTCGACCGACAAAATTTACTATAACTATGAACGCCAACAAAATTTTAACACAGTGTGGTGTGGTCATTTGTGTTTGAAGTTTCTCACTACAAAATAACTACAAACGCTTGTGAAATAACATCTGCAGACCTTGAAATGGATCGGGAAAGCATCAAGCAGATGGGTCAATCACTAATCGCATTCTCCCGTTTACGCAGTCTATTGAAGATGAGCAAACAACAACTGGCAAATATGCCTAAAGAAGTAATGATTGGATGTGCTGCACATGAAATTGCATTAGTATGGGACAAACTACCCCAGCATCTCCAGAATGATATTGATATTTTAAAATATCAATACTGTCAGGAACATTATCATGATGATGATGATGATGGCGGTGGTAGCAGTGTTGATGTTAATGATGGGCCGCCGCCTCGAAGAATATTTTGCTGCTACTGTAAAGTGCGCGATGTCAATGTTGCATCAAATAATGAGATACAAACGTCTCCGTCATCCAGCAAAAAACGAAAATTACACCACGATTATTGCTGTAGTTCACAATAAATTCATGAGAGAACACTAAATATCATCAGTCATGTCGTATACGTTCACTCTATCAAACCGATCTAGTGTGCTCAGTGCTGAGTTTTATCCTCCCATTGAATTAGATACTAATAGTCGATATGGGTTAGGATTAACAGGCTTCTATTCTTACAATTCTATATTCAATGTGGACGAAACCAACAATCGTTTTTGCTATCGAATTGGACCAAAAGTAGCCCCCACACTTATCCACATACCTTGCGGAGCCTATGAAATTGAAGAGATATATCGTGCAATACTGAAAGCTATGCCCGGTGATAAGAAAGAGGAAAAAGAAAAACTATTTCGACTGCGAGCGAACAACAATACGCTAAAGTGTGAGATTTGGTCAAAATATGGAATTGACTTTACACAAGCAAACTCTATTGGTAATTTATTGGGATTTGAATCGACTTATTTGCATCCAAACACTAATCATGAATCAACATTACCTGTTGATATTATGAAAGTAAGGATGATACGTGTAGATTGCAACATTATCTCTGGAGCATATCTGAATACCCTTAAATCCCATACCCTTTTCGAGTTCGACATAGACGTTGAACCAGGTTACAAACTTACCAGAGAGCCAGCGAACATCATATATTTGCCTGTTAGACCTGAAGGACGTCAGTTTATCGACAACATTACACTACGCATATTGGATGATAATGGAGATTTAATCAATTTTCGTGGTGAGAAGATTATCGTAAAGCTAGAATTGAAACAGTTTTAAAATCGCAAACACAATGGGTTTCCGATATAATCAACAACGATTAGCACACAATCGTTTCAATGTGATTGACGATAAAAAGACTAATGACTGCGGAAATCGACTCATTCAACGTGTAGAGCTTAAACGGTTAAGACATAACCTGCCAGCTAAAGATCGTGCATTTCTTCGATCCATCGGATTGAAACTGAGAGAAAAATAGTTAATAATGGTGACTTTTACATCTAGTGAAAAACTTGAGGTGTTCGAGGAACCTGTATTCGATCAGTCACTCGTTAGCTTACATGAGCATACATATAAACCACACGGTTCACCATATTATAGAAACTCTGATGAAGTACGCATTCCTGTCAATTTTCAGGACTTAATACTTGACATTACAGAGAGTTACATTTATATAGAAGGAAAATTTACCCCTAGTGATGTTACCAAGAAGTGTTATCTATCTAACAATGCGCTAGCTTTTCTCTTCGAAGAAATAAGATATGAAATGGGTGGTGAACAGGTCGCTGTCGTTAGGAAGCCTGGCATCACTACTACAATGAAAACTAGGGTGTCATATGGACAAACATCCCTCCCATCGCTACTAACTATAGGTTGGGGTCTCACCGAGAAAAAACAGGATATTTTAGATACTACCAGCCACGTTTTCAGCGGTAAACTCCCTCTTAAGTACCTCATGGGTTTTGCAGAAGATTATACCAAAGGTATTTTAAATACAAAACAGGAATTAATTTTAATTATAGCACGTTCCTTTAAAGACTCTTACATTGGAGAAGTTGATGCACAGTTAGAAATTAACAAAATCGAATGGAAGATAAGACATATTGTGCCTGAAGTTAGACAAAAGGTTAAACTATTAAAGAAAATTGATACGAGCAGTAATAATGCTAAAGTTAAAATGGCTTACCGTATGTGGGATCTCTATGAGCTACCCACTCTACGTGATACTGCTTCTGATATATGGGCTGTTAAAACCACTAACAGTCTTGAGAGACCTCGATACATCATTATCGGATTTCAAAACAATGGCAACTCTAGTGACAGAACCAAGGACGCCGCAAGTTTTATACATGCAGATATAAATAATATTCGGCTATATTTAAATGCCGAAGTATTTCCATATGAACGTTGGAATTTAAATTTCGATAAGAAACTCGACTCTGCAGCCTACTACGCCTATGAAAATTTCCAACGTAGTTATTACGATAAAGATATGAGTGAACCTATGATGGACCTTGGCGAATTCAGAAAAAATCCATTGTTTGTTATTGATTGCTCACACCAACCAGATGCAATGAAATCATCCACCGTCGATATAAAAATTGAATTTGAGACACGGAAGACGAAGTTTCCCGAACAAACTCGAGTATATGCACTTATACTTCACGATGCGTATTTAAGTTATAGCGCATTAGATGGTTCAGTTCAGTGTGGCATTGCTGGTGCTAAGTAACGAATACCTATTACCATGACGTCATTAGGTAGCCAATTTCCTACTTTGATAGTTGACTTGCAGGGGTTTCAATATAAAACAAATGATTTTACCGTTAAAGAATTAGCTGTTCTATGTTGTAACACTAATCAGCAAGCACACTATTTCTTCAAACCACCAAATCCTTTCTCATCACTAACCCAAGGCGAACAGACTCACTACCGATGGTTAGAAAACAACTACCATGGGGGCATAAAATGGAGTGATGGATATATTCAACTGTCAGAATTCCCACTAATACTTCATCGACTTTGTCAAAACGCTGTTAATAATTTTCGACGCAACGTATTGTCAGAGGATGTTATAATTGTATGCAAAGGCAAATTAAAGAAAAATGTTCTACAGCATCATCTAAAATGGAATAGAGTTATAGATCTAGATGACTTCTCACCCTGCATACCCAATCTAAAATCGTTAAAGGTACCAAGATGTATGGAACACACCCAACCAAAATATAGTCACTGCTCTCTTGCAAACGTTCACTTTCTTAACAAATGTATTATAGATTTAAATATAGAGTTAAAATAAATATCTTTAAATATGTTTATATTTAGGATTAATAATTAATATTTTTTAATGTATGTCACCAAAAATAATTATAAATAAATTAATGTATAATCTAATAATGTGTTTCATTTATTTCAATTTTAATTTTAAAAATAAAAACAACTATATTTCCATAATAATAATTTTATTACACCATTTACATATTAATATTATTAACAGAAGAATTACAATAAGTGATTAACTACTAATTGAGTTGTCTTCATCCTGTTCTTCATCAGATTGGTCGAGTTGATACTTTTCAATAATTTTCTTAGGTAAGTATTTTTCTATGTCACATAGGAAATGTTTTAAATTTATTTCCACTAGTTGCTCACAGAATTCTTCTAAATTCACAATACCACGAGAGAATTTACCACATAGTTGTGCACCTCTGTAATACCTCTCAGAATCCTCATTAAGCTGTTTAACTTTTTCAGCATCGAAGCAGTAATTCAGATCATAATTTATTGCATGGAGTCTATCCATACTTAAGTCGCCTAGTACAGAAGATAGTCTTTCAATTGCCGAATTAATGTCTTCTGCCCTTACCCAACGTTCTGCTGAATATTGCATCCACATTCTTGCCAGTTATAGTGAGGCTAGAAATTACATAAATAAAATTAGAACAAGGTATCAAATATATGATAAAACTACTTACATCTCTACTACTATTGTAGTGTATTTATAATATTTCAGTCTAAGTTATACTTTCACTATACCTTATTTATTGGTCTGATAATTTAAAGTATACAAATATTTTAAATAGTTTAAATCACGCAATAATTTCGAATTTTATTAGTGACCTTGATTTAGCACCGGTATAAATGGGTGAATTCTCTCCTAAATAAATCAACGCATATTTACCACTAGACGAATTTATTTCTTCTATAAAAGTTATATTTAATAGTTCAGCAATACGTTTAGGCAAAAATGATTTAAAGGTAGTACTTGTACTTTCATCAAATAAATGTACTAATATCGATTTTCCAAAACGTGTATTAAGCATTAACATTTTTTTAATGGCGTAAACCTTATTTAAAATTAACGATGAAATAGGTTTTTGGTCTAAAACTTCAGTATCTTTAATAATAAGTTCATTAAGGGCTAATAAATCGATATTGGTAGTCATATTTAAGTAGTTGAGTACAGTGAAAGAATTACTAACCAAGAAATATTACAGAACTTTGCTTACTTAAAATATTTCAGATCACAACACTATGCTCACTTATTAACTGTAGGTGAACCAGACTAAATATGATTTTGTTCTAATAGTCCGTGCTTTTTTTATAGAAAAAGTATACTACGTCACAAAATATAGAACCCCACCACATTTTACTGTGTACGTATTGAACTAATGTGATTTTAGAGGTCAAGTTGCGTGGCAAGGAGGAAGCTCCGTCCTTGCATTCTCTAATAGTGTTAGCCAAGGCCAAGGTCACCGCAAGTGATCGTTCTGGGTAACAGCAACACTGCGCCCTTGAAGTCGAAACGCACTGCGGCCGTCCAAGGTCAAGGTCACGGTATATGCTATGCGAACCTACGATGCCACCGTGGCCTTGAAGGAACGGACCACAGGTGCACGGTCAAGGTCAAGGTCAGTGGTGGGGGGAGACCGACCTACGGCTAACTTCCTCTACTGGCGATTATCATGAGGACATGAATGCGGATGTTTTCGAGGAATGGTTTGTAAAAATTTTCATTGAGATTGAACCCGGATCTGTCGTTATTATGGATAACGCCCCGTACCACAGTCGATTATTGGAAAAATTTCCAACCAGTGCATGGCGAAAAGCACAAATTCAAGAATGGTTAGATGGTAAAGGTATCCTATTCTTTCGTGCTTCGCTGAAAGCCGAATAGCTAACCCGAGCGAAACAGCATTCGCCGATATAAAGGAAATGTATTGTGGATGAAATGGCTAAAGCTAGACGTATTGAGGTATTACGGCTGCCGCCTTACCACTGTGAACTCAATCCCATTGAGCTTATTTGGGCTGAAGTAAAGGGGAATGTTGCAAGAGAAAATAAAACTTTTAAATTAGAACATGTAAAAGGTCCAGTACATTAAAAATAGTTACAGCTGATTATTGACAAAAATGCATAGGGCATGTTAAAATAGTTGAAGAAAAAATGTGAAATACGGATATTCGGATTGACGCAGTGATTGAGCCAATAATAATAAATGTAGGAGCCAGCAATGATATTGACAGTGGTGAGTGAGTGATAATCTGTGATAGTGTCATGTAGTGATTGTGATATTATGAATTATTTATTGTGGAAAATTACAGTTATTTATTTTTAACTTTGGTATGTCTTGTTTTTAATTATTCTATTTTAACAAGAAAGTTTATTTATGTTGTTAGAACAGTTATTTATTTTTAAGGTGTAAGTCTATTTATTTATTTTATTTTTTAACCTGTTACTCCCTAATTACAATCTGTCACTATCCTTTCCCGGCTTACGCCTCCACGTTGGCCCTTGCTGGGTAATAAGAACAACTGGCATGGTTAAAATTTTCATAAACATCAACAGTTTTAATGTCGGATTACTTAAGTATTCCACTCTTAATAAAATTATGCCTGCCATTAAAAATTTTCTTAAAAGAATTCCAGTTTTTTTGGTTGAGTTGAGCGTGAAAACAAATTTAATTATATTTATTTTTTATTTTAAGAAATATTATTATTTTATATATACCTACATAAATACGTATGTGGCGCCACTGAGTGCCCGGGATATACGATTTCTTTCTTTCTTACCAAGTTGGTTTACGACTGAATAGTTAGTCGAGCAAATTATGAGGTATAAATAAGGCGGCGTTAAATCATTTACTCTATGTGGTCGACTAGGTCATTAAAGTTGTTTGTTGTAGTCGTGGTTTCCATTTCACGTAGATGGATAAAACTTAATATATTTCCCGCGATTCAGCGGGATTATACGGTAGAGCGAAGTGCCGCTTTAGTATCAAATAAGAGCTACTATCCTTTGACGAGAGTGCCGCTTATATTTTGCGTTACTGCATCGACTTTTCTGCCGAAGTATAGAAATGTTTCATAAGTGGACTTTGAGCAACTAAATGGCGCAAACCGCACCTCTGTACTTCATTCCTATTTAGAGATATCGACCTCGGAATGTCGGAAAAATCTAAATTTTCACCTTTCGCCTAATTTGAACGGCCGTATCTCGGAAACCGGATAAGATACGGAGCTGCGGTTTACGCCATTCGATTTCTCGTTCAATGTTGGCGCTGTGACTTGCCATTTCTGAGATACGGCTCTCCAAATGGGGGCGTGCCGAACAAGGAGCGACATCCTCGCATTTCCAACTTTGAGGGCTCGTAACTAATGTCAGGGACCGCCAAAAAAATCTGTGCCCCCCCATCATTCGATAGGAAATATAATTTCAAATCGATCTAGTGCAAAAAAGGGGTGTCAATTTTCTCATTCAAAAGTTACAAGTTACAGCAGTTCAAGCGAAAATATGTCAAAATCCGATGAAATTTTTATTATTTAGACAGCCAAAAATACAAGTGTTCTTTTGTCATCATCACCTCCTACAACTGATGCAGCATTTGAACATCTAAAAAGAGTGTACCTGCAAATCCAGATATGGCTAGGAAATGACGTAGATATTGAAAATTGGGGATGGAAGTATTCCAATAACATATTCACCCCTATAACAATGAATCAATTACCAGCTCCGGACAATCTATTGCAAATGTTATTTTGTAATTGCAAAAAGGGGTGTGAGCTGCTTGTGAATGTCGGAAGAGTGGCATGTCTATAGTGCAGCGAAAATAGTTGCTTCAGCACTTCACCTATCATTGAAATAAATGAAGTCGAAGAGAATGTTTGATATGGACAAAAATGTAAAATGTTTAAATAAGCAAATTAATATTTAATTAATAATTTTCTTTTATATTCAATTTTCCCTAATTTACTTCTTTTTCTCGATTAATATATATCTCTGTATAAATATATACGTTAACCTGATTTTGATATATAAAGATATTCTACAGCCTAATATGTATTATACTATTGTCTGGTCGATAGCCGAGTGGGTTAAGGCGCGAGATGGCAATCGCGATTAATCACACGGACATCGCACCATCGGGTTCGAATCCTGGCTCTGGCACTGTCGGAGGAAATGGTTGTATGTCCACGTTTTTTCAATGTGTAACCCCCTTCCGCACAAGCCTTGACTTTTGGAATTGGGGGTTTTCTAATTTCTGTGGTGTTTATTTATATATACTATTTGAATTAATGCAATTATCAATTTTTTTGTTTCAAAAACAAGATCACAATTTTCTAATAGGTAAATTTTTTTATATATATTATTAGCTAAACATTCCATATATATATTTTTTAATTTCATTCACTGTAACTGTAATCCGAGGTTTTTATGTGTTTAACGCTCCAGACGCTCCACTATGCGTAACACAAAATAAGTTTGAAAACGTGGATCTATTTTTGACGAAGTCATGTTGATAGTAATTTGCCGATAGTTTTGTCGATTATTTTTTCACCCTTTTTGTAAACCGGACAGATATGAGATTTTTTCCATATGTCCGGAAATATGCCATACTATAAAGACCATATGTCCGGAAATATGCCATAACATAAAGACATATTAAAAATCATACAAAAACATACACAAAAACATATGTTAAATCCCTAACAATAAAAGCAGGTACATCATGAGATCCTTTTGTAAATTTAGGTTTTCAAGGCAGATAAGACATCATGTGTAGAAAATTTATGAACATGTAAATTATTATTATTGGATCTGAACGATTTGTTAAACGAATCATTATTTGTTGCTCCGGGGTTAGTAAATGATATCTGAAAGATTTCTCAAATCCGTCCACAATTTCTTGTGTATTATTTAACTGGTCATCTGATTTATCTTGATTTATTATTATTGTATTATATTTTACTTCGTGAAGCATGTTTTGCTAAAAGCTATCATTTTGTCTAATAAAACTTATTTATTGAAAGGTGTAAGTTTAAAGAAAAATACAGAAACCATTTTAATATTTAAATTTTCATGTTGGGACAAATCCTCACTTTTATAAAGATGAGCATTTTAAACAGAGTTTGAATTATTTCTAGAGGCAATCGTCTTATAATAAAATAACACCATAATAGTAGTTTTTGCAATAAGAATGGATATGATAGCCATATCGCACGAAAAAGAAGATTGGGGCACTCTGCCTTGTGCCATGTGGATAATCCACTCGAGTTATACAGTATACTTTTCTACGAATTTAATCAAATTTTAATATACAAACTTTGCGTCTGCTTATTCTTATGCTCTAGATAAAAACATTTTTAAAAAGAGGAAGTAGCCTAGCGGTTGCATTTACGCTTCGAATGCAAGAGGTCGTAGGTTCAACCTACTTTTTTTGCCATATATCGCTAAAATTTTGTCTGTATATAATAATTTCAGTAAAATTTTAGGTGTATAACCGTTTATCCACTCTTCATTGGAATCACTCATTTAAAATTATTTTTTAGCTCAAACTGCGCGAATACACACTGACAATTACTTTGATAGCTTTACGCACTAACTTGAATATTTTAAAATACATAGTTGCCTATGTACTTACACGAATTGTGATTGGTCGATTTCATATCCATCCTAGAACGTATATGAAATAGGAAAGTGGGAATATATCCGTTCAGTTAACTGGAATGGCCCACTTATCCATTCTACAGACTGTACGGAAAACAGCAAATTTACATAAGGGAGTAGAAAAATAGTTATTTGTTTAACTAGGCAGCAAAATAGTAGATTGACTGACGCGGCTGATAATTCCTAGCCTCGCTACGCTCGGCTTGGAACTCTGCCAAGGCAGTCAGTCTATTTTGCTGCTGAGTTGAACATATAATTTTTTCGCCAATTGTTTGAATATATTCTAAAATAATTAAATTATTTCAAATCTCAATCTCTTTATTTTTGTTGTAATAAATTCAATAAAAATTCATTAAAATCGCAGTTGTTACATGTTGGTTACCATGGAAACTAAGTGTCACTTTCCCTGCCTAGGCAGGGAAAGTGCCACTTTGCTGATTCACATTAGTCAGCAAAGTTAGTACTTTGATGTCAATCGGCGAAAAAAATAATTGTTGCGACTAATGGTCGGTGTAATTTCTAAGGTATTGGATAGCACACATTGTGGCAATATTCGGTGAACAAACTGTAAAGAAAGCAAAACTGGATAGCAAATTATAAAAGCAATGTTACTGATACGGAAACGTCCATGTAGGTATTTTGTGCTAGTTGTCGGTTTATGTTGTGCAAAATATTCATCATGAAAATTCAAATAACAAGAACAGTGCTACCGCCACGAAAAAAATCCAATTTGATTTGAAATTTTGAATTGTTAAACATACGTAAAATCTTACATGTTCTTTGAAATTTCTATTAACTAGGCGATTGAACGATAACCACAATTTTATGTGATTGTCAAAGCAAAAATGTAGATGTTTCTTTTATATGAAGTTTTCGTTGTATCATCCCAATTGGATAAATCAACAGGAAAATATACCCAAGATGGGATTTATCAGTCTAGTAGTTATTTGTTATCTGAGATAGAGTAAACAAAAATTTCTGGAACCCATATTGATTTTTTTATATTATTTTATTCTTTTCTAGGAATGACCGTAGTCTATTATTTAGATACTTTTCAAAAGTTTTGCAATATTGTTTGTTAGCGATATCGGCCGATTCGTCATGTTATTTTTACTGCCATTTTTATATATTGGTACTACAATACTTTCTTTAAAAAATTAAGGAATTATAGTTGTTAAACATAAAATTAATAATGTGGGCAACAAGTTTTCCGGATTTTCGTTATTATACTGTCTCCCTCACGAGGTTGTTTTTCAAGTTGGATATCATCTTTTCTATTTCGCGGTCACATACGCCCTCCAGGATCATAGAATTAAAATTTTCATTTATGTTTTCGTTGTCTGCAAGGTTTTGTGTTTGACTGGAAATTTCTCGTGATCGTGTTTGATTTGTATGACTGGTGGTCAAGAGGTGAGCGCACTTGCCTCTCACCCAAAAGTTCCGGGTTCGATCTCCGGTCGTGGCAGTGGAAAATACTGTGAGAGGGATTTTTTCACTATACACGGATATTGGGTGTGTGTCCCTTGTCTCTAAATGTGTAGCCCCCTCCCACACATGGCTCTTCAGAGCCTTCCGGGATAAAGGGGGTCGTAATTACCTATGGTGTTATTTATTTATTTATTATTATTTATTTGTTCGCGGAATTTACTTTTACTCTCTTCCACATTTGTAAAGGACCCCGCACAATATATATGGGTTTTGGATCCCGTTCAAACTTTCTGCACTTATGATTATATTATACTTGAAAAGTAAGACCTTTCGCTAAGAACTCTGAATAATTAAGTTGTAGGTAATTGGATGGGGTGTTTGAAAGTGACCTTCAAGGTCAAACTGATTGTCATAATAAGTTTGCACATTTTTTTATAACGGAAATGAAAAGCTTGAAAACCCTGCATTTAAACGCAAAAATAACTTAGGAATCAGTTGATATGAAACTCCCTAAGTTATTAATGCGTTTAAATGCAGATTTTTCAAGCTTCTCACTTCCGTTATAAAAAATGTGCAAACCTATTATTTAAATCAGTTTGACCTTAAAATGACCTTGAAGGTCAATAAAAATGATTATTGTCAGAGTCTTAAACATTTATTCAAACGGCTCTCTTTAATTATAACGGCAATTTTTATGAATTATTGTTATTTTCAATTATTATTACATCACGACACCAATAATAATCATAATTATATTTCAGGTGCAGAATGGAAACTGCTAACGGAGGACGAAAAGAGGCCTTTTATCGATGAAGCAAAGCGGTTGCGAGCAATGCACATGAAAGAACATCCAGACTACAAATACCGACCACGGCGTAAGCCGAAAACCTTACGGAAAGAAGGTTATCCTTATTCGATTCCTTATCCTTCAGTGCCGATGGACGCACTGCGAGCAGGTCAGTAAAATATAGAATGGAATAAAATATAGTACCATAGTATTTATATATTAAGCATAATAAATACGTGCCATTGAAAATCAACACACAACTACCGGGTGTAACAGGATCATGGTATACCCCCCTTTTCTGCTTTGTTTTGAAGATAATTGATTGAAATTTAGGATATACTATATACATAATAGGCGGCACTTTTTGACATACAATTGATTTTTCACTTCCGGTTTCGCCGGAAGTGTCACTAAATTTCGATTTTTAAATAGAATACCCTGTATATTATTGCATTTTTGAATTCTGCATAATTTTATGAATCCAACGATGCTAAATAAGTGACATTTCAAACATCAATTTTTTTTATAATATAGTTTTTATTTTTCCATTTAAGTGTGCCATGACGATTCCGATGTATTCTAAATGACCCGTGTAATACTACAAAAATCGAAATCCCATTAAAAAAAAAAAATTCACCAAAATTGTTTTTGGGGCAAAACTTCAGAGCTTTGGTACGCTTTTATGTTATTAATTAAGTTCGACTAGCACTTTGTTTTAATTTATTGTCTAAGGCAGGGTCAAAGGCTTCACCCTGTATATGTTTTTCTTGAAATAAGAGCACCTTGTTTTAAACGAAATTAAAAGTATTTATTTAACGTAATGAACAGAGTTTAACATTTATTTTTTAAGTTAAATTATATTATTTTTTACAAAAGGGCTCTGATGTTAACTTTTCAACAACTGAAATTTCGGTGTAGAGAAGATTTAATAATAATTTATGTAGATTTTTAAAATCTGAGAAAATATGATTTATGCGCGACGGCAGTTTGATTTTGAAACTTTTTTTACTTGGTTTGTGCCAAGGATAAATCTTTTTTACTTGGTTTCGATCAAGGAAGTAGCACGGCCACTAAATATTATTAATTAAAGCGTCGGATGAAGCAATATTTAAACACTTGGTTTTTTTTTTGGAAACTTCACTCGGGAAAGTATAGAAACTAACTTGAGATACACCGAAAACTGACTTAGCCTTAACTTATAAATTAAATATTTTGACTGGGGTGTGGAGAGTACTTTTGTTATGAATCGAGTTAGTGTGGGGGCAGTAATTTGTAATGTTTGAACTGTAAATCGGCTAATTTGAATGTTTCTTAAAATTCCTGGCGAAACATGAGAATAAATGATTTATAAGCTTTTCCAAATCGATTTTTTTAAAGAAATCTGATGGAATTTGAAAAGGTTTCGTTTCGAGATAATAATAAAAATTTCCGAAACTGCAACAAGTTACGGTTTTGGAAGTGTAACAAAAATTTAAGATTTTCCGAACTACAACAAAAAACCTGGAAATTTCGGAGCTGCACTGAAAACTTTTCCGTAACTGTACTAAAAAATTATTGTCGATATTTTTAATTAGTTATCGAGAGAGATACTTTAGTAATTAAAAAGTAATTAGTAATTAATTGATTTTCACACGAAATAGAGTTGACTGTTGCAATAGAATTTTGAGGCGAAAATAAAATATTTACGGACTTTTTAATTATAATTTGAGGTTGAATAAGTAATTATCGTTTTAAGTGACGATTTTTGATGTGAGAGAAATTAATTTATTTTGTGTAAAACGAAAGATTCAATAACAATGCCTGGGACTATTAAAGATTGCAGCAATGTTTCGTTATCGACATAATAAAAACAGTTTAATATATTTAACGTAACTAAACATATATTGTAGTTTAGACCGTGTCACTGTAATGGATTCAAAACTCCTGTTTCGAATTTGATTTAAAGAATCGGATATTGATTTAATTATCGTTTATATCAGCATATACAAACCCGTGTTAATTATCTGTCCATTTCGATAACTAAAATTCAGCGTTACACAAAAATCCATAGTCTTGTTCATATCGAATTAGCGCTTGATGCAATTTTTTAAATAATTCTAGGAACAATACTGTTTGTAATGAAAAATCGTATCAGTGAATTTGTATAAAACCTTTATAATCAAAACATATTTCAATGGTTGTTATGCAGTCAATAACAGATTTATATTGAAAAATTTTAGTATTTTGCATTCAGATTTTAAAATATAATAAAAACACATTTCAATTTGATATTTTAATTTCATAATCACTTTTGTTCCGGGTAACTTTATAACATTTTGTGTTAGGATTTATATAAAGTGTTTTTCGTATAAGTAACTAAAAATCGCCAATTGTGGTTCAGTGTTCCCAGAATTGAAAATAATTTTCCGACCGAAAGGAATTAACGGGTTTGGCAGTTAATTCATGTCGTCAATAGGAAACAATTTGTGTAATTAATCATGTTATCAAATACTTTAATGGAAGATACAAAGAGAAATGTTTGAGGATACAGAAAATAATTTATATACTGCAGAATAGTACACTTAGGGCCGGTTATCAATGCAAGGTTAAGTCGTAACCAAAGGATAAATGTCAAACAAAACACCAGATAGCCATTGTTGCATATAACATTTATCCTGTTAACTCTGTATTGATAAACCAGCTCTTAGTGGTAAAGTGTATACGAACTTAATTGAAACCGTATAAAAACTAAAAGCCGGCAAAAACAGTCGGCATCTCTTTATTGTACACGGGCAGAGGTAAATAGAAATGCTTGTCATAAGAAAATGATAAGATTTTCGGGCGTTATTATATTATCCTCTGTTTCAAATGGTCTCCAGAAAGCCATGGTAAATTAGTAAATAATTAAAATATGTCACCTTTTATATAGTAGTAAATATTTATAAATATGAACAATAACTAACTAAACTCCTACGCTTGATATTATAATAGGTATTTATGCACTGCACTGGCACATTGACAGCACACCGCATGGACTTCTGAGAAACGATTTACGAGTTTTTTATGCTAGTAGGCATGTCCGTTTTATCATCTTTAAACCAGTGCAGTCGTAGATGGTTCACTCAGGCTGATTACATTGCCAGTCTCGGACTCGCCTGCACAGTTTCAACTACCGTTCGAATATCGATACCATTGCTAAATATATAGGACAAAATATCAAATTCAGTGCGCACGGTCCTGTGCTTTAACACTGACCAGTTTCAATTTTCCCCGTATAAAGTATAGAAACGCGTGAGTATTAGATTGGGATTTAATGGATTATTATGTTGACACTATACTGCATCAATTTCTGACAGTACTTTTAAACAAACATATCCACAAGCTGATAGATATACAAAAATATATTTTAGTTGAGCCAATAATATAGTGTGGAATTTTAAATTACTACAAAAAGCGTGTCACTACGGTTTCCGTGCTGAAGTAGCATTACTGAAATATTGTAAAATATCATAACCAGTTTTCCTTCTAAATATAAGTGATATAAGAGCTGCTGGAATTACAGGAAATCAAGTGAAATGTAAGGGACAGAACTGGTTTAGAATACAGCAAAAATTGGAAGCATCAGAAGTAGTCTTTCAAAACAGAATACCTATAAAGGTTTATGGTTTAAAAATCTTGTTAGCAAAAAGGCCCTAAGAAAGCCCAGTGAAAGCAGTAAATAAATCAGTTATAAAAGTTTAGCCATAAAATCTGAATTAGGTGTCATAAACAATTCCATTTTACTGTTATACAGTACAGCACCGTCATATTTAATATTTAAAAATGCCGGTACGTTTAGAAACAAAGTTATTTATTCTGTAGTGGACCAAATAGCATCTTGTTGAAACCTCAAGTCCTCAAAATTAATGTGCGAACTATTGGATAATTTAATTTTCAGGCATAGTTAAATATGTCTACGAAAAATAGTCCAGTAATAGAATTTCCTAATATGCCAAACCAAATATTTAACTTGAATACTGTGTACGCACGTGTACTGTCGTGAGCAGAAAAAAATAGGACATCTTTTTTTCTAATGTAAATCTGTCTCTATTTGAATATGTAATGAGTAGCCGAAATAAAACAGATATCACTTTTAATTTATTCTTTATTTTAATGCTGTAGTTATTGCTATAGTAAATGATGGATGGTTAATGAGACAAATTGCACTGCGTTATAATATTAACAAAAATTTAGTGTATAACATTTTAAGAAAGTGGAGAATAAACGGTACGATTAGTAGAAATCCTGGATCAAAGGACAAAGGATATCCTACTTAACAAGAAACTAACTATTAATATTTCGTTATTGCACCATTTCTATTTATAACTTCTATAAGTCTGTTTGGCATATAATTAAATAACCTTATACAATAATCATTAGTAATAATATTTTCCTATGCATTATTTACTATTTCCAGTAATTCTTTGGCATTCCGTGGTCTCACATTTCGTTTTTGGATACTTCTTACGAGCAGTTCCCTTACTTCTTCCACAGGGTTAGGATCTGGACTATGACTGGGCCAGTTCAGAACATTAATGTTGTTATCTTGAAACCAGTTAGTTACGGTATGAACAGTATGAACGGAACAATTGTCTTGTTGAGATATGAACTCATTATTAGGAAATAATTGTGACACAGAAGGGAGCATAATATTGTCTAAAATCCTAATATACGTTTCACTATTAAATCGTTCCTCAATATGCCACAGAACACCAGGACTACGTGCCGATATCCAAGCCCACATATTGACGGAAAATCTACAGCTTTTATCGTTGTTAGATATATATTTTTCATCGAATCGAGTATTCGGAGGGCGGTAAACACGAATACGACCGCTGTGTGTTGACTGGAAAGTTTATTCGTCTGTAAAGATTACATTGTTCCAAAAATTTACATCATGCGCTAAAAATTCAAGCGCAAATCCTACTCGAGCTTCTTTATGTTCAGCTTTAAGTAAGTATTTCTGTGCTGCTGCATGACAGCGTAGCTCTGATTCTCTTACTCGCCGGAGACTAATACTAATCAATCCAGGAAAATTCATTTCTTCAGCAGCCTGAATAACTGAGTAAAATGGATTTTCTACTAAAGCATTTACCAATTTCAAATCTTGTTGTTGAGTTGATATCCTTCGTCGCCCTGATCCAGGATTTCTACTAATCGTACCGTTTATTCTCCGCACTTTCTTAAAATGTTACACACCGAATTTTTGTCAATATTATAACGCAGTGCAATTTGTCTCATTGACCATCCATCTGCTTTAGCAATAACTCCAGATTTAACTAAATCGCTTATATGAGGCGTATTAGTTTTTTGCACACTTACAGTAAATTATGACAACTAACTGACAATGTCACAAAAATTAAAGTTAGATGTACACAACCAGATTTTTGCTCACGACCGTACATTGAAGTATTTGCGGAATTATGACGTTCATAGAGAAAAACAAATGTTTCGTAACTTGATGGATGGTCATTTCGATATATTATGTATTAAAGAACATTGGCTTGTTAACGACGAATCAAATTTTAGCAAGAGAAACAGTTGATTTTCACTGCGAACTGATTGCTATCTATAGCTCTGAGGGACTTTGATATATTTTTGCGGAAACTTACGCTTACTTTGAAATCTATTACACAAAAAACCAAGATATAATAATATTATGTTTATGCCTACGCCACTGCCTCATAGAAAATATGTGAGGGGCGAGAAACACCGCGAACAAAACTGGATTATTCTAGAGAATTCAGGTACCTTCGACGCGTGTATATATGGAATGGATTTCACGCACGGAGGATAGTTTTATATTAGCAAGTGATAAGATGAAATGAGAAATAGTATCAAGTTGTGAATTGTAGTATTCAGACTATAGTAGATGGAACTTGTAATTAGTGTGTACTAATGTGTATAAGGACTTAATTATATTAAAGTACTTGTTGCAATTATTGAACTTACATACACAGAGTGTTTACTGGAGATTGTCAACACGTAACTAATATTCACTAGAAATTTTCATATTTATTTTAATAATCCAGTTAACCGTGTACATGCAGTCATTAATTTATTCATACTTTTTGGTTTTATTTAGTAAAATAGAAATGGTTGCTGTTATAGTACGTTCCACTCCCTATGAGATAAAACAAAACTCGAAGTGTCAAAATTTGCCAAAAAATTGAATCATCCGGCTCAAAAGGCCAAACCCCGATAAAAAAGTCATCTACATGTTCATTTCAATCAAAAACTACAAAACAGTCACCAAAAATCTGAAAAAACTCACGAAACGTCGATAATTCAAAGATAATCCAACACAATCAAAAAACACTTTAAAAAGATTCCATTCGTCCATTTTACAACATACTTTTTCCAAAACACTCACCTCAAAAAATACAGCCCCCATATAATATCATTCGTCGCCCAACATACTTTCCGTACCTCCAGAATAAACCATAAACTCGTATTCATTAATTTTCTACAACTCTTTTCCTATTCGATTTTAACCTTTTCTCGGATTTATTAAAGTAAAATCATGCATTGATAGGGGTCATTAATAAAAGATTTTGCATACATTAATCAAACTTTGATTCCTTTCAATTGCATTGCTTAAATATATTTACAGAAATTGTAAAGAATGATAATATAATATGCTGAGACTCGAGTGCACACCAATAACAATTGCCATTTGAATTATTCTTGTTATGAATTTTACTGTTAGTTAATAATTGTTGGTAACTTCAATAGTACTTGCTTAAAATTAATTTATATTAAAAATACTTATATAATTATCTGTCTATACAGTTTTGAACCCCTCCAGCACGTCACTGCTTCTGAATTCAATCCGCTACCTGGACGTTACAAGAAAACGGAATCCTATTCCAAACGTATTGATTGAAAAAATTACAATAAGTGAATTGTATTCCTGGCATTGTGCTATTTCTCTTTTAAATAAAAGAACGGGAACTGAACTGTCAAATTTGACGCTACAATAAACACCTGGCCGAAGCAGTATAATGAACACAACGGAATCGAATATTTGCTTATAATTTTTTAATCAAACACCAATAAGGAAAACATATATAATTACTTTATTCTAACGACATAAAGATTTTGATTAATTAATCTAGACTGGCAATTCTGACGACCTAAATAACGATAAATTTCAGTTTAGATTAATGAAAGCTATATAATACAAGTCATATAAAGTACCTACCTGCATGAAAAGCAGGAAGTTGTGTGTAATGTTTCTTATTGATAACTTACAAATTTGTCACAGCATTTCTTTCTATATAAATTGTATAATTGAAACAAAATTGTAATATATATTTTGTTTTCGTAAACGTATAATTTTTTAAATGTGTATATTCTGTTTATTTATTTCTGATGTCCAGATTTTACCGTCGCGTATGCTAAGTGGTGTAATCGGGGTTACATTTAAATAAATGCCCTTATTAAATTTGCATACAGGGTGCGGCAATAGTGCGTCTGACTTGGATAGCTCGCGTTCTAGAAATAAAAAAAAATACAGGCAAACTACATAAAAAAGTCTATAACTGGAAATTATTTTCGAATATACAGGGTGAACCAAGACGATTGTACACAACCAAGTGCCATTTCTCAAAATGGACTGCTATAAATATCAGTACATTTTGAGAAGCGTCTTGCTAGACTCCTTTCACGTGGATGTAGTGATTTTTTTTTGTAGCGTGCAGAATTCAGGAGATACAGAAAAATATATATTTTTTAAATGGGATACCCTGCATATTATTAAATTTTTGGAATGATTCTTTTTTCTTGATTTCAAAAATATACCATATGTTCCTACCATATACCGTTTTTGAGTTATTAAATCTCGAATACCTTAGTTCAACTAGTTAACTGTAAATATGGAAAAGTTAACATTATTAAAGCGAGCTATGCAAATGACAACTATTATTTTTGATAAGTGACATTTCTTTAATGAAATAATCAAAATGGTTTGCAGTAAGGAAGAAGAAGACCAAATATTTATAAAATAGATAACAAAGATTATATGGAAATTTAAATATAAATAAATGATGTCATAAAAGTTGTTCGATGTGTCCACCATTATTGTCAATGCATAATTGATAACGTCTTGTTATATTTACAATTGAACCGGAAATGGCTTCACTATTTACATTCAGATTGTTTATTTCAAGTCGAAACCTGTCTTTAATGACTTGAATACTATTATTATTATTATTATTGACAATGTCTTTTAGAAATCCTTTAAAAAACTAATCCATAGGGGTCAAATCTGGACCGTTAGGTGGCCATTTAATTGTTCCATTATTCCCTATCCATATTGGGAATAAATTATTCAAATGATCTCGAATGGGTAGGGCACTAAGTTGCCCCATCCTGCATCCAAAAAAAGAAAACTCCCGAACTTATAATGAATATCGCCTAATTTAAATTAAATTAAATGATTAGCAAAAAAATCTACATATACAGGCTGTCCATTTTAGTAGAGCCCTCGAGAATATCTCACTTAATATCGGTCGTATAAAAAAAATATTTTTACGAAAATTGTGCCGATTTATATAACCTACAAAATGGTTTAAAGACATTTCAAATCCATGGCCTACTTTAAGAGTTATGGCGGAAAATATCGAAAATGCGGAAAACGTCTAGGCCAAATATCTCCGTTATTTGAAGACACACGAGAAAAATTCTAAGGCGAAAATTTTTTGCAAAACAGTGTTTCAACGAGGTTTTATCTATTATTTTTTTTTCAAAACCGCTGTATTTTGAGATTTACTCTTCAGGCTGTTAAAAAAATTATTTTGAAACGGGCGGGAAATGGCGCCATTAAATAGAGTATTTTCGTTCCTTTTCAACGATATATCTCATGCCATATTTATTCATTGGTACTACGTTAGTGATTATAAAAACTTTTTTTTAAACCAATATTTTTTTTTACAAGCATTATACTTGCCGTGGAGAAGCATGATTAAATAAAACGATAAAATAATTCAGTAAGTTGTTAAAATCTTTGCTATAATAAAACATTAACACAATTAAGAAGAATAAAGTAAATTCAGGTAACAAAAACAAGATAATAATCAAGAAAGCAACATGGAGCAATTATGGAAAGAGTATTCGCAGTTATGCCAATGTATAGAGGTCCTCCATAAAAGCGTGACTCCTTGCTCAGAAAGTTAAAATGTATTTACCAATTAATTTAAGTATAATATCCATTTGTTTGTATTTCATGGTTTCACTATTATTTCAATTATTTTAAAATAGTTGGCTATGCATAAACTTGACAATTTAATTTTTTGACAGATCATCTCAGTTAATACTTAAACTATCACTCAATCACACTCGTTTAAGAATTTAGAATTTTCAAAAATAATTTTCACTCACATTGATCGTTATAATATGTTCGTTACATATTGCCAATGCAATTTTAACTCTGGACTAGCTCAAGTAGAATATAGAAACAGATTTCCACAAACACTACAGCCGAATAAAACTCTGTTCAGAAAATTAGCTACTAAACTGAAAAATAATGGTTCATGTTTAAAGAAGAAGACAAGGTTGAACAGTGTTACTGATAATGTAAATAAGGTAAACCGAGTTATTAATTATGTAAGAAATAAAAATACAGAAAATTTGGAAACATCATTAAGAGAAATTCAAATTGCTTGTCATATAAATGAAACAAGTGCTAGAAAAATTTTAAAGAAAAATGGTTACCGGTGTAAAGCCAAAAAAGTTCACAATTTACAAGCGGGGGACAAACCAAGGAGGATGAATTTTTGTACGTGGCTGGTGGAAAAGAAACGTGCCGATCCATTAATATGTAGTAAAATACTTTGGTCCGACGAGGCAAATTATTCCAATGGATTTTTTAATTGCAATATTCTGAAAATACACACTGGCATAGACCGACTGGGTTTCAAAATCGTTTTTCAATAAATGCGTGGATAGGTATTTTAGGCACCAATTTAATAGGTCCTTATTTTTATGATGGTCACCTCAGTGGTCAAAGATATCTAAACTTTTTGAGAAATGAATTTATTGAATTCTTAGATGACCTACCTTTAGAGATTTGACACAACTTTCAATATTGGAGCTCCTCCCCACAATTCCCAGATTTGCCTAGATTATTTAGACGAAATTTTGCCTCAACATTGGATAGGTACCAATGGATTTATTTGATGGCCCCCTCGTTCTCCAGATATAACCCCAATGGATTTTTTCTATAGGAGTATATTAAAGATAAGGTGTTTTCGACGACACCGCAAAATGTAGAGGACCTAAAAGCTCGAATTCAACAGGCATGTATTACAGTTACCCCCGAAATGCTGAGTAATGTTTTAAATGCAGTGCCTCGCCGCGCTCGATTGTGCATAAGAAATCGCGGTGGATACTTTGAACACTTGATATGATATCTTAAAAATTATTTTGAGGATTAGATAAATATTAATTGCTATATTCTTTTTATTATCAATTTGTTTTTGTTACCTGAATTTACTTTATTCTTCTTAATTGTGTTAATGTTTTATTATAGCAAAGATTTCAACAACTTATTGAATTATTTTATCGTTTTATTTAATCATACTTCTCCACGGCAAGTATCATGTTTGTTAAAAAAATTTATTGGTTTAAAAAAAATGTTTTTATAATTACTAACGTAGTACCAATGAATAAATATGGCATGTGATATATTGTTGAAAAGGAGGGAAAATACTATATTTAATGGCGCCATTTCCCACCCCTTTTCAAAATAATTTTTTTAACAACCTGAAGAGTAAATCTCAAAATACAGCGGTTTTGAAAAAAAAAATAGATAAAACCTCGTTAAAACACTGTTTTGCAAAAAATTTTAGCCTTAGAATTTTTCTCGTATCTCTTCAAATAACGGAGATATTTGGCCTAGACGTTTTCCGCATTTTCGATATTTTCCGCCATAACTCTTAAAGTAGGCCATGGATTTGAAATGTCTTTAAACCATTTTGTAGGTTATATAAATCGGCATAATTTTCGTAAATATATTTTTTTCTTGTACGACCGATATTAAGTGAGATATTCTCGAGGGCCCTGATAAAATGGACAGCTTGTACGTTTTATAGACTTCGAAAAAGCGTTTGATTGCGTAAAATATGAAAAATTATTTAACACTCTCGGAAATGTGGGTATAGACGTTAGAGATCCGTCTGGAGTTCTGGAGTTTGACAAGTTTGCATACTGTTTGCAACAATGTTCAACATATATTCTAAATGTCTATTTAATGAAGAACTTAACAACTGCAATTATGGAATTAAAGTAAATGGGGTAAACATAACATATCGACAATCCGATATGAAGATGACACGGTACTGCTGGCTGATTCAAATGTGGGACTTTAACGCTTAATGGATAATATTAACGCCGCGTGTGAGGAATATAGTATGCCTATAAACATCAAGAAAACGAAAGTTATAATATCTCGTAACCAAAATGTCTCGACGATATCTATTTCTATAAATGGAGAGATACTAAATAATGTATATCAGTTCAAACATTTGGGAAGCATAATAAATGCCAAGCTAGATCCTGGAACTGAAATCAAAGCCAGAATAGAACAGGCTTGAGGTAATTCTATCCGGATGAGAAATATACTATCTGACCAACCTCTAGATCTCGAACTTCGCTGCAGACTATTGAAATGTTATGTCTGGTCCACTCTACTCATATACTGCTCACATAACGAACGTCGACCATCTTAAATTAATTACTAAAGGGAAGAGAGAAGGTAAGAGATCAATTGGTAGGAAGAAAGTACCTTGGTTGAGAAATATAAGGAACTGGACTGGCCTAAATTTCGAAGAACCGATAAGAACTGTTGAAAAGAAAGTACAATTTGAAATAGTGATCGCTGATGTAACTCCAGTTTAAGTGTAATCATAAAATATAGGCCCAACAATTTTGTTTCTGAAAATTCCACATCAAACGCTAACAGTTTTTCTTCCTGATTTTTAAATTTGTTTTACCGATCTTTTTCTGTTGTGCTTATTTTCCCAAGACCTTCGATTTTTTTATTAAAAACTTCTGCCATAAAAAAGTACGATTCATCAGTTCATAATATTTTAGTAAAAAAATCGGGATCTTCATCCAACTTTTGAATCATCTGCCGGCAAAAGTCCAGCCTTTTCCCTTTGTGAGCCTCTGTTAAAACCTACGGGTAATTTTTTATATAGTCTGTAGTTATTATTTTGTAACGCACGTTGAATTTGGAATAACTTTTACCTAATAAACGGTTTCAGAGTAAACGTGCGCACAAAAAGTTACAGATAGACCGACGGACAGACAGGAAATTTTTTTTGCTCAAATTTGAAATCTCAACGTTTCAAGACATTTTAAGCCTATTTCAGCAAAAAAAAATTATATTATTATCATCGTCATCATCATTATCATTATTAATTTTTTTTGCGTTACTATAACTGAACATTTAGTAATTTAATAATATACAGGGTATCGCATTTAAAATATATATATATATATATATATATATATATATATATATATATATATATATATATATATTATTTTTTGTATCCCCTGAAATCTGCATGCTACTGTACTTTTGATAGAATATTAACAAAACTCAGTCATAACCACACAGCTTTTATTTAAAACTCCACGTCCAGTGGAAGTATATCAACGCAAAAAAAATATATTTTTTTTTGTTCAAATAGGCTTAAAATATCATGAAACGTCGAGATTTTAAATTTGAACGAAAAAAATGTCTGTCAGTCTGTCTGTAACTTTTCTTGTACGCACGCACGTTTACTCTGGAACCATTTATGATATTGACTTGAAATTTGGTACACTTATGTATTGTAGTGAGATCTGGAACTAGATTTTATTTTGATCTAATTCCGTTCAGGAGTTCGGGGGTAAATGGGGTAAATAAAGGTAAATAGGCAAAGCAAGCAGATGAGAGTCCATAAAATTGCAATTTAGGGCATGTACAAAAAGTCAAGGTCTGAAAAATTTTTTTGGCATCAGTCACCCCCACTATCACCCCAAACAACACCACCAATACCACCCCCACACTATTATGGAAGGAAATAAAAAAAATTAAAATGTGATTTAGTTTGTATACAAGAACGAAACGTCTCAAAAAATTTTTTTGGCGTTAGCTACTCCCTCTACCACCCCCATTGCTACCCCCACCCTATAATTAAAGAGAGTAAAAAATTAAATTGCTATTTAGTGTGTATACGAGAACCAAGGGCCTTTAAAATGTATTTTGGAATTAGTCACCACCTCTACCACCCTCACTCTATTATTAAAGGGAGTAAAATATTACATTGGGATTTAGTGTGTATGAGACTTGGATACAAAATCTGGATGTGGAAGTAGTGATTCCTTGGGCAGCGGTTTTTCTATAGGCCACAACTACAACTTTCCGACTCACATCACCAAACTTATTCACTCGTTCCTGACGGGCAGAACCCTGCAGGTCCGGGTGAATAATAAACTTTCAACTTGGCGGGACATTCGCGCGGGCGTCTCGCAAGGATCGTGCCTGTCACCGAAGTTGTACAACATGTACGTCTCTGACTACCCAGAGTTCCCGAATACCAAGCTGGCCAAGTACCCCGATGACACAGTCACGTACGCGCATTCACATAACGCACAAGCAGTGAATATGTTGCTGAAGGCGCACATGGCTCGTGCCACGGCTTATTACGACCAGTGGAAGATTCACAGAGAATCGCATCATCACTCCAATTTCGATCAGAGGCAACCAAATTCCTTCTAAGAGATGCGTAAAGTACTTGGGGGGTGAGACTCGACCAAAGACTGACGTTTAATACGCACATCAATGACACGATACGGACGGTCTACTCCCTGTCCAGGAGTCCGTATCCGCTCATGGTTAGGGGTAGCAGACTTAACAGACTAAATAAAAGATTATTGTACACGATGGTGGTCAGGCCGTCCATCACATACGCGGCGCCGGTGTGGTGCAGCACACCGGCCACGACAATGAACAAACTCAAAGTGCTAAAACACAAATATATGTGCCTCATCTCAAATTCTGGAAGATACACCTCCCTCAGAGACCTCTACGAACGCTGCAACGACATAACCCCGATAGCCGACTACGTCCAGCACATCTCCCAAAACTTCTGTTCATTCAAACTGGGCGATAGTCCGCTAACAAGACACATTACGTAAATTAGACAGCACAATGCCCCATTTCCGATTAAACACCCCTTAACTTACCAGACGTTGCCAATCTTTCGGCAGCCACTGTATCCAAATTTTCACCAACTATACCTTTCTTTAATCCTATCCACCTTAGCTGATATTTCATAGCTTTCGTCGTCTTTAATTTTTTCCTGCCCCCCTCTTCTTTTGTGTTTGTACCTTTTTGTCGCGTTTGTTGTTGTTGTTTCTTCGTTTCTGTTTGTACATTTTTGTTTGTAAATTCACTTCCCTCACATTAACCTCGCAACAGTAACAAAAGTTATCTTAGATCGATCAAAATTTATTTAAGCCACAGTTTAGGCCAGCCTAGCGAAGCCCGTCTTTGGAGCAATTCGCGGATGGCGCCTTGTTCAAGTTGTGGTGCCAGCAATAATACCAAAATTTAACCAAAAGTGTAGTTCGCAAGTGTTCAGGTGTTTTTTATGTTGTACAGTTTTTTCAAGCTTTACTTTTTAAGCATTTTTGTTATACTATTACCTATTTTATTTTACTTTGTTAAAAAGGAGTTTAGGTTTTATTTATACACAATTGTTGCTTACGCCGAACCGGACCTGTTTCTGTCCGACTTTGTGATCCGCCACTGCGTTGACGCGGTGGTCGCAGGGCCGGTCCCGGGACAGGTACTGGGGAGGCAGCTTATACATGTATTCTGAACTTTAATAAAATATTTTTGAATTGAATTGAATTGGTTTTTCTATAGGCAATAATAACGATGATAAGGAGTGGGTAATTTATTATGAAGAACCTTGTATATCTGTATGGATTTCGATTTATTGAACCATAAGTACAAAATTCAAGAGTTAACTTAAAAAATTAGAGGTTTCTTCAAGTAATTGAACAGAAAATATTATAAGTGATCCACATGTTGCCCATAAATTTTTTTTTTTTTTTTATACATTTATTTAACGTCGGCCTATTTCCGCTACTGAGGCCTAACACCGACGCCTGTAGACGAGCTACCCCCAACCAGGAATTTTGCCGAACCTCTTCCCTTAAGAAGAGTAGGGATCTTTTACTTGCCTAACATTTAATAGACAAGGGACCGACGGCTTTACATCCCCTCCGAAGGATGATATATCTCTTATACAACCCTCGCCTAAGGTTGTATAGCTTCCGCGCATACACTGATATACAAGCCGCTGGAAGATGTGTGAGGCGAGAACGCGGTTTCCGTTGGAATGGTCACCAATCCAAGTACTAACTGCGCCTGTCGTTGCTTTACATCGCATACCGAAGTATGTACATAGTAAAGACGCACCTACGCTCGCCCCAAATTTTTTTTTTATTAAGTTCATTTTATGTTTGTATCTCGCTCTCGCCCAGTACATCAATACCTAGTGACTTTTTGCTTGCAATTTTTTTGCTTTTGCACAAATTAACATTTATCGCAGTTATCGGTCATTAGTTCTCATTTGTGTTGATTTTGAATTATTTGAAGTTTTATCAAATAAATATTAATAAAGTGGAATTTGTAGGCATGATTTTTATTTTGGATGAGTCGGAGAGAAACTGTTTCCTTGCCAATAGAATTCGTCGTAACAGTGATCAGGCTAGTGAAAAGTACATTGAAGTAAATTGAAGTAGTTAAAAATAATAATTAGAGTTGTAATTATAAGGACCAATTGTTGCAAATTAATTAGTTGTTAAATTAGTTTCCTATGCTGCGCGACTTAGTCGCATATTTTTGCAATTATTGGTCCAGCTCTCTATTTTTCATGACCTTAAGCTCCAAACAGTTTTCACTGAAAACTAGCAGGTCATTACCACATTTGAATTTAATATAGACATTCTACCTAAATATAACCCAGATGGCGCTTTTTAGCATATGCCGTTAAAAACTCGACTCTACGCTCTATATGTATAAGTTTAGGTCTCAGATACCGTTTTGATGGCGGTCTCTTTAACATAGGGCGCTTTAGAGCTTTCACGAAGACACGCACACGATTCATTTGTGATCTCCAGTATGCGGATGACTGTGCACTTTTAGCCTCTACGCCGGAAGAGCTTCAAGAACTTTTAGATGTGTATGCCCAGAGCTATGATTCCTTGGGACTTAAAATCAACATTGGAAAGACTAAGATTATGTCAACTCCTCATCAAGTGAACCAAATAGACATTACACTTAACGGAAATTCTCTTGAAGTGGTGGATCAGTTCAATTACTTAGGCAACGTTGTTAATGACAAAGCAAACATGGACAGCGAGATTCGCAATAGAATTAACGCTGCATCTAGAGCATTCTGGGGACTTAGAGAGAGAGTATTTGACAACCACGACCTTGCTTTGTCCACGAAAATGGCTGTCTACAGAGCAGTTGTCATTCCAACACTGCTATATGGATGTGAAAGCTGGGTCACTTACCGTCGTCATGTGAAAGAATTAGAACGTTTTCAGCAAAGACACCTCAGAAGTATGATGAAAATCCGTTGGTTCCATCACATATCAAACGTAGAAGTACTCAGGAGAGCAAACAGCCTTCCAATTGAGGTGCTTATTTCAAGAGCACGCCTAAGATGGGCAGGTCACGTTCATCGTATGCATGATAACCGCCTTCCTAAATGTACACTTTATGGTGAATTGCTAAGCGGTAGAAGAAGGCGTGGCGGTCAACGAAGGAGGTTCAAAGACGCTCTCCATGAAAATCTAAAATCCTGCGGTATTGCAGACGAGCAATGGGAACAACTTGCAGCGGACAGAACCGAATGGCGAGGGGTTGTGGCCAGCTATCAAGGAAATGTTGCTGCTAGAAGGCCGAATCCAAGACCTAACCAGGTCTATGTTTGTCCTGATTGCGGTCGACATGTGCTCTCCCAAATTGGCCTCTATAGCCATAGTCGTGTGCACCGTAGATGAATGGGAATTACAATAGACCACACCTTTTACTTGTTTTTTTATTGTACACAATTTATCGACTGTAACATTTTTATACTCGGACTCGAGTAACGGCTAATAATAATAATAATAATAATGTTTAAGCAGACACAACACAGAACATATATTTCAGGTCTTGAATTTTTAACGTGCATTATTAACTGCCGAATATTATCTTAGAAGAATTGCAAAGAAAGACAGTTGGCCTGCCCGTAAATTACGTTCTACAATTCGTAGTGTTCACGATGTAACCGATGATTAAAATATAAAATTTATATCTGTGACAAAAACGTATAGTGTTAATATTAGAAGTCCTGTAATTTGAATTAGAAATAATTAAGTACTTGTAGTTTTCCATTTTACGCGAGGTATTGTAGTTTTATTACAGCTTTGATATTCAAAAGATATAAATACAAATAAAAGTTAATCATAAATGCAATATTTATACGAAAGTCATTATCCTCTTAATTAAATATTAACGAAGTCAACAAACTGACTCCATATACCCAGCTATTGGTTAGCATTTCTAAAACTCAATTAGCACATAATTGTATTTTTTACACGTCCCCTTTTAATCATATAAACAACTTATTCCTTAACTAATTTTAAGTATATATAAAAAATGTATAAACCGTGTTTCCTAGTTTTTTTTTGTGGCCAATTATAAAACATGACATATCTATGTAGTAAAGAAAGGAAGTTGAGTTAAGTGTAATCAGTTAATTATATTCTTTGGGTATTAATTAATCCAATTTAAAGCGACAAATAGCTGGAATTTTAAAAAATCAGCATACACAGCTTATGTCAAAACTAATATTGTATTAATATTAAGCTGGATGTAATTCTAGAAAATGATGGTTAGTTAAGACGAATAATTTTGTCTGTTACATATTTTTTGTTACATCCAATTTTCCCATTAAGGGTAACATAAAACTCAAGTTATTTTAGACTCTACCAAACATTGGGAAAGGATTCCAAGTCATCTCTCTTTTATAAAATGCTGTAACAAAAGCTAATTCTTCACCAAAAAGTATTCAAATTATCGCATTAAAATTTACAACAGTCATTGTTCTCATCAAAATTATAATAACAATAATATATCTGATAAGATCGACCGCAATCATTATAATATTAAAATCACTAGCTAGGCATTTACCAGCTAAAAAAAGGGGTTAATAAACTTGCGTTTAATAATTGTCTCGGAATTCAATAAGGAAGCAATTAATTCCTGGGAAACACTGCGTTCGGTAATTTTGAATGTGCGTGTGGTCCATTTCAATATGAAATTTAAAAAAAAGTAAAATATATTTTACGACGCTTTGTTCAGTAATTTAATTTAATTCAAATTTAAATTATTGTTTACAATCATTTTGTTTTATTCACTGACTCTGAGGAGTAATGTTACTAAAAACCATAATAGATATTCTTCCAGAGCTTCTTTTTTTAAACAATGGTGTTACGAAACATAATCGTCTGTCGATTAAACTTGGAAAAAAATCGTTTTGGGATTTACGGTATGCAAACTAAATATATTTTATAAGTGCATTCAGTGATGATTGAATTAAAGAGGGAGTGGGGCAAGTTGGTGAGTTTATTTTGCATAATATTGTGGTTACATTCACTCTGAATAGCACTTGTTAGTGCTGTTTAGAGAACGTTCTAATGGATACAAGAAGTGTATCTGGTGAAAAATGAATGCAGAACATGTTAGCCGAATTGAGAAAAATTATGTTAGGCCAAGAAAACATACATCAAGAAAAGAAGCAAGAACAAGAAATGACACGGCAATAAGAAAAAGAAGAATAAGAAACGGGACGTTAAGAAAGAAGAGAAGAACAAGAAAAGAGACGTCAAGAAAAAAAAAGAAGTGCAAAAACAACAACATAAAGTATGAGCTGAGAAAAATTATGTTAGATCATGAAAAAAAACTTCAGATAGAAAAAGAAGAGCAAGACATAAGACTTCGTGGGGAAAAACAGGAAGAAAGGAAACGCCAAAAAGAATGAAGAAGAATTATACAGGTACAACAGGACGCTATTAAATAAATTGAAAATGAAATCCAGATTATAAATGGGCTGTTAAAAGAGCATGAGAAAGCCCAGATGGGAAGGAAGTTACTATGAGTCTGGTGATATCTAGGAGCCGGGTACCAAAAGCACTTCAGGAAGTACATGATGGAACGTCCGGGGGACACTTTGGCGTAAATTGGACCCCCGACTAAAATTTTAGGATAAACAGCCGTCAACATGTGGAGGCTCTTTGTCGCAAATGAAAGGTTTGTGCAGCCACTGAAGGGTCACAGACAAGAAGTAGAGGCCAAATGAAACAATACAATGTTGGATTTGACAGGATTGCTGTAGATATAGCGGGCCCATTCCTAGTAAATACATCCTGGTTGCTATAGACTAGTTTAATAAGTTCTGGAAACCTATGCCATTCCTAATCAGGAAACACTTATTGTCGCTCGAGTTTTGATGGATAATGTGATATGTCGGTCTGGTCTACCCCTGGGGCTATATTTGGATTAAGGAAGAGACTTCGGTTCAGGAGTATCTCAGCAAATTTGTGAAATATAGGACTTTTACCAGGCACGAACAACTACTCTTCATTCAGGGTCAGATGGAACGGTGGAGCAACATAACAAGACCATGAAGGATCCTCTCTTCAAGGTACTTCATAAGAACTAGCGAGATTGAAATCGGCACTTACCATTTTTCTTAATGGCAGGTAGAGTTGCCATTCATGAGATTACTAAACAGGCACCGACTTGTGTAATATTTGGAGCCAAGATAAGACTGCCATGTGCCAAGTTTGGCACACAGAATAAACTACCAGTGTCCGTGGATAACTACGTGGATAAATTAGTCAACAGCTAAGGAATGTCCATGAGTTTGTTCGAAACCAAGTTAGCATAGCTATTGAGAAAACAAAGACTTGCTTCGTTGCCTGGAAGGGGGAACTTCAGGAGAGAGATCTGGTTTGGCTGTATAACCCACAACGGAAGAAAGATCTCCGAAGCCTCATCCACCTTGGGAGGAAACATACACTCTCACACTCATAGTATACTCGAATTAATAACGTTTTTTATCGGTTTCAACATAGTAGGTAGTCGGAAATGAAAATCATACACCTGGACAGACCGGGGAAGTTTGTTGGAGACGCTGAATTGTCTGACTGGGATATTGAGGCCTAAAGAGGGGGGCCAGTGTAATTTACACTTTACACACTTACAAGCCTGCCTAATTAGCTACCAATAAAATGCTAATTCGCAAGTCAGCCGACAGATGGCTACCAGCAGACTTAGTGCTTCCTACCATAGAGTGACTAGATAATTAGGAATAGTTCTAGTTCAGATAGCGAAATAATCAGATCAAGAGCAAGAATAAAGCTGACAGACTAGCAAAAAGTGCAGTGACAAGTAGTGACTTATTGTAATTGGTGTTGTAATTATAAGGACTAATTAGTGTAAGCTCATTAAGTATTAAATAAATCAGTGGTTAATGTTATTCGTATTGCAATTATTCAATTCAGGCTTGGGGTGTTTACTAAAGGGTATAAATTCGTAACAATAATAATAAAATTTATTGGACTAAGCCTTACACATTACAAATGCATTATATTACTTAACTATTGAACAGTACAAGAAAAATAAATCTTTGTAAATTTCACATAGTTAGTTATTCCAATTTAAACAATTTAAAATTTTCAAACAATAAAGAAATCCGTAAGTTGATGTAATAGTAATTTGTTGATGAAGAATATACAGGGTGGACCATTAATACTAGGCCATAGTTCAGGGGTAGATTCTATGGGTCAAAATATGGGGATGTAACCAAATGTGCTTTAGTAAAATGTTGCTGTGGAAAAAGATTATTTTTTCGTTTTTTTGCAATAACTCAAGAGCCTCTTGACTGATCTTTGCTATAAGAACTTTTTTTATTCTAAGAAACAATAATTTATGTATTACATCACGTTAGATCATAGAGGGCGCCGCAGGAATTTTCTTCATATTTTTTTTGACGAAGCGTTGCGGTACTTCTGATTAGAAAATCTGATGAGGGCGCCATTTCCACGTATAAAAGGTACACTTGGTAGAACTTCCAACCGTTTTCGAGGAAAGTGCCTTTAAACATTTCAATAATTTTTTGAAAGACTAATTCAAATTTAATGAAACAAAGTGTATTTATTGAAAAAAGTACAAAACTTAAGGGGAAATAAAATCGTAATAACATAAATCGTAATAACAGCGTCTCACTTTCTTATGAACTAATGAATTAATTTCATGGCATTGAGATAAATATATAAATCAAAAGATTGTCTAAAATAAGGATCTAATCTTATTAAAAGACCAAAAAATAACGTAAAAGTTGACTTAATGACATTATAAACTTTTCCCCCATCCAAAAATCCCATTGCTGTAACTTAGAGTAAATGTTCGATATGGTCTCCACCTACTTCTATACCTTTTCTAATTATATTCATGAAAGATTTTCTTACATTGAAAAATGCATTTTCCTGTCCTCTAATAAAATTCGCTGCATTTTGTCCCACAGTTCTTCTCTTGAGTTGATAGTATTTGCATCGATTAAGGACTTCATATGTCCCCACACATAATAATCCAAAGAATTATAATCAGGACTCCTTGGTGGCCAAGCAAAGTCAATTCCTCGACCTATTCATCTACGTGGGAAAGTCTCATCAAGATAATTCCTCACTTTAATGGAGAAATGAGGGGGGGGGCTCCATCTTGCATGAACTACATTCTGTTCCGTATGTCTAGCATGAAACTTAAATTCTTGCTGAAAATGCCTGTCTTTAACGGTATATGAGGTTTTTCTACTTCCCAGTAATGGGTATTTCTCCAGTTAAAAACGCCTCGGCGAGTAATAGTTGCTTCGTAGGTAAGTAAACTGTTCTTAACAAAATTTCGATCCCTATTGTGTTTATTTAGAACAAATTGACAAAATTGTAGCCTTTGTGGAAAATCCCTTCGAAGTAAGTTTCGTATAGGAGTGAGATAATATGGATAGAAGCGTTCTTACGTAAAACTCTTAGAACACATTGTTTGCTCAACCCTGTTACCGCTGCTTAACGACTTGAGCTGACTTGAGATCTTCATCCACACGAACTAAAATTTCTAGTTCTTGATCTGGATGTTGCAATGAATATCTCTTCGCTGCAGCACGTCCGCTAAAATTATTTTGTGCGTGAACACATATCATATCCTTCATTTCCCTATTTGAAAAATTATTATGTCAAGGCATTGTAAATAAAGAAGTTAAAGAAGTTAGCTCGAGGAACACAAGAACAAAATAAAATGATTAAATGACGTAAATGACAGAACTAAAACATAACCAAAGCACACTTTTCAATAAATACACTTTGTTTCATTAAATTTGAATTTGTCTTTCAAAAAATTGTTGAAATGTTTAACGGCACTTTCCTCGAAAACGGTTGGAGTTATCAAGTTCTACTTCTACCAAGTGTACCTTTTATACGTGTAAATGACGCCCTCATCAGATTTTTTAATCAGTAGTGAAAAAAATCATCAGTTATAGGTCATGCGGCGCTCTCTATGATCTATCGTGATGTAATACATAAATTATTGTTTCTTAGAATAAAAAAAGTTCCCCTAGCAAATTTGGGGAAGATCGGTCAAGAGGCTGTTGTGTTATTGCAAAAAAAACAAAAAATAATTTGAACTTTGACACCCTGTATCTTTTTTCACAGCAACATTTTACTAAAGCATATTTGGTTATATCTTCATATTTTGGCCCAAAGAATCTACCCTTAAACTATGATCTATTATTAATGGTCCACCCGGTATATCGCTGGCTAGTTTACTGTATTACCAAATATACACTTTACAACATGCACACACCTCTACATTAAAACTGAAAATATATTATTAAAACTTGATAAAACTGAATGAATGAGGAAATTGGGTTACACCTATTTATAGAATGAATTTATTACCGGACTTGTACACTTCTGCATACATAATTAATTCCATGGTAAGTACCGAATTTTTCGTCATGCATCTATTATTTATTATATTCCGTTATCTAAATTACTAAACTTAATTTTTAGTTGTTATGTACCTGCTTGATAAAGAGCATTAAATGAAATATTAAGTAGCAATAATTCGTCGCCGCCAGGAACCCGCGTGACTCTGTGAGGTGTCAAAGCAGATTTAATTCGGCAAAGTACGAGGAACTGATGGCCTACCCCCCACAAGGCGTCAAAGAGCGCTATCAAGACACGAAATTCCTTCTTACCTTACCAACTGGGAGAGGATCACGTTTCTACGAAGCGGCACACATTGCACTCGTTAGGTAATGGTGAGGTAACATATGACCAAGAAATGTGTTGGATGATGCGTGTTTCTTGATTATTTTTAAATTATTTCAGTACGCCGATAATTTGATGCCATAAGTAGCAACTAAAGGAAATTGCCACTGTTTTCCATGTTTTTTTAAGCAATCAGTGGTGGATTTAGCAATAGGCATAGTAGGCACGTGCCTAGGGGCAGCAAAATGAAGGCGGCAAAATTCAGGTCGGGGGTAATATAAAAAAAACTGTGACGATTGCAGCAGTAGGTCCCGCGAAATGATAGAACAGTGTTTTTATTAAAAGTGTTTTATAAGCAAAACAGTTTTATTTTATTGGTAATATTGTGCTGTGGGCGGCACAAAACCTAAATCCGTCACTATAAGCAATGTGTTATAATGTTAGACAGTTAGTTAACTCGTTATATTGTTACATTGGGGGCTAATTTACCTCCACCATATTTCACGTTGGGGGCTAAGTGAATACACGGTGGTAAAAACAACAAGGTACAAGTGTATTTAATACCATAAGTAAAAATAAAACAAACGGAGTACTTACATTATAACCCCCGGGAGCCACTCCCTAGCAGAGGGGAGTTGGGCCACGCACCATGCACCAAAAAATAACCTCTTTTACATTTCCAAAACCCAACTTCTCTATTACATTTCAAAGACCCAACTAATTATTTTACTAAAGTCCTCCCAGCTCTTACCTTACTGTTGCTAGCCTATTTTCGCAACTCAGCATTTCTACCCAGCAGCCTAGTTGCTGGATGACACAGTTGAACGTACTAGCTGACTCGTCATTGCACTTGGTACATTTTGGAATATTATTTTGTAATTTAAAGATCTTAATTTGTACGCAAGAGTAGAGTAACGTATTGGGTGTTTCAAATAAATAATAAATAAATGACAATTACTCCGTGACACATCTTCCGCACCTACGAAAGATGGCCCCCAGCTTTCACTGCTAAAAATAGACAATATTTAAAAAATAGTCTTGGTACTATAAGAAGAATTAACAATCATTAATATATCATGTGGAATGACCGACAAAACTTAATATTACAAAGAAAAAAAGTCACTTGAACTGCCAAAAATAAAAATCAAATCACCTGAAGAAGTTATAATTCCATCACTTGCATAGCCCATTAATCGACCATTTAATTAAATTCATCTTCCACTTTAAATTGTTAAGTACATGCGGTGATGAATTACAGTCAGGTAGACGGAAAATTATTATAAGTATATTAATATCATAACCAATTTTCAAGGAAAAAAAATACTGGCAGAGGGGAGTAGGGCCACGCACCATGCACCAAAAATTACATTTTCTTTACAATATGGTAACAAATATTCAGGTAATAATATGGTGTTTTTTCAATTACTTCATGATGGTTCATTTTAGAGGCATTGAAAGCATATTTAAGCACTACATTTTCAAAGTCAGGCGTATTCATAAGCAAACAGGTCAGGATTAATTTTTTGCTTTGCCTATACTCATTATTTAGGTGTCCAAAAGAAGATGCTAAAGTTTTATGAATTCTAATTTGTCCAGGAACTCGGAAGAATTTTTTGGAAAACTTGCAAAAATAGCCAAATCGTTGATGCCTTGTTAATGTTAAAAGCAGTTTTAAGAGAAAAAAAATAACAAATGAAAATATATCGTTCTGGTCCTTATAGCTTCTAAGTCACTCTCAAACCAAAAATTTTATTTATCAGCTTTCTTCAAATACTTGATGATGTCGTTGAAGGTTGAGTTATTGTTCATTTAATTTCTTCTAAACTAACAAATAATCAACCCTCTAACTCCAACAGTTCGCAAGCCGCAACCTCAAATCGTCCTATACGGGATCAAATTTGGATCATATATAAAGAACAGATGGTCAGTTAATCCTCATTAGAGCAAAATTTTCAGTTTCTTGCTCAATCATATTGACAAAATATCAATGAGTGAATGTATTGAATATGATATCACTCTAGACAGCATCGCAACTGTGTTCTATGCAAAAATCCTTAATAAAAGGCTTTAGAAAAAGAAAAAACAGATAGCAGAGTATCTAGAGTCCCTGATGAAATTGGGGAATGTATTGAATATGATATCACTCTAGACAGCATCGCAACGGTGTTCTATGCAAAAATCCTTAATAAAAGGCATTAGAAAAGGAAAAATCGGATAGCAGAGTATCTAGAGTCCCTGATGAAATTGAGGAAACTCAAAGGCATACAACTGGAGTTAACACGTGAATATCAAAGCAACAAAGTGATGAGAGAGTAGATAAGCTGTCCAGAGGAGATGTAACAACAAGTTTGATGGGGCCTAAGTCAACCTGCGGAATATCATATATTATTGTAAACGGGTTGGTAAAAAAATTCCACTTGTACTGGACCGAGGCACTAAGAATGAAGCAGTCATATAGTATCCAAATTAATGACCTGTAAACTATTGCAGCTGAGCGCCACAAATAAAATTGTTAACATTATAGTTTGGGTATCAAATATTACATAGAGTTGCTCATCCTAAAGGGAAATGCAATATTTAAAACTTTCAACAGAGAGATCAGTAGTGGCACGTTGAATAAACTCTAGCATTTTGAATAAAAGATTTTAATATAAATTCTATATTATTGTGTGCATTATATGACATTCTACCTCGAAAAATTATCTCAAGTATGCACTCCAGAGACGCGTTAGATTTGGTTCCATTTGGATGTACATTCGTTGAGCGTCTATAGAAGGTCTTTTTTTTGTACTGGGCACAAAACAGGTGAAATATACAACGGGCATAAGGTTGAAAGAAAATCCATACTACAGCCACCAGATATTATGTAAATATCCAGTCTTTATGGCTAAGATGAAATGTTTCCGGCACTGGCAGAGACAGACAAAATTCCCATAGATCAACACTTGTCTTCCGAAGAAGTTGATTGGAGTAACAAGATTAGAACCTCTTTCAGACAGATTTTTATGTGAAATTTCGGTAAAATTGATCAATTATCACAAACTACTTGCGAAAATTCGCATTTGTTAATAAGGAACAGAATGAACAAAAAGTATTTCGTGGGTAAATCCAATTTGCGGATAATAACCATCAGTTATAGGTAACGCATTTGAGAAATCTATGTTGTATTTTCTCGAGTTGGAGAACATGAACATTATAAGTGGGCGTCCAAATTATCGATGCATACTGGAGACGGGATCTTATAAATGTAATATATAGAGTACGGAGAGCCTGAATGGTCAGAAACCCTTTACAATTCTGCGTGAAAATCCTATCACTTTAATAACACCAGCTTCTCTTGACTCAGTATCTTTTATGATGCTAAGTTTAAGATCAAGGTGAACTCTTAAATCTTTGAAAGACTCTGGCTTGTGCAACATGACACCTTGTAGCTTGTAGTTTATAATCATAGAGAAATACGTTATACTTTTTAGTAATTGACAAAACATCGTTTTCTGAAATGAGGTCTGGTCTTGTCATATTAACTTTTGGTTTTTTAGTAGCAGTTAAAACTTGTTCATCAGTTATTTCTGTTAAGATAAGCAATAAGTTGTTGTTAGACTGATAATTTTGTTCTTGATTACTAGATGGCGTGAATGACTGAATGAATGAATGGCAAAGTAGTCAGCAAAACTGTCGACAATTCTATTCTATTCCCACGTTGTTATAGTATGAGGTAGACGGTATAGGTGAAGTATTATTTTTTGAATTGAAGGACCAAAACTTCGTGGGATTAACTTTAATTTCTGTTTCAATGGTTTTGATATATATTTCATATGAAATGTCAATATCATGTTTGATTTGTGCTCATAGTTGTTTATATTTTTCAAATTAATAAACACAAGTCATCATTTTCAGTGACAATTCTAGGAGAGGATATTGTCCTACAAATAGAAATTAATGAAAGTTCTTATTAAAGTATTGTCAACAGGCAAGTTAACTTTTTTTATTGGTAGTTGGGAAGAAACATCTACGAGACTATTTACATTTCCATAATTAGCACAAAAAGTTAAACGCTCAAAGTGTCGCGTTTTTTGCTATACCCACAAGCCGACCGGACTCAAAAATGTGGCACTTTGAGCGCCACGCTTCAGTTGAACTATTTGTGCTTATTATGGAAATGTAAACAGTCTCGTATATGTTTCTTCCCAACTAATTATGTGAGTGTTATTATAAATTTACATTGAATATCAGTTGTTTAGAAACTTATTGATTTTAAGTTTCAGAATTATTGTGCAAATTTTTATATTTTACTTTTCAGTCTTATAATTTTATAACACTATTGACATTGTTGATTGAAATTTTATATTTTTACTTTTTTCTAGTACCACGTGTACCTTTACTCATAACTTCAGCAGTGTATTATGCATTAACAAAACAATATTAAGTCTAATAATTATATATCCTCATTAGCTCTCTATCTCTCTCTTTCTTTCTTAAATATAATAATTTTTGAACCTGTAGGCGCTCGTTATCGCTAGCATTACTTATAAATATAAAACCAATTAAATAACGTTATCCAAACCATAAGCACTATTATTCGTCATCTCCACATCACATCAACACATACTAATGCGATGGTAAATCCTCCAAATTTCAGGTTGATCACCATAATTCCCATAAGTTGATACAACAAGGTTTATCACATAAAATTATCGTCGACGCGGACCATTTTGTAGTGCAAGTTATAAACATAATCAGATAAACACGTCGGAAAACATTAAAATTCAAATCCTTACAAATCACCGACATTAAATCACCCGTAACACGATCGGTAACGATGCTAAATCGACACAAAAAGAAACAGATCCGCCTGACCGTGTGATTCATGATGAAAACGGGCCTGGGTTTCTCACTTCTCATATATTTCTTTGGCCAGGAGCGGGCCAACACGCAGGACACCTGCCCCGAGAGTCTTTATATTAGATGAGTATTTTTACTAAATTTATAAACAGCTATATTGAAACCTGGTAGTTTCTAATAGAAAGTGAGTGGTTTATCAAATGCGTTTAAAGAAATAAAAACCAGCGGACTACCGGTGTAATATTTGTTATATTCTAATCGTCTCCTGATGATGCTAGCTTAGCTGGCGAAACACTTGGCAGTATTTTTAATTTTGTGGATTGTTATCAAAGATATTTTGCATATTAAGGCACTTATAAAGGCTGTTAAAAAAAGCAACTCTAATCTATAACAAATTTATTTATATTTCAACCCTTCATTTTAATTATATTCTATAACCAATTTTTATGCTACAATTCGTTGCTAAAGTAAAAGATTTAAATGTTACCTTTATATTACTATAAAATAGGGTGAACAGGGATAGGGAGGTGACGCGGGACGAAAATAAATTTAAAAAATGTTTAAAAACTTGCTTTTCTTAAAGTCGTACTAAAAAGTAAAAAATAATTGTAAGAAAAGCAAGACGTGACCACTTCGTATGATTGTACGCATGATGCACACGCCTTGCTTTTCTACTTTTTAGTACGACTTTAAGAAAAGTTACTTTAATTATTCATAACATATACAGCCAATTTACATAAATTCATTCATTGGAGCTGGCATTCCATTATGTCACCGGAACTAATATCGTACGTACCATTTGTACGGGAAAAAACGGATGTAGAAGTCTCTGATCAGACGAAAAAACCTTTTGTAGTCTACGTTTTGCCGGAGGTACCGGCTGGATAGTATATTTAATCAGTTTTCACCCCCGTGCCCCCTACGTGCGTATATTTGCAGAAAAAACGGTGGAATACTGTATTGTCATCCGATCTTAGTAACTGTGCAAAATTTCATCAAAAAACAGTGAGTTAAAGAAAAGCAAATAAAAAAGTGTTTGATTTTTCGGTAACGCCTCGAGAAGCACTTTGCACATCATGTTACATGGCCTATATCCATTTATCAGTTTTATATAAAAACTAGTATTTTGTTTATATTTAGCACGATCTGTATAGCATTTTGATTCAGTTTTTGTAAGTGAAACTGTTTTCAACTAACAGAATGTACCTGTATAACTGCTAAATCATTTCACATTGTTTTATGTACTTATTTTTATATCTTAGGGACTCAGTCAAGTTTTTTAACACTATTATGTATATCTGTTCTAGTTCTATTACAGCATCTCAGGAAACGATTGTCGATTGTCTACAAAACATTTATTTACACATATACCTATATTTCGATTTCTATATTTTTGTTTACTATGTAAGTACGTAGGGTTATTTTTCTTACCTTTAACTTTCTAATTATCCTGTTAAATAGTATATCCTATAAGATGTAATATTATTTGCTGAATCCTAGCAAGACTGTTTTATGTTTTACTATTTATTACGGCAGTTTATATTTTTGGTTATGTATAGAATAGAAATTACAAATTGCAATCTAAATCAGCTGTGGTATGTGGTATTATAAATTCCTTGTAATTTGTTTGAGTACGGGAATCTACATAAGGCAGGTTGTTGCGCTTAACTCAACAATTGACAGATGGCCAAACTTGTACTATTTCTATATTTTATATCTTTCAATTTAATTAGTGGAAATAGATTTTTCAAGTTTGTGTGGTGGCATTATTTTGCAGTAAGTGGGACAAATAAAGTTTACCTTATTAGTAAAATTCACCAAGAAATCATTTGAATGTAGCTTTTGTACTGATTCGAACGTATATTAAATTTAACTGTGGACTTCAGTAATTGATATTACATTTTTATATCCGCGTTAACAAGTGTTTAACATCCAGGTAAATTTCATTTATTAATAATTTAAAATTTGAGTAATTTTCAATTTTTGTCCTTGATGTAATTTCAATTATTTTTAAAATAAATTTAAATTCAAGTTCAATTCTTTTTAATTTAATAAGTAGTTAAAATACTATATGTACCATATGGTTTTAAAATATTTTATTCTTTCTTTTTCATTTTTTGGCAATTTATAATTTACGAAATCAGCTTATACACATATATTTATATATTTATGCACTCATACATTTCTACATTTCTGTATACATTTCTGCATACATTTTTGCATAGCTTCTACATTTCTGCATAGCTTTTGCACAGCTTATGCATAGCTTATATATATCTTTCTGCATGTAGATACTTAAAAATTTTCTTCATATTGAAAATTTGACTTCTTGTTTTATGCTTATGCTTTAAGCTGTATATATTTTTTTTTTTGAAAACTTGAGCATCCACATTTGCATTCATTAATTATTCAAACATTTTCAAACTCCATTTTATTAAGAGACGTAAACTAAATTGCAAAGGAAACATTTAGACTCCATTTTTGCAACAGACAATTGTGAGCCTGGATTGTTGTTCCAGAACCAGTTACCTCAACAATACTCAATCCCGGAATCTAGGATCCTGGTATAAATTTGTTATGTATTATTTTATCATTGATTTTAAACTATCCTTTTATTTCCTTTAAAAAAAATTTCAGTCTGATCTATAGTAGACTGTTTATTCGAGAAAAAGAGACAATTCTACTTATTTTCACTATAGATGGTGCCGAATTTAATATCAATTTTTCTTTGTCTCCTTATCTCGATCTAACCTGAAATTTGTCGTTTATGCTCTACATTTCAAAAAGGGTAAGTCTTACGAATACTCCGGATCCACGGCTCTTTGCTCCTACTTAAACCAGTCAGTGGTCCGCATATGTTGCCTCAATTCTTTCCCAAAAATAAATAATAAGGGAAAGGAGGCAACAATCAATATACTTTGCTAGTATTAAATTAAATTGCCAATGGGGATAGTATGCAACAATTTTGGCAATATTGGTGAAATTATTTGACAGGATTATTAGTAACAGATGATTAAAGGGAAAATAGGGGACACCCGTAAAAAAATTCTGCAGACTCATGTCGCAAAATCGATTTCTGAATACATAGGCCTATTGCACATAATAACCTAATTAAACGGAAAAAAACTCATTTCTTGGATTAAGAACAAGAAAATATAAAAGAGAAACTTAAAAACTCTCCCTATTCGCCCCATTTTATAAAAATAACAGGCTTTAAAACTTTAAAGTGCTTTAAAATTTAATGCGTAGTTACAGAATACTCACTATTAACCGCATGAAAAACCTGGTTACCTGTAAGTTGAATACTTAACTTTGTGGGCTTGCCATTGGTCATAAAAATATAAAACTTCGCAACATTTTTAGAAGTAAAAACACTAACTAAACTGCAAATGAAATTTACACATTAAAAGTTCAGGAATCGATTAAAACCGACCCAAAGGATTTTTGGGCATTCGTACAGTTCAAAAAAATACATCTCGTATACCGGAAAATATGAAATTTGGGGGGCGCTGAATATAACACACCACAGGAGATTATAGATATATTTGCATCTTACTTTCACAGTGTATATTCGCCAAATTCCCCCACCGCAAATCGTCAATATCTTAAGAAAACTCACATCAATAGTTTTCTAAACGTAAGTGACATTACAATCTCTGAAATTTAAGTCGCAACAAAAAAGCAAAAAGCTCAAAAATAAAATGACATCGGGACCTGATTTATTACCATCATTTTTATTAAAAAATTGATCAAACATGTTAGCTGCACCTTTATGTATAATTTTTAACTTAAGTTTAAAAACAGCTAGAATTTGTCCCACTTTTTAAAGTAGCGAAGTTTCAGAAGTAACAAATTATCGTGCAATATCCCTACTTTGTAATGTTGCTAAGGTCTTCGAGATAATTTTGTATAATCACATTCAGCCTTCTGTCGCTCTTTAGATGTCTCCATCGCAACATGGCTTTGTTACTAATAAATTAACTATCACCACTTTAGTTGCCTTTACACAATTTGTCCCGCATGCTATTGACAAACTGGATCAGGTAGATATGATATACACAGACTTCTCGAAGGCATAGTCCCTTATATATCCATAACTAAACTAGATCATTTTGGTTTTTCTACTTCTTTAATACACTTTTTTCGGTCATATCTCTCTAATAGAAGGCAATTTGTTTGTTATGATGGTTATGAATCCACAATCATCAAAGCAACCTCAGGAGTGCATCAAGGCTCTAACCTTGGGCCCCTCCTATTCACTATATTTATCAATGACATTACTTGTATTGATTCTGAAATACTTATTTTCGCTGACAACTTGAAAATTTTTGTGAGCATTAACAAAGAGGATTGTGCAAAACTGCAAAGTAATCTACAGTAAGTACATAACTGGAGTACCTATTTTCCAATAAGCATAACCTTAATATTTCTAAATGTAAGGTTTTAACATTTACAAGGAAAATAATCTAGTTTATAATTCGCTTACAATATCGATGGAAGCACATTGACACGCTCGGAATTAGTCAAAGATTTGGAAAATATATTTATCACAAAGTTAAGCTTTTCAGAGCATATTGACAACATATCAGTTAAAGCTATAAAAATATTAGGATTTATTGTCAGAAACTGTAAAAATTTAAATCATATTCAAGCTTTAAAATTGCTGTATTTTTCATACATTCGTTCGAAACTTAAATATGGATCTCTTATTTGGAGTCTATATTATTTATGTCACATATCCTCTCTCGAAAATATACATAGAAAATTCTTAAAATTGTTAGTAAATAAAGAGGACGGTTTGTATCCTGCTAGAGTATGTGATCATGAATCACTCCTTACAAGGTATGACGTAAAAAGTCTAGAATCCAGAAGGATGTAATTCGATTTTATTGTATATAAATTAATTCATAACTTAATAGATGTTCCGAGTTTATTATTATTATTAATGTGTGACAATTATAACAAAATATGTCATAGCTGCGATATCAATTGTGATTCGTATGATGAGATAATGAGAGTTGCTAGTGATATTTTTGTTCTAAGGTTTTCGCGGAGCTGTTGATCCATACATAGGTTTCCGCGTTGATAGTTTTGAATATTTGACGTTTCGACCGTCTTGTCGTGGTCTTCTTCTGAAGCAAAGTGAGCTCTGTTGGCCTGAGCTCCTCTATTTAGATGTATCGTCAGGAGGCGTGGCTTGGTTCCGGTGATGTCACATGGTCAGTGGACCGGAACATTGATTTCCAAATCAATAGTAGTCCTGCGTCACGGTTGAAATTATTTGGATTTTTGTGTATTTCTATAGCTTCTCTATACCTTCTGGGCCAGTAGTGTCTCGTGCTCGCCAATCTTTTGGTCTCGTCAAATTTTATCCAGTGGCCGGTTCCCAACTGCAGACTTAGTGATGTTTTCCATCTTTGTGTGCCCGATATGCTCTTTAAGCCTGGTATTAATATGTCTCTTGGTCTCTCTTGTGTAAATTTATTAGGATGTAATAGATATACTCCAATTATTGTATTAATGTTGTCTACTTTACGATGGCTGTCGGTTTCAAACCGTGTATTTTTTTGTAGCATGGTGTTTATATTTAAAATAGTAAACAACTTACTACCTTCATATTTTGATGAGTTTGTGTATAATAATCAGGTTCATCGTTATCTCAGTCGTAATAGGAATAACTTATTTTTAAATAGAACCAATATTAGAATAAGCATGAATACCTTGTTTTTTAAAGGCATTGATCAATTTAATAAGCTTACATGGGCTATAAAATCTAGTCAATCAATTTACTTATTTAAAAAAAATCTTTTGGATCACATAAAAAATGCATGATCCGTTATGTATAATCTTTTGATAGTATTAATTGTTACATATTGTCTATACTAAATTCGTTTTTACATTGTAATTTGAGGGCCGATCCCATTCTAGGCATGCCCACGGATGTAATGATCCCAAGGTATAACTTCAACAAGAACTTTCAGGCTGTTATACCAGACAGGGAGGATTGGAAAAACGGTCCTCCCATAATAACACAAACAGTCTGGTACACTGACGGCTCTAAGACAGAACAAGGAGTCGGAGCCGGGATTTACGGGACAAGGTCAAAAGCCAATATCCCGATAAGTCTAGGGAAATACGCAACGGTGTTTCAGGCTGAAGTGATCGCCATACACTGTTGCGCAAGGGAGATAATAGGACAAGATACTGTTAACCAGTCGATTGCCATTTTCTCTGATAGCCAAGCGGCAATAAAAGCAATCAGTTCCATGCAAATCAACTCAAGATTAATGTGGGACTGCTTGACGGCCCTTACAGAGCTGGGAAGTCAGAACAGAGTGACCCTAGCATGAGTACCAGGACACGAGGGACACAGAGGAAACGAAAAGGCTGACCAACTGGCCAAGGAAGGCGCACTTGAAGCCCCAATAAGTGGCAAAGCCATGCATACGAGCAGCCATTAAGGAATAGGTGCAAAATAATTCTCTGGAATGTTGGAGGAATCTCCCAAAACAGAGACAGGCCAAGGAGCTCATTAAAGAACATTCGGCCAAATTTACGGAAGACCTACTAAGCCAGAATAGGAAGGCCATCAGAGTAATAGTAGGCCTTCTAACTGGCCACTGCCGGCTCAACAGATACATGAGTCTAATGGGCCTGGCAGAGGACGCGACATGCAGATTCTGCCAAGAGGAAGAGGAAACCTCAGTTCACGTATTGTGCCACTGCGAAGGCCTGGTGAGGCTGAGATTCCAAGTGCTCGGAGAAGAAAAACCAAGGGCGGACAGCTATATAAAAGGGCCCCTATCAAAGCTATAGAGTCTAGTACAGAGGACAAAGCTAGATGAGGTACTATAAGGAAGATATCCTGGGAGCATCACAATAGACCTGAAAAGGTCGCGGTGGTAAAGGCTAAACAACCAGCTCCTTTGTTAATCTAATCTAATCTAATCTAATCTACATTGTAATACTTTTAAATATTATTTTTCTTTTGTGTATTTGTATCTTTTTATGTTTCTATTATTGAATATTAGGATATTCCTACTTTTAATAAAGATTTGATTTGTAAACTTCTCCACACGAACATGGAATGCTATAAACTCCTGGTGAATCGACGAGCTCTTATTGCAAACTAATGCCGCTATATGGGTGTATGGAAATGTATATGTATATATGTGTACGTGTATGTATGTATATGTGTATACATGTACTTATGTATTTGTCTATATTTTGTAATGACAAATATGTTTTCGTATTTTGTCCATATATACTTATATACCTCTGTTTTTTTTTAAACCTCTATACTTATATTTATATAGATATATATTTTTTTTTTCTTCTTTTATTTGTATTATACTGACATGTCAAAGCACATCTGTGTATATATGACCAATAAAGATCTATCTATCTATATATGTTTGATATATTTTAGCACCAGGTTAAATGTAGACAGTTTCATACTATTTCATGTTACCATATAACTAATATTTTTTTAAAGTTATTTTTGTAAATTATTGTAAACTTTGTAATTATTCTAAAATTGTGTAATTTTTGTCCTGTTATTGGGTATGTCCTGTTGGGGCAATTAAAGGTATTATTATAAAGCAAAATTAAGTTAAATCTCTGCGAATTTTTGAGTTCCTTTTATCAATTGCAATTTAAAAATAATTACCACGGAAATTTTATCAAACTTACAACAAATTTTTATTCAAAAAATAATTGATTAACTATGTGCATTTTATTTAAAATTCATATTATTCATTAATTGCCTAATTCATATGAGAATAAAGTTAATGTTATAACTAAATTTCTCGCCTAAATATATCGTAACACTCTGTATAGACTTCCGATTTAAAATATAAATATGTCTATTATATTCGTAAAGTGAGTTATTGCGTCTCTGCTCCTAGTTATTTCTTCTGGACATCATCGATTCGAGCGTGTGTAACACCTGGACACGAGAGGTGTGAGATCCTGTGGTCACACATTGGAATCCAACCAAGATATCACGGAACCCCCGCGTACTCTCACACATATTTAAAATTCTTAACCATCAAAGAGTTACCTATGTGGCGAGGGTTATGTTGCGGTGCAATTTTTTTTATTTTGCGGTATAATATATTAAAGTTAATCAATAATAAAGGCTAAATGACAGCTTTGCAATATTTCAAAAGCGTTACTATTAACTACGAAACACTTAGGATTGGACTATGCCAAAGTTCTTTACATTCACTTTTATAAAGAACAGGTATTTTTAACATGCCATAACAAGTAATTGTCGATAATAAATGACGCTGTTTAAACACCAGAGTGACTCATTAATTACTTGCTTTTAGCATCACTGTTAACTAAAACATATGTCAATATTGGATAAAATAGTTGTACTTTTGAAACAACTTAATTAAAAATAAAAATTACATGAAGGTTTTGTGCCAACTAATTAAAAGTATGCCTCCAAATAATAAACGATGACGAAATGATACTACTTTCTGATTACTTTCATTGCTTATATTTACGATAATCTGATTGACGCTCTCCATTGCTCGCATAAGAATAGTTTGGGTCAAGAATTTATTTTGTTGAATGCAATTTTACAAAAGGTTCTAACTAAAGCATTTGTAGTAATAAATCTAAGATTGGGAAAAGCGATGCTTATTTTTGAAAATCACGATTCACTTACGTTTTAAAATTATATGCCTGTAACGTACTTGTAGTTTTGCAAATTATTTGAGTATTGTAATATTTTGTGTTCGCAGCAGATGCACCCTACTTTTAAACTTGTGAAATTACTTAATGAGAAACATTTTATTTCTTTGAAGACAACTTTTATTCTACAGGGTGTCTCACCGGGAACTGAATCGATCGATATAGAGAAAAGCACGCATCAGAAAATTTTGAAAATTTGGATAATTACTAATGTCGGTGTGGCCAATCCAACTAAAATAATTACAAGCAGCTGGCACTTCCGCTTATACCGGAAGTCGATACCAACTTGCTTATTTCAAATGGAACATGCTATATATTTTAGAGTTTTCGAAAAGAGCATAAAATTCTGAGTCTATAATATATAGCATATTCTATACCTAAAATTTGACAGGTGCAACGGTTTGCAAGAACCGTTATAACTTTCTTCGTGTAAACGATCCTCATTTGCTTCTTGTCACGTAAAATAAGCACAAGGAGAACTACGTTCTACAACTGAAATAAATTCAATAACATCATACCAAGTGTTCCGTTTTTCGCGTTACATTTTGTCAACTTCAAACTGCGAAAACTTGTTTAGGTCAAATGGAACACCCTGTATTTTTTTACGTCAAGTTGTGTAAAATTGAATTCCCTTTTTTCTGAACTGAACTTTTTGAAATATTTGCGATTTTATTAGAAATTCATGAATTGTTGTAATCATTTCATCAAAATAGCCATGATTAGAAACAATCAGTCATTATCTTATATCAAAAAATGCCAGCACGTTTAAATTATACCAATAAAAACTTTTTAAATTTGTTTATTATTTATGGAGAATGTGATAAAGTAATATCAAGAACTGGCAGCACATTTTCTACTCGATATCCACAAAAACATAAAATAACACTAACACTGTAACATGCGTATTAATCGAATTGAAGCTATTGCATGAACTAAAATAGATAAGATCAATTTAAAATATGATTTCATTTTAATTTAATAATTGCTCAAAATTCCGCCCTCGAACCTCGACACATTTTTCGCACCTTCGGATTAGTTCCTCATGGGTAGCACTTCTAATTGAATCCTGTGATATGTTTTGAAATGCATTTCTTACTCTTTGCATACAATCTTCAATGGTTATTAATGAGCTCTCATAAACTTTATTTTTAATAGTTCCCCAAATGAAATAATCCAGAACTGATAAATCGGGCGAGCGAGGAGGCCATAAGAAAGGTCCATTATTGGCAATCCATTGATCATAAAAAGTTTCTTGTAAATAATTATTAATTAAATATGCGTTATGTGGGGGAGCACCGTCGTGCTGATAAAAAATGTTTCTATGTTTGGCGAGAGGTAAATTTTCTAAATAGTTATTATTCAAATTTTGTAAGATATTCAGATATCTTTAACCTAAAAAAAAAAACAAAAATTTACCTATACATATTAGCAGAAGAGAAAATTTAATTTACCGTTTAAATTTTCCTGATAAAATTGTAATGCCACCACTCTATCGTTTCTTATGGCACAGTAAACATTGAACTGCCAACTTTCCTGAAAGTTTCGCTCTCTGAACATATGAGGATTTGAGTCACTCCAATAATGCGAATTGTGTCTATTAAAAAGTTAACTTTTAGTAAATTTTGCTTCATCTGTCCATATAATATTTCCCAAATAAGAATCGTGACACTCAGACCTTATTAGAATAAACTCACAAAAATTCTGTCTTCTTAGGAAATCTGTTTCTTTTAATCCTTGAACCATATGGAATGAAAACGGGTGAAACTTATGTTTTAATAAGATTCCGTGAATTGAATCCTTGCATTGTCCCGATTCCAGAGACATCCTTGGAAATGCATGAAAATATCCCAGAATGACTATTTCAATGTTTTCGTCATCAACAATAGGCTTTCTTCTTTGCATTTTGCCTTGACAGAGCCATAATTTTTAAAATTTTCTAGTATGTGTATTACAATATTTGGTGACGGTTTCCGTTTTTCTGGATATCGAGTAGCAAATGTGCTGCAAGTTCTTGATATTACTTATCACATTCTCCATAAATAATAAACCAATTTAAAAAGTCTTCGTGGGTGTAATTTAAACGAGCTGGCATTTTTTGACATAAGATAATAACTGATTGTTTCTAATCATGGCTATTTTGATGAAATTATTACAACAATACATGAATTTCTAATAAAATCGCAAATATTTCAAAAAGTTGTAACTTTAACACCCACAATGCTAATATCAGAAAAAAGGGAATTCAATTCAAGAAAGTTATACCGGTTCTTGCAAACCGTTGCACCTGTCAAATTTTCTATAAAATGTCAAATATCTCTGAAACGACTAGGTTTAGGTACAGGATATGCTACGTATTCTTTTAAAGAAGTATCTTCCAAAAGGTGTTATGAAAGTAGTTAGATGTTGGCAACTTTCCTTTAACTTTATTTGATAAAACCCAAAATTAGAATCTAACTTTGAAAAATATTTTGCATTTTTTAATTGTGCTAAAATATATTCAACTTTTTTTATCGGGTAATAATTTCTCAAAACATTTTTGTTTCATTTTGTATAGTCAATACAAAGACGAACAGAATCCCCTTTAGGCACTACAACAATCGGAGCCACCCACTCCGTATATTTATTTATAGGTTGAATTATTTCCAATTTAATTAATCGCTGTATTTCTTGTTCTAACTTGCCTAATAAAGGAAGAGGAACTACTCTTGGTACCGACTGGACAAAAGGTTTTGCATTTTCTTTAATTTTGCTTTCAAGTTCATTCTTAAAGTTTCCTAAATCTGCAAAAAGTTTAGGAGATTCTGTCGCAATATCAATTCTAGTTAAATTATTAATAGTCATGTAATCTACAACACTCCATTTTTTTGTTTAATTCTGATGTACCTTTTTTGGAAAAATCAGCAAAGGTGCGGACCATTTTGACCTTGTTTGATCTTTAGCTCCCTCTTATCAATTTGGTTATGAATTGCTGTCTTTTGTGCGTGACGTAAACAGATTTAGCCAATTTATTAGTCGTATTTTTTCATTATAAATATAGAGTCCCTATAAAGTAGAGTGTGGCCATTCGGCCCCCACTCCACCCAAATGGATACTTAATGGCGGCTATGGTTTATGTGTGCGCGTGTGCGTCAGTGTGTTTAGAACGTATTGCAAGTATCAAAAGTAGATTGCAGTATTTGTTTTGACAAAGTGGGAAAATATATGTAAGTAATAACGTTACCATTAATTGTTTCGTGACCGAATCAGTCATAACAGACTGTTATTTTAATTTTAACTTATTACATTGAGTCTAATGACACTGCTCGTCAAAACAAAAGCAACCCCTATTAGCGCCGCCATTATGCATCCAGTTTTCATACGGACCAACCAGTGCCTCCCATTCGAGTGCCCAGACTGTAGGGACTCTAATTAAATATTGTTAGCGGCTCCCCCTTCTCATTGAAATACATCCGAATACTTCACACAAGTTTTCTGAACTCGACGGGTATGTATATTTTTTGTTTGTTCGGCCATATCAGGTTCTCCAATTCTGATGACTTTTTGTTTGAAAGGAATTTTTTTGCAAATATCTTAATTCATGTTTTTATAGTTTTATTTTAAGAAGATAATATTTGGATTTTTTATCCTTTTTTAAAACATTCTTCATAATTTTCCTGTTCTCGTTGTCAAATAAAAAGTAAAACTTTTGCAATTGTTATTTGGCTACCAACATTTATATCTGAGAATTAAAACACAATAACATATTCTTAATTAAAAATAATTATGTGAAAAAACCAAATAGGAATAATTCGCCAAAATGCGCACTTGTATAATTTGTTAATATGGCTCATATTTACAGACTTTAAGTTAATTAAAGAAAGTAATAAATATCCTCTCCTTCAAACGTATATTTTATTCTATGGTACTTTCAGTTCACAATTAAATAATATATCCTACTTTATACAATTATAATTAAGTTTGATAATAGTATACAATTTAAGTAGGTTTCCTGATAGCTTTGTACGTTTTAATTATCCTTCGTTAGAAAAATTTATCAGGAATTAAATACTGACCCTTAGGTACATTGAAATCTTAAAAACATCTTGAAGATTCCCAATCTCAAGCAATCAATACAATCCAAACAACCGAAAAAGGTATTAATCACATCACTTACACGGTCGGGCCTGAATGGAAGGAGTCAAACTGGCATTCTACAAGAATAAAGTCATCATTTTTAACCTGCGCGTAATCATACATTTCAAATATAAAATTATACATACACATCTGTCACTTACAAGCATTTCTGTCTTCACTATTGCTGGTAATATTATAAATCACTATGTACTCCAATCTAACCTGTCAAATCTTGAGTTTAAATGAGCTTTGATTGACAGGTAAATACGCCGTCTCATACCTGCGTGTGGTTTTGTTAATATAAGCAGCAAAAAATAATGACGAAACTGTGTGTTTAATTTGACGCTTTAGTACTATTAATTATTTTATAAGAAATAAAGTTTTCAAATTAAGAAATTAAAATTATTTTATACTATATCATTGTTACTGGTATCAAATACTTCTTCTACTGTTGGCGAACAATTGAAATAGCACATGTATCATCCAATTCTCAAATATTAAAAAATCGATTTTGACAACTGGCTACATAAACGAAATAGCAACAATAATTCATAATTTTAAAAGAATCTCCCGGAATAGATTAATTAACTACAAGAACAATCAAGAATTTATAATTAATATTCTTAGAATCGTAGTACCTTTAATTGACATATCGTTCCAAGATGGACAATTTCTACAGTTACCAAAACAAACTATTGTTACTTCTATATTCAAAGGTAGTGATGTACTTGTTATAAATAACTATAGACAATTATCAGTTAGTAATATAATTATATATGAAAAATGCATGGTCTCTCGACTACAAACTCATCATCGTCTCACATCATATCAACACCAAACCATTTCGGATGTAGATAGAATTGTTCGATATAAAGCGCTTTTTTCAGTTTACAAACAAAGTACATGAACATCCTATTAAAAATGAGAAAACTATTGTCGTACTTTTAAATCCGGCTAAACCCTCGGTAATATATCACACGAATTATTGTTAGAAAAAATTAAAAAACACGTAATTAATGGAGTAGCATTAGCTAAAAAAAAAATTACAGCCATATCATAAGCAAGCTAAAATAGTGATAATTCTAAAGCTTGCATAAGAAGCACCAAAAAATGAATAAATGACAGATCATACACACTGACCGAATGTGAGAGCACCTTCAGAAATAAATCAACCCCCAAATTAAATCCTCACCGATTCCAACAGGCACGACAAGAGTCTCAGGAATACCATGACCAACAACCCAAAACTTCCCAAGATCAACCAAGAACGCTTAGAACATATGCCTAACGAAAAAACTGATCAGCACTTTCACAATTTTTCACCAAAATGTTCAGTGTATATCCAACAAAATGAATGACATTCAAGTTTTTTTGGAAGATAACGTGGAAATTCAAATCTTGTGCATTTCCGAACATTGGCTGTTAAATAGTAAACATTATGCACTATTTAATAGTTATGGTTTAATCTCATGTTGCTGCAGAAAATCGAGTACATACCATGGAGTTTTAATCTTAACAAAAAACAACTTAGACTTTGAAAATATAAATAACCTGCGGATAGAAACGAAAGAGAAAGAATTAGGATATGCTGCAGCCGAGCCGTAAGTAAAAGTTTATAAATGATAATAAATTTGCATGGACAGGTTCTCAACTTGTCAGGGTGTCATATTTCTTCGATCTCTTTTACGCTTTACTGTTAGAAATAAATCAAATATATTCAAATTATGTGTTGGTGATTGGTGGTGATTTTAATATACATTTTCAGAAAGATAATTTACAGACAAATGAATTTTTAATGCTACTAAATGTATTTAACTTATCTACCACCATCAACATTCCTACAAGGGTGGTAAACAACTCAAATTCTCTAGTAGACAACATACTGATTAATGATAGAGAAAAAGTTAAAAAAAATTCAAATGACGATTACTGTCTCAGCGATCATCATCGTGGACAAAAATTACTCTTCAAGACGTATCCCTCAGTCCTGAACCTGTAAAAATATAAAAAAGAATACTCAGCCCCAAAATAAAGTAATTTAAAAAAAAATTATTTCTGAAATAGACTGAAATAATCTGTACACAGAAACCGATGTAAATCAAGCTTGTGGTGTTTTTTATGATTATTTTAACAGCTGTTTTAATATGATGTCTCCAGTTAAAAATATTAAGATCAATCATGAAAATAAATGTCCTGAATGGATCACAGAGGGGATAAAAACATCATGCCGTAATAAACATTGCCTATTATATATTAAAAAATTGTATACCACAAATACTTTTTTCAAAAATTGCATGCGCAATTACTGTAAAATTCTGGAAAAAATCATTATCAACGCAAAACAATCTTATGCAAATAATGGTATAATAAACTCATGGAACAAAATAAGATCTACTTGGAAATTAATTGATTCAAACATAAAACAAAAAGCGGCAAAGACACAGGATTGACATTAATATTTTAAAACAAGAAAATGAACTAATCATGGGTCCTCTCTTAGTAGCATCAGAATTTCCAAAATTTTACTTAAATGTAGGAGAAGAACTAACAAAAAACATAATCAGCAAAAAAGAAGCTATGGCTTACGTAACAGCAGTAAAATCAAATAAGTGTAATTCATTTTTTTCACCAATGACAGAAGCAGATATAAAGCAAAAATTTCAAACAAAAAAAAAACAGTACAGGCTCGGTTTATATCCCAATAACAATAATAAGTGAAGTAATGGACTACCTTATAAAACTATAAAACCAATAACTTACCTATTCAACTTATCTTTAACTACAGAAACTTTTCCAAATTGCCTCAAACACGCAGTAATTAAACCACTATTTACAAAAGGGTGAAAAAACTGAAATGTCAAATTACAGACCAATTTCACTTTTATCAGTTATCTCTGAAATCTTGGAAGCTGCTATTAAGGAGCAAATTACCAAATACTTAGAAAAAAAAACATTTTTAGATAGAGAGTACCGCTTTAGAAGTGGGGAAAAGTACAACAGAAGCCTCTTTCGACTTAATCTGTAATGTAAATGAAATATTATAAAATAAAGACCTACCAGTTACTGCGATTTATCGAAAGCGTTCGACTGCGTCGACCACAAAATTTTATTAGACAAAATGGAGTATTATGGAATACGGTTTAAATCTTACTTAAGCACCGTACTACGTCTGTGATGATCTCAATTGAGGAGGAGCGAATAAACAAACTATCAACAAACCCGGGCTATATAAAATGTGGGGTTCCGCAAGGCTCTATCCTAGGACCAACTTTATTTTTAATATACGTAAATGATGTAGCGACAAATTTCTCACTCGCGATATTCTCACAATTTGCTGACGATACAAGCATCACTTTACAGCACAAAAATTTGAACGATCTAATTAATATAACAAAGACTTTACTAGAGGATGTATGCGATTGGTTCGCAGCTAAAAAGCTTGTTTTAAATGTCAATAAAACCTTTAATATTTTATTCCAACTTAATAAAACACTACCTCAACCAATGCCAAGACAAAGTTTTTAGTACAAAAAAGAGTCATTAGACTGTTATTTAATCTAAAAGCGCAGGACTCATGTAGAGATTACTTTAAAAAAACACAACATATCTACGTTAACGAATTTATACATATATAAGATCAGTATAATAATATAACAAAGAACAAAATAGTCTTTCCTCGCCATCTGATATCCATAACCGGGATACGAGATACAACAACATGTATAGTCCAAGTAAGGACCCCTGAGACGTACGACCTCATTAAAATACGATTACTCTTTGTGCTACCTCGACCACAAATCATCTCGCTTACCTTTATAGGTCTTTAATGTGCGTCGAGACGTTTGATGCAGGCATGCCGCCGTGGCCCCCGGCGATAATAATCATATCCTAAAGTTTTTGTTGCGTTTTTTATATCTCTGGAAGTCCTTACTTGGACTACACCAAACTCTCTCATACAATTTGGATGCAAACAGAAGAGGACCCGTATATGCAGCTGTAAAAATATTTAATCATCTATCAGAAACAGTTCAGCGTAAACCGTCTTTAAATCTGTTAAAAAGGAGTTGAAAAATATTCTAAAATTCAAGGTCTTCTATAACTTAAATGAATTTTTGATGACGATTTCGACTAAACCAACAGGTTATTTATACTTTTGAAATTTAAGTACCTACAACAAACCAATAAATAAGAGTTTCATTATATACATTACATTTTTTGCTTGTATTGTAAGATTTATCGAATAGAATTTAACCTGCGCAGGTTTCTGCCTGCTAGTCTAACATTCATACCATTTATTACACATCTTATTTTAATGGATTATATAAGCTAATATCGAAAATTCTTTTTAAAAATACAGGCGATATATTTTCTGTAAGGCTCGGAACGAGCCAGAAGTATGTATCTATTTCTGACTAATACATGTATACACTATAACAATCATTGTAGTTTGTAAGTTATATACTGTAGGAAATACAATATTTCTATCTATCTATCTGTCTATCTTAAAGCTTAGAAATCTATTTATCAAAGCGATAATCATTAGTAAAAAAATGATAAACACTAAGTATCTCAGAGAAAGTGTAATTTGGTGTTTCACAAGGAACAGTTTTAGGGCCACAGTTATTCCTCTTCTACATAAATGATATGCTAGAACTAGATATAAGTGGAGATACCATTACATATGCTGACCATATACATTGCTGTGATATTACGCGGTAGAGGTTGCTCTGAGGTAGCCAAGAAAACGAAAAGGAATTGTATGAAGTTAAACAACAGATGGACTATAATTTATTAAGTCTTAATTACTTAAAAACAAATTTTAAAATTTTTAGCAATAGTCCTAGACTACGACCGAACATTAATAATTTAAAATTCCACATAAAATACGTCTTAATAAACTGTACGTAGGAAAATATAATTGAAAACACTACAAACATTAAATTGACTGACCTTTGACTCTGTATGCAAATATTAGCTATAAAACATTATTTGATAGACACAAAAATATCGACATTAGAGGAGACCCCTAAGTACATCTATGATGATCTGTATGGATGTACCGCGTAATGCTGTGTTCGATTATGCGGTCCTATATCTCGTATATATAAATTAAATTGGAAATATGGCAAACAATAGAACTGTAGTTTTATACGCAGTGACATCGTACTCATAAGAAAATGTATACAAGAAAGTCGAAAGAGGTCTTTAACTGGTAAAAAATTGGTTAGATTGTGTTTGTTAAGTTTGAAAATTTAAAAATTATAAATTTGCCCATTTTAGTTGCAGATCAACCTAAAAACAATTCACAAGAAATGTTACTCTACTGACTATGATTGTTTAAATGTTATTGATCAGCTTCAGAGATGGAATGATGAATTGCTAATGGTTTTATATAATGACTTATTCAGATCTGTACTAAGATGCTGTATAACGATTTGGTTCTCTTTGAACGAAGGCCGTTTTGTGTCAAAATAATATATAAAAAATAATTCGTTGTACGCCTACAGTAGAAAGTAAATTTTGCTTACCCTGGTTCTATGGTCGAAAGTAATCATTTTCTTCTCTCTGATTAAACACGTTAAAGATTATCTAAAGCTATATTATTTATTAATATAAAAATTGATTATAGGACATAATCAAAGTCAATTAACACCTTAATTAATTACCATTTGATTGATCTGTTGTACTTCTAATAACATTAATAACACAGTTGACTATCAAAATCCATTTATTTAATTGCAAATGAAGCTCAGGCATATTCACAAAAATAAACAATAAAACTATTTATAATTATATTTAAACGATTTCCAAGGTAGTTACCTATATTTATTATAAAACATTTATTGTTTTCAATTGTATGGAACTACTTATAAATGAAAATTGGAGCTGGATTTCACGTTAACAACTGTTATGTTAAAGGTCCTTACATTACACAAATGTGTCCCCTGATTCTTATTAGAGACGACTCAGGTGCATGACTCTTTGCAAAACTAATATTTAAATATTAAACATTATATACAATATATGTAATTTATGTAGAAACATTCGTTGTTAAGATAAATGTGATTATTAATTTGAATAAACACGGCTTCATAATTATTATTGTACTTTTAGATATCAATATTAGTTTTTGTTAATTTTGACGTGGATTGTTCAACATTATAAACGTTTTCAATGCCATAGTAATAACAAAAAGTTTTCACTACAAAATAAAAGAAATATAAAAAAGTCATTTGCAATTTAGTTATTGTTAGATACACAACGAATACCTCATTAATTTCAATAATAAACACAATTCATAAATGTTAACATTTTGTTCTGCATCATAGATTTTATGGTTGCATAATGATAATCTGTTAATTTGTATAAATAATCATTTGTCATATATAAATATTCACAACAATAGTATAATAATTTCAACACTATAAATTATAATTTTAAATAGAAATTTTAATATCTATAGCCATAAAAACCTATGAAATGCATAATGAAGACTTTCTCCTGTCGAAACTTTATTTTAATAAATGGCTTGCTTCTAAACCCATATTGGGTTGATAAAATAGTTAGAATTATATACCACAGAAAGGATCCAAACGCCAAGTTTTTAGTGCATAAAGTTTTGAACTCCATATGATTATATTGATACAGAATATATCAACACATTGGCTCCTTAACAAAAAAATTATATAAAGCTATAGAAGAAAGTAAGCGAAAAATGTATCTTTGTAGATCTGGTTAAAACTTTTGATATTGTTAGTCACTCCAAACTGCTCAAGGGCCTCGAACAAATAGGCTTCCGAGATACAGCGTTGACTGTTATGCAAAATTATTTATCCAAAAGAACGAAAGTAATAATACATAAAATACATACATAAAATGAGAGAAGTTGAATACGGGATGCCGCAAGGAATAGTACTCGGGCTCCTCTGTTCAATATCTATCTGAATAATTCGTTTCAACAAGGTTACATAGGTCAGATAATTATCTTTGCAGTTGATACGGCTGTATGTACACGAACATTATTTGGGAGGCTGTATGGAAAAAAGCTGATACGAAAGATTTCTATTGCTGTTCTGAATGATGAAAGCGGAAATGAAAGACATCTACTTCCGCTCAGATGGAGTGTCAGAGAAATAACAGTTTAAGATCACGTCATATTCTTTTGACGTTTGAAGGAAAACTTATTTAGAACAACAAAATAGATATATCTTAAACAATTTTCGGTAGTTAATAGGTGGAATTTGATAAACTAAAAGTACTGATTAGCCGTGAAGTTTTGTTAACCAAAAAATGTTTACTATATTTTATTAACATCGTCACAATATTACAAAGACTTTAATATTATTATTATAAACGGTTGATGGGTGATCTGAACTTTCATGCAATCTTATTTCGTTATTTTCAAATGTTTGGTGAACAGGCTGGTGAGTGGATGAAGGTAAAATATTGAAGGGTCCGCAGGGGCCTGCAAGGCCAGTATTAAAACATTTTTGCTAGATTCGCTTTCATGGGGACCCATAATAATCATTGTCCCCGGGGCCGGCGCTTCCTCTCAACGACCCTGTTGATGAAAAAGTTTGTCAAAGAGCTGGTGCTAAGGATATTGCTCCTCATACTTTCAATTATATGTATATGATGGTTCAGCATCTAACTGGAGACATGGCTTAATTGATTGGCTGTTACTCTGTGAGGTTATTTTGATAGGTTGCTGTTCACCAATTGCTTTTTTAGGTAAATTGGAAACAGCTGTAGCTATGACTGGATGATTTGTTACTATAATTTTTTTATGTTGATCCCAATTAGATGCTGCTGACAAATCAACCGGATATCGATTTTTTCCGATCAGACAATTCTTGTACCATTTCTTGGACTAATTCCAATTAGAATTTAATGTTAAAAATAATCTTTCAATTTTTACCCCTAATAGCACAAACTTCTCGATTGATATAGTTGATGACTAATCATTTATTGTCTGTTTTCTTAGCCATCTTGGGATGTTTTAGAATATACTGAATTATACTCAATCCATTCAGTAAAGTTGCCTTCGTTGTCAATTTCCTCCATAAAATGTTGACTGCACATTGTAGGCACATTTCCTTTCCTCGCTAGCTCATGACAGGCAACAAAAAGAATCGTTGTAAATCAACGACTGAATCTTGATAACAAATAATTGTACTCTCCGTTAATTAATGCCGTTGAACTAGATTTCTTTTTTAAAGGATAATAATAATAATAATAATAAATCGGCTTTATTGCAGCAAAAAAAAATCTTGAACACAATCAAACATTACATACGAAGAAAAGCATCATTTAGGCCGTGCAAACACAGCCACTTGTGATCACCACACGCTGTATACTGTATTTTTTGTGCCCTAGCCTGTGGCTCGGACCCTCCACAATGAACACTGTTTGTGCGGTGAATCTATAACAAATGTATACAAAATGCAGTCCGCAGCGTGTGGCGACCACCGATGGCGACCACAAGTGGCTGTATTTGCGATTGGCCTTGATGAAAACTTTGTATAGAAAAATGCAACCAAAGTATGGCGAAGTCTAAGCTACTCCTACTTAACCGCAAGGCGGTGAAATTTCTCCACAAATTGAAAAAAAATAAAGAATTTAAGCGTCACTCTATATAACAGGAACTAGTTTGTTACTTACCCACCGCTTTTCTAGAACACTTAATTACAAAGAAGGCTTATGTACATTTGAACGAGCTACGAATTTCTTTTTCAAGAGAGACAAGCAAGGGTATATGCCTACCGACAATTTTGTGAACAAAATTCCCCAGATGATGCGTTCTACGATTGTTCATGTTCAACCACTTGTTCCCCTTTATTTTATGCGAAATATGTTCAAATTTCCTGATTCCATAGATATTTATCCATGTTATCAAGACATGGGCCATAAATAAAGTCTTAATTGAAGTTGGAGAGAACAAGTGATTCACATAGCATTTTTTTTAGTTTGGAATTTAGAATATCACGTCTGGAGTAAATTAAATTCAAAGACGTATAAGACCAACTCCGAGTCAATGATTACTCCCAAATTTTTTGCGTGGTCAATAACAGGCAAGGAGGCACCATCAATCTTAATTTTTATGTTCTCTTTTAAGAATATTTTTTTTATTTCCATAACAAATATAATTACGTTAGATTTCTTTGAATTCAGTTTTAAATCATATTCTTCAGATAGTTGCTTAATAGTTTGCACGTTTGCAATTCCTAACTGATGGTGTCCGTAACTTCGATATAATTATTTGCATGAAAATGTAGTTATACCTGAGTATCGTCAGCGTATGCTTGGATTTTACACGATCTCGCAGAGTTTAAAATATTCGAAGTATAAATAATAAAAAGTAAATGGCCTAAAATTGATCCCTATACCCCTAACAAATATTGTCGATAGAATTTTTTGCATTCTACCATGCAAATACGAATTAATAAGTGAAACTGAAAAATTATCAAAGCCAAAATATTAAAATTTAGAACAAATTAGACTATGGTTAATCGTATCAAAGGCTTTCGAAAATCTAACAACATCAACATGCTGACCATTCCCTTATCCTGAGCATTAATCAAGTCATCAATAACAATAGCCAAGGCTGTAGCATTGCTATATCCCTTTTTAAATTCAGACTTCAATTTCAAAGACTAGATAAAGCTAGTAAAATACTAATAATTCTGAGGTCTGAAAAATAAATGACAATAACACCACAGGTAATTACGACCCCTTTATCCCGGAAGGCTCTAGAAGAGTCTTGTGTGTAAGGGGTCTAAACATTTAGAGACAAGGGACACACACCCAATATCCGTGTATAGTGAAAAAATTCCTCTTACAGTATTTTTCCACTGCCACGACCGGGGATCCAACCAGGAACTTTTAGTTGAGAGGCAAGTGCGCTCACCTTTCGACCACCAGTCATACATAAGATTACTTTTTTAGGTAAAGGAATTCCAACCGCAATTTTCCACGCTTGAGGGAAATAGCTTTGCTCGATACAACAATTGATTATGTGAGTAATGAAAGGATCAATAAATGGACTATAGTATTTTAACATAATAGATGAAATGTTATCAGTACCATACGCTTCAGTTTTAATATGATTTAAAATTTTATTAACTTCATCTATGGTAGTGAGTGTAAACGTGAAAGTAATATTTTCATTATATTTATGATTGTTATCAAAATGTATTTGATCATTGCACATATTACTAGATAAATTTTGAATAAATGAAGCAAAGTATCTATTACTTTCATTTGCATTAGCAAGTTCATTGGGTACTAAAATGCTTTGTCCGAGCGTACATTGAGACTGCTAAGAGTCGACCATGTTTTTTTAGAGCTCTTTTGAGAAGCCATGTACTCTAGATAACCTTTTTTTCTCGTCTAACCGTGGATAAAATGTAGTTATGTAAATTTTCATAACGTAGCCTATCCGTATCGGCGTATCGGATCGTGTACTCTTATACTTCTGAAGAGCTTTGTCTCTCTCCTTCATAATTAACTTTAAATTTGGAGTAAGCCAGGGGAGGGGGCCATAGGTTTAGTAACTCTAACTTGTCTGATGGGAGCATGTTTATCAAAAAGTAAAATTATGAATTCATTAAATAAGTTAATTTTATCGTCAATGTTATTTTGCAGAATTATATTGTACCATGGGACGTTATGTAAATCGGCTTTGTAATTTTCTACGCTCTGCGTCTGGCAGATACAAACTCTGGATAAGAAATGGATCAAATTTGATTCTACAGTGGCTTAAAAAATTATTTCCTGTAATTGCTTTGTTGTGCTATCCACAAAACGTTTACCACGCCTTCCGTAAAATCTCCTGAGTACCTCAGTGGAAATAGGTGAATTGTTAACCTAAGATTTTTCATGGCAAAACTGCAAAAATTGTCTCCATCCATACACTCTCCTTGAACTTGTTTGTGTTTTGTGGCATTAAATTTTGCACTCCATGTCTAATACACTCTTCATTTATACAATTAAAAAAGATAATGTACAAGAAAAAATTCCGGCAATACTTCAAACATTAAGTAAATTACAGGTGAAAACTATTCATGGAGATATTAATCTCGACAGTACCTTTCTGTCGTCTTTTGTACATATTTTAACTTTGCATTTATGAAGTATATGACGAAAGTATGTAATCCGGAAAAATTAGGTGTCATATCGCAAAATATTAATAGCTTTGTAACTTGGTAGAATTTTTTAGAAATTGCGAACATTATTCTACGTTTTATTTAAATACCATGCAAACACCACATTTAGATTCCGATCTACTTTTTAACAAAAATACTTTCTCTGCAATATTTAATTTACTTTCATTCAACTTTCAACGTGGAAAAACAAGCAACAGACGTCATTTTTAAAAAACTTTATGAAAAATGATCCAAGTTTCCTTACCAAACATAAATACGTGTAATTTAGTTCGAGAGTCATTAATATTTAGACAACATGCGGCAGTAATTTAGTCACAAAGCTAAAGAACAAATGTTCAGATGGCATCCATAGCAAATCCATCCATTATACGTTCGGGTTGGTGCGTGCCTCGAAGTAATTTATGACACTGAAAACACGCGAGGTCATTTTCAACACTGAAATATTATTTGACGAGATCCCACTTTCCAGATATACAAGGCATAACGCTCAAATAAACCAGCAGAGTAATCCTGAATAATATGCCTTGATAGCAGGCCGTATCTTATGATAATTTCATTTTTACTCAATAAGGTGCGGCGTTATAAATTATTTTATTTCATATAAAATTACTAAGATTAATGATTACGATCACATGGATGTTGGTAATTATACTGACATTTTGAATACAATGCAAGTATAAAAATGTAGCTATTAATATACTCCATCCGTTATAGGTACTTAGCGTTGCAAGCAGAAATAAGAGAAATTGGTTGTTTATTATTAGGATAATAAGTAGAAATTGAAGTTTTGCAAACAAATGAAGATGTTTGTTTTATATATTTTTTTAGCATAATGGGAAAAAATACAACTACAGTACTAGATCAGTTCGAAATGAAAAGTAGTATAATTTAACGGTTTTTATTTATTATTAATGAGAATGTAAAAATATCTGGAAATATTGATTTTAGGCACCTACCTAATAAGTTCCTCCTCGGAGGTGTGGGTAAAAAAAAATTGACAACTTCAGCGGTGATAGTGTTAAAGAACGCTATAACCCCGATATACTTTTCGACGTTGTAACAAAATCCGACTTAGGAAATACTTCGTAAGAAAAGCGTGCTTCACGTAAAAACGCCGTGGAGGAGGTTTTTAATTCTTGGAAATATATTTTTGCTCTTCGGAGCATTTTTTTTGCCAAATTTTCGCTAACTCTTCAAGGAGCGTTAATTTAGGAAGTGTAGTAAATGTCGCTGCACAGGGACGTAATGTCGCCCCGACCACCCAATTTTAGAAAGTATACTAAAATTGGACTTTTCAAGATTAAAAACCCTTTTACGAATCCACGTTGTCAAGCACTGCAACTCTTACGAGGTATTGAATATGAGGACAAGTTAATCCAACGACTATTCAAAGTATATCGGAAGTTATAGCGAAAATAGCCCTTAGCGACATGGGACCCCCATCATTTCCTAGCAGTCGGATTTGACGGGGAAATGATGTGTTTTGACGGGGTTTGCCCTAAACCGGTTCCTCAGTGATTCGGAGTCAAAAAAGTATCTATACCATGTACTCACACGTGCATGGGATCTGCCTTGCCTGAACGTAAAATTTGTTATTGCATAATACAAACGAAGTAGAAACGCTTCAAGCAATTTTAAGCTCCGAGGAGCGACCAAAATTAATGTGAATTAATAAATACGTTTATAAGACAGGCAAGCAAAAGCCCACCAAAATTTCAGTTACATGAAACTTTTCTTGAATCTTTTTGTGCATCTTTAGCTTATCAAACTGCATATTGGATGGTAGTTGGTACCGTATGAATCGTCCCGTTCCTCACCATGTGTTGTACGCGGGTCAGACCATTGTTTGTTAACATTTTCTCTTGAAGAAGTTGTTGTAAAAACATAATTTTTTAAAAGATTTAATATACATATTTTGAACTTTATATTGTCTTTTAGTTGTGTTTTCTAACAAAATTCCCTTTCAGGTTTAATTTTAAGAGAGTGTGATACAGACAGTGTTAGATTTATAGTGTTACGACGTCTTCCAATTGATACCATCAGAGCCGCAGTTAAGCATAAACGACAGTAAGTATGATTTATTGTATTATTCTCCGTTTGAAACAGTCGTGTTGAACCCTAAAAAATTTTGTGAACGTTTTAGAATTAAGAAAAGGTTGAGGAAAAAGAAAATTAATTTTTTTCTTTTTCCTATTTTTTTTAATTTTTCTAAGTTTTTCGAGCAGAAAATACGTCCTTCAGACTTCCATCAAAGCATGGATCGTTCACAATAGCATGAGTAAGTAAGTGGTTCCAATGGATGGTTACAATAAAGCGCAATTAAAACAAGTGTAATTATATTTCGCAGTCTCGTCTCGAATTATAACACCTGTAGTTGTAGCTTGCTGCACGAATCCTACGACGTTCAAAGATTAAAATTTTTGAATCCTATCCTGCGTGCGTGGCTACCCAGTTCGCCTCTGTATACACTCCCACCACGTAGCCCTTATCCACCACATACATCACTGGTTTAAAGTATTTTAAGTTTAGATTGCTTTTATCACGGGTTGGGATTTTACTTTTTGGGAGGGTTGTTATAATTCTTCGACGAGACTGCTCGACTGATCTATTAATTATATTTCGCTGTCTCGTCTCGAATTATAACACCGGTAGATGTTTAAAGGACTATGCAATCTAAACTTAACCTCGTATTTATGTATTGTTTTCCTGTTATTAACATCTAAACAATACCTGCGAACAAATATTTGATTAAAACACTTTCTAATGCTAGCCAAACAGTTTTAAAATTTACAGCAGTCCTACACATAATTATATTATACTTTATAACTTATACTAGCTACTAATATTAAGGCCAATCCAATCCTTTCCAATGCAGATGGCATTGGAAAACTCAGCCAAATTATTACTACAATGAATTTGCATAGTTATCACTCATTAGTTTTACTTACATTATGTAATTTTTTCAATAAATACAATTTCTCCTTTCCAAATTGAGTTTATTTTCAAAGGATTATTGAAATATTTAGAGGCAGTTTTCTCGAAAACGGTTTGCATTATCAAGTTCCATCAAGTGCACTTCCTTTGGGTAGCAATGACTTCTGTATGAGATTTTCTAGTCAAAAGTGCCACAACGTTTCTTTAAAAAAAATATAGTTTAAAAAAACACACTTTAATAGCAAACCGAGCTAAAAAGTAAAAAATAATGTTTAAATATTCATTTTAATGTAAAAAGCGTGGGGTTTATAACAATTGATATCAAGCACCCCACGCTTTTTATAATAAAATGGATCTTAATATTTAATTTATTCTTTACTTTTTAGTTCGGTTTGCTGTTAAAGCGTGTTTTTTTAGTTTTTTTAAACTATAATTTTTTAAAACTTACTAAAAATCATTTAATTAACATGCTTTTTATTATTATTATTGTATTTTGAGTTAGTTAGATTATATATTAATAACATCGGCTCCTCCGGCAAAATCTCGAAAGAGATTGGTCATTTTTTAAATTTTATTTTATCGTGATGATCCTGGTGAGGACATTAGGACAAGTTATCAAATTATTGTATTGTCATCGGGCCTTGATGAGTGTGCAAAGTTTCAGTTTAATCTGACGTTTTGAAGTGGGTGAGAATCACGTTCAAAGATTCCATCACAAACAAACTAACAAACAAACTTACAGGTGAAGCTAATAAAAGCGTGTTAAGAAGATACAAAATATTCATCACCAGGTATAGCTCATAAGGCGCCATCCACGGGCTAGCGTGATGTGATACATAAATTATTGTTTTTTGGGCTAAAAAATGTTTCCGTACCAATTTCCTTACAATTCAAAAATGCAATAGTATACAGGGTGTTCTATTTAAAAATCAAAAAATAGTGTCTCATCTTTTATCAACTGTACGTTTCTGATTGGTAGAGAGCTAACAGAATGCTGAAAGTTGGTTGCGGCTACAACTAACGCTTGTGATATTCATTTGTAAAACTTCTGTCGTAGCCTCAGCAGATGTGACATAAATTGATGACGTGAACGACAACATTCGTGATTTCAACTATAAAAGTTACAATTTACTATGGTCTGTAAACTTTGCAACTTAGCTACAGCTTAGCTATAATTCTTTTAATGATACTTCTTTTTAGAAACTGAATTTGATAATCTGAATACAATTATCGCTAAAATAATGCATGTAACAATAACTGACAAAAAAAAACAGTTCAAAATTGTTTAATTTATGATTTTACTGCTTCTAAAGATAATCTCTTGAACACCTACACGCCTTCGACTTCCTGAAAAATAATAATTTTTCTCGTGGAAATTCAAAGCTGAGACTCCTGAGGCCGTAGATGCACTTTATTTGTATCGAATCTGAAGTTTTAGCAATTTTAAAAGTTACTGGCAGGGCCGAGAATAACACCCTGTATATCAAAATAACGACAGTTTGTTTAAAACGAATTTACAAAATTTATTTAATCACTTTGAACAGAGTTTCAAATGTAATTAATTTATGTTTACAATATATTATTTTTGGGTAACTTTCCGACAATGGAATTTCGACTGGAGAAGTTTCGTTTCATTATTTTTTAATTCATTGAAGCGATTTTTAAATCTAGAAAAATTTATTTTTTGATTCTATTTAAGCGCTAGGGCAGATTATTGTTATTAAAAAATTAACACTCTCTTTTACAAGGTTTCGGCCTTGGAAGTAGCGCGAGCAGTGTAGTAGATCACTAGTAATGTAAACGATCCATCTTTTCACGTCTGAAGGACTTTTATTATATTTTCCAAAAATGAATATTAAACGTTCACAAAGAAGGGTTCAAAACGATTATTTCAGATGGAGAAAAATACAAAATCTATACTTACTGTTCGTTTATGCTTAACTGCTTCACTGATAGTACCAATTGGATATCGTAACACTATAAATCTAACACAGTAAATACTAACACTTTCTTAAATTTAAACCTGAAAAGAAATTTTGAAAACACAAGAAAAAGACAATATAAAGTTAAAAAAATGTATATTAAATCTCTTTAAAAAATCATGTTTTACAAAAACTTCAAGAAAAATGTATTGACAAACTATAGTCTGGCCCGTGTACAACACATAGTGAGGAAGGAAATGACTCATAATGTACCAACTACCATCCAATGTGCCGTTTATAGCTAACGATTACATAAAAAGATTCAAGAAAAGTTCAATGTTATAAATTTTTGGTGGGCTTTTGCTTGCCTGTCTATTTACGTATTATCAGTTCAATAGTAATTTGGTTCGCTCCTCAGAGCTTAAAAATGCTTGAATCGCAACGACTTTTAATTATTTTGTGGCAGTTATATATTTATACGTTCAGGCAAGGCGGTCCCATGCACGTCTGAGTACATGGTAAAGGTACTTCTCTGACACCGAATTACTGACGAACCGGTTTAGGGCAAATCCCGTTAAAATCCATCATTTTCCCGTCAAAATCGACTGCTAGAAAACGAACGGTCTCACCGTTGTCGCTAAAGGCTATTTTTGCTAGAACTATCGAAATGCTTTGACTGGATTAACTTGTCCTCTTTTTAACACAACACATGAGTTGCAGTGCTGCACAACGTGGATTCGTAAAAGGGTTTTAATTTTGAAATTTCTGATTTTTGTTACACTTTGTAAATTTTGGTGGTCGGGGCGACATTACGTCCCCGTGCAGCGACATTTACTACACTTTCTAAAATTACACTCCTTGATGAGTATTCAAGATTTTGGCATAAAAAACGCTCCGTAGAGCGAAAATATGATTTAAAATATAAAGCCTCTTCCAACGGCATTTTTACGTGAAGCACGCTTTTCATGCCAAATGTTTCGGATTTTGTTACTGTTTAGAAAAGCTTATCGAAGGTTTTGGCGTGTTCTTTAACAGTAACACCGAAGGAACTAACATGATTTGGGCTCTTGGAGCTCGGGTTATTTATACCATACCATCGTTGCGTTTTTCGTGCCCCGTGAGCCAGGCACGAACGTTTTTACCCCCTATTTAGAGCTGGATTTGGAACCATGTAGTCTGGATCGGCACGATTGCGTAATATTGCACAACATTGCGCAACATTTTTGCAAAAGTATGAAATTTCGAATTAAAAATTAAATGAAAAAATCGGCATGGAAAAGGACAATTTTTTGATATACCAATGAAATTTGGATCTATTCGGGTTTAGAAATTATTGAAGTTTTATTGTCTGGAAATTAAATGATTTCGGAATGACCTCGTAAAGTCGAAACCAAGGTCCGAGATTTTACGGTTACAAGATATGAACAAGATATGAGAATGTTCCCGATAGGTACGAGGTGAATAACAAGATATGAAAATATTCCTCATAAACGTGGACCGAGAATAAGATAAGATATTGGTTGTGATATACGAGGGGCGATCGAAAAGTAGTAAAATTTGAAATGGGAAGCGGGTGGTAGAATTTGATCAATGGAGTCGGAACGTTGTTGTTAGAAGTAAGGAGAGTAGTTTGATGTATACGAGGGGCGAGTGAATAGTAGTGAAATTTTAAATGCAAAATCTGTTTATGGAAAATTAACGAATCGAGTTAGAATGTTGTGACTACAGGTAGGAATAGTGGTTTTGACGAATTTTAAGATTATTTAGGTCTGATATTTTTAAGATGGATTTTTGAATGGGTTCGAGTCCTGAAATGGCGAATTTGAGTGTTTGGTAGTATTTGGCGATGAATGCATGTTATTTGAGAATTATCGGTTGTAGGTGAATTTTTTCAGATTTATTTAAAAAAAACTGCATGTTTTGGTTAATTTCAGTAATGCAATGACTTTTTTTATTACTTTTGACATGGTGCATGTTAAGTTTGATTTATTTTCGAAATTTAAAATTATGTATATTTTTTATAGTGCTGATCGAAGAGAAGTACTATAACACTCTAAAGTCAGCTCATAGAATAATAATATGATATTTGATTCTGCCTTAATAAAAATTACATTTTCCCTCAAAATTTGTAATTAAATGATGTTTTAAATTTTATGTCCATTAATGAGAGTAACTTGAAGTGTCAAAACTGTTTTACCAAACGATAAATTTGCTCCCAGTGGTAGTTAGAACTTGAATATAAAACTGAAAATAGGAAAAATGTAACACGCAACTTTAGTTATAAAATTTTAGCAAGTGTAAGTGAATATTTACACGAAAACAGGTTTGTTAACACGTAAAAGATATAAATATGTTAATAGGACTGTACAATGCAATATTTGCAGTAGTAACTTGTTCATATAAGTAGAGCTGTATAAACCACTTTATGAACAATAAAGAGGCAAATTTTGGTAGTTAATATGTAAATAATCAGTAAAACACACCTTTGGATCGATATACATTTTGAAGATATCCCGAGTTTGGCGTTTAAATGGTAAATTTTAGACACCGTAGCGTGTTCTGTCCATACTTGTCAGTTCTGCTTATTTAAGTTGTTATTTAATGAACATCTTGCCTAAATTTCTTACAATATTACATAAATTTATGGCTGTATTTTATTAACATGCAAAACAGTAAGCTCATAAATAACTGTGTTGAATTTATAATAATTGTTTCTATTTCTTTGATTTATTAGTACACTTCTCGTACTGAAAGTAACTAAATTAAATATTTAAATTAGCTATTTTATAGCATACTTTTATATTCCCTATGTTATAAATTATATTCAAATAACATATATGTAGAGACACATATTTACAAATAGGATAAAAAAACTAATGAGATTACATGGTTCTTAAAATGTAATGCCGGCTTATCGGTGTCGCTATATTTTAATCAGTAAATTTTACATGCAATAATTATTAAATGTGTTTAAAAGCCAAGTAAAATTTACTCTAAGGCACCTTAGAACAGTAATACAGGTAAAAAAATCGGATAATTGAGAATGAAGTCATTTTCCTAGCTGATTCTTAATCTTCTGAATTTTTTTAAAGAACCTAAAGAGAAAAATATTAACATCTGTGTTTCAACTGAAACAAAAAAAAAGAGGCAAAGGAAATGAGAAAATAGGAATGTATTCATTTTTACAGCGGAGTATGCAAGAGTGCAAGTTTCTATAGTTGTACATAAGAAGTATAAAAACAATATCAGGAGTTATCAAGAAATAGATGAACAGATAATAACTGGAGATAGGGAAAAATGGAGAAGTCATAGTAATAATAGGTGTGTACGCCCCAAGCGAGGATGCGGAAACGGAGATATAGGAAGAATTTTACTATAAATTAACGCAGGTATTGATGAAGGTAAATAACAACAAGGAGATTTGCATACTGGGAGATTTAAATGCCAGAGTTGGACGAAAAGAAAATGACTCAGCTGTGGGGGGATATGGTGAAGAAAAGTAAATAATAACGGTCAACGATTTATAGACCTGTGTAAAAATCTATCTCTCAAAGTAATGAATGGGTTTTTTCCACACAAGGACGTACACAAATTCAAATGGGTACAACCCATAAGAGAATTACGATCGATAATTGACTACCTGATCCAGCGACAAGATTCAAAATTAAAAAACAATGGCAAAAGTGATTGTCAATTACAGGAAATTAGATGGTATATACAGAGAAGGAAACAACAGCAAGGAATATAAAGAACTAGAAGCTGAAAAATATAATTTAGAAAGTCATAAACAAGAATCTGTACAGTTCCTATAAAAATTAAGATTGGCCACGAAGCTTCAGTGAATAATAAATGAAGAAGTAGGTACAGAAAACAAGTAAGTACCAACTTATTAAAGAGTACATACATCAAACAGCCAAAGAAGCTTTAGGATATCAAGAAGCGGGCCAAAAGTAAAACGCGGAGGGGGGGGGGGGGGTCATGAGAGATGAAAAATCTAATAGAAACTAAAAGGGAAAATGTGGTTGCGCAACAAGGACCCGGATGACAGAAAGGTATATGCACGATGCGATAGAGAAGTAAAAATATGGCGGTAAAAAAAGAAGCATGAAATATTTGAGAAAAAGTGTGAAGAGATCCAGAAATGTTTAGGAGGAACTAGAATTACATGGGCATGGAAAACTATAAAAAATTTATAGACCAGGCATCAGGGTTTTTTTGTTATAAAAATTCCTAAGGAAGCTTTTTTTCTATCGCTTCTTTTTATGGCTAGAAAGAGATTTATTGAAAATGGCAGCTCCAATTTGGTCCGGAACATATTGTTTAAACAATTGAAAGGGGAAATTTTACCGTTTTTTTAAATATCTTCGAAAATATCAATAATAGTACAAAAAATCAAGGATAAACATTTATTCTCCACTAAATTCTACATAAAAAATGGCTCTAAATTTTTTTCGATTGGTACAGTAGTTTTGAAGATAGAACCTTGGGAAGGAGCGAGTTGCGGGTCACAGCAGCGTAAGAGAGCAAAAAGTTGAAATTATTATGAATGTGGTACTTAAAGAATTTAAGACACGAATTCTGGTGAAATAATTGAAATGACTGTTTATTCAGGATTATGCTACATATTATATTTATTGTTATTCATACGACCATTCTCCTCCTTTTGCGTTTAGGTTGGTGCCCAAGATCGAGTTGCTCTGCTATTTCTGGTTCTCGGATTTCTTGATGTTCCTTCGAATTCTCCAATCTCTTCAGGTTCTGCAGTCTCTTCGGCTTCTCCCGTCCCTTCATCATCTTCATTTAACATCTCAACGTTAAACAACTCCTCGAGATCGATGTCAATATGTTCATCAATGTCTTCTTCAATGTCAATTCTGAGTGCTTCGACATTGGAGCAAGTTTGACCTTCGCAATGGAAACAGATGATGGAACATTTCAGCCCATGTTTACGGCACCCGCAGTTTCCCTTGCATCCACCTCAACAACTGCAAGATATTATTTTCAGCAATGCTGGTGGTGCAGCTTCTTTTTCAGTGGTTACTGGGAGTAAACCGTTCAGAGTCCGCTTCCACCCCTATTCGGTTGGTTCCAAATCAATGTTTCCCCATCTTTGTATTTGATGGTGCACTCTGTATGCATGCTGTCGTGCTGCTGCATGAGTAGGTGGTAAAGAAAGAAGTTTGAATGAATTTTTTTGAAGCACAGAAATCTCCATTCATCCAAGGATTATCTTTCTGTTGAGCTCCATACAGAGCAATAATAAATTTTTCTGCATCGGTTTCCAGCCGGGGTGAGAATCTTTGGAGAGAAATTGTCCAACTATTGTCTGTAGATCTGAATTCTTCTCCAGTAAATGGATACATTTACAAATACAAGTGCAAATCGCCTAGTCTCGCCGGCGCGGCGCATGGCTAACTACAATTATAAAATCGCATAATATGTAAACAAGATGTGCCACAGCATGGCACGCGAGGGGAGTCGGGGGCGCTCATTCGCACAGTTCTATCTTCAAAACTATTACACCGATCGAAAAAATGTAGAGCCCTTTTTATGTAGAATTTAGTGTAGAATAAACTCTTATTCTTAATTTTTTGTCCTATTGTTGATATTTTCGGAGATATTTAAAATAAACGCTAAAATTTCCCCTGTCAATTGTTTAAACAATATGTTCCGGACCGAATTGGAGGAGGATTTTTCAATAAATCTCTTTCTAAACATAAAAAGAAGCGATAGAAAAAAGCTTCCTTAGAAATTATTCCATCAATCCGGTGATATTCAACCTCTGACGCCTAGACTATTAAGAAAAGACAGAGAAGAGACAGGAAATATAAACTTGATAAGAGAAGAATGGCAAGAACATTATAGGATATTATTAACAGAAAATAGAGAAAAATTTAAAGGAAAAATAGACGAGATCGAAGTAGATGGTACGAAGGAGGAAATAAATATAATGGAAATTAAAAAAACATTAAAAGACATGAAAAACGGCAAAGCTCCGGAACCGGGAAACATTCCCATTGAGCTAATAAAACATGGATCAGATATTTTGTTGGAAGTTCTAGCAGAGCTTTTTAATACCTATTTGATTAGACCAGCGGACTGGTCAGTTCAATTTATAAGAAGGGAAACAGAAAAGTTTGTGGAAATTATAGGGAGATAAGTGTCACTAGTTTAATGGGAAGGTTGTATGGCAGGATTCTTAAGGAAATAATTGAACCAAATATGAAGACTTAGAGGAGCAAAGCGGTTTTCGTGAAGGAAGGTCATGCTTGGATAATATAATATTCATTCTCCAGTATTATAGATCTTGAAAAAACTTACGGCACAGTGCCCTTGACAAAGCTTTTTGCTGTGTTGACGAAGATCGGCCTCAGTAAAACATACATTAGTGCAATTTGGAACATATATAAGAACCCAGAAACTATTGGAACTAAAATTTCTAAACCATTTAAATTTACGAAGGGTCTTAAACAGAGATGCTGTCTGTCATCCACCCTGTTTGAGAAATATATTCAAGAAGTTTTGGAAAACTAGAGGAAGAAATGTTCAGGAAGGGGAATATATATTGGGGATAAATGCTTAACAGCTCCCTTCTTTGCTGATGATCAAGTAGTCATTGCAAACTATGAAGAAGATATTGACTACATGCTAAGGAAATTTATAGAAGAATATGAAAAGTGGGTTATGAATATGAACAGGATGAACAGGAGAAAAACAGAATACTTACTCATAGGAGAGGAACAAGAAGACCCTAATCTACAACTAAGAGAATTAAAGAAATCTGAAGAGTATAAATACTTAGGCACCAGGATATCAAGCGAAGGAACATCCCGTGATGATATAAGGTATAGGATGTAACAAGGTCAGGAATGTGTGCGAATTTTCAACTCATTACTTTGGTCGAATCAAATTAAAATAAATACCAAAATGACAATCTACAGAGCAATAGTTGAACCTATATTGACATATGGATCAGAGTGCTGGCAGTTATCGGATAGAGATAGGAAAAGAGTAGAGGCGGTAGAAATTGATTATTTAAGGAGGGTAAGCAATAGTGCCAAGGTTGGAACGTATACCGAATCAAGAAATTAGAAGGCGCTAAAAAGAACAAATATGACTATAGATAGGATAGAAACAAGGCAGCTTCTGTGGTACGGACACGTAATGAGGATGGAGGAAAATAGATGGCCAAAAAAGCTATGAAGTATGTCCCAAAAAATAGAAGAAAGAGAGGAAGATCAGCACTGACATGGATGGATGGAATAGTAAAGACATTGAGAGATAGAGCTACTGGCGAGGAAAAATGGAGAAATAGAGAAAGATGGGGATAGGAGAAGCTGTAGGACCCCCGCTCATATGTGTCATCGATTGAACCGATTCTAAACAATTGATGTGTGTACTATATAATTAGATGACCATACATGCGCGGCATACTCGAGTTACGAAAGTAAAATAGAATAATTTAATAGTGTCCAGCTTGGTGAAATCATGACAATTTCGCACTATGAATCCATAAATCTTATATGCTTCGAGGACTATAGCATTTAAGGCAGCTTATTTGCCTCAAACCAGTCATATTTGCTCTATCTTATATTTGAGAATGAAGACAGTCATCGAGAGTGTCAACACTAGTAAATATTTTCAAAATATCAGCATATATGAGACAATATACGTCAATCATATCTACGATATCGTTGATAAACATATTAAACAGCAAGAGATCTAATATACACCCTTGAGGGATTCCTAATGTTGCCATGTATTCGAAAAATTTGAGTAAGTCTTATTTAGTAAATATGATTTATAAATATTAATTAGAGAATCGAACAAACCAGGAATGCAAAGTTATATATTATTAGGGAAATCCGTGTAAGCTATGTCTGTTTGTCATTGCATATTAAATAATTCGGCTATGAACTGGGTGAACTGAATGAACCCAGATTGCCACATATCGCAAGCAGAACACCTAGACCTCTGGTGCGATTTGTATGTGCGAAGTTAGAGAGCAAACTAACCAGTCTAACGAACTGTCCATAACTGCGATAGCCAAGAGTTTTGGTTCGATTACCATGGTGCTTTGGTAGTAAACGGTGAAATTGAACGAGTAGTAGCACACAACTAAGGTTGCAACGTTGCTATTTCCTCAAAGTTATCGTTGTCTGTGGGAGACTTTTACAGAAGTGTCGTATACGTGTGATTGTTATTGTATAAATAAAATATCTTTCCGAGTTTTCTCTTTCGCTCATACTGCATTATCAGTAAAGACATCAGTATTTAGATGTTAAACCTAATAGTAACCACCATACCCTGAGATCTAAATCGTTACTTTCTAAATCTTTGAAATCTAAACCCTTAAATCCTAAACCTCTAGACCCTTAAACGTCGAGCTCTGAAATTACAAACCCTTGAATCTAAGTATGATCGAGTTCACAAAAGTAAAGAACTTAAACCCTGTTCCTAAAAGCCCCAAATCCTTGAAACTGTAGTCTGTCAACGTCAAACTCTAAACCCTCAAGGCCTTCAACCGTCAACCCTCCAATTCCTAACCCATAAACCTCAAACTCATTATTATTAAAGTGTTAAATGATAAGATTGAAATTGCACTTTAAAGAAGACATTATAATTTTAAAAAAGCTAATTTTACTGAACTGTATGATGACTTATATCACATAGACTGTGTTGAAGTAAACTAAATAAGACCATATAATGTTACTTTATAGTTAACGACATTTAACCAAGATGGCGAATGAGAAACAAAATGTAGTAGTGACAGAATAATAAATAATAACTAGCTTTCACTTTTTATATCAGTGAAAACACTACAGAAGTTGTACACAAGTTCTAATAAAATGTTGAATATAGTTTCCATGTTGTAAGCCCTTTTTATTTACCTATTTACTAAGGCACAATAAGAACTAGAAAAATCTAACAGACTGGACCTGCATTTCGTCATTTAGTAACGCTAACGATGCAACTCTCTATATGTACAACGAACTAGACCGTGTCTTTTCAAGAAATGTTCCCAGAACCACACCCATAAATAAATCGTATCCGCCATGGTTTAATCGTAGAATAATTAGAGACATTAAACAAAAATCACGTCTTTGGCGTACATATAGAGATACCGGAGACGAAAATGCTCACAGAGATTTTAAATCTTTAAGGAGAAAAATCAAACAGGAAATAGGCGTTGCGCACAAAGACTACCTTAAAAATATTGAAATGCAGATTAAGTCAAACCCAAACAGATTTTGGTCACATATTAATAATATGAGAGATGTTACTGGTATTCCAAGTGTAATGACGCAAGATAATGTACCTTTGAAGGACCCTCAACAAATTTTGAACGGATTTGCATCCTTTTTTCAATCTTCTTTTACAACGTCCACTAACTTTGGTATTTAAGCCACTGACTCAAATAGTAATGTACCACATCTCGCTATTCCGATAATTAATGAAGTAGACGTATTAAATGCGCTTAAATTGGTCAAACCGAAATTAACTACTGGTCCGGATGGAACACCCGAATTTCTTTTGAAAGATTGTGCTGTGCTATTTGCTTTTCCTTTGTCAGTTATTTTAAATTTATCTCTTCCAACCGCTACGTTTCCTAACCTATGGAAACAAGCTAAAATTTGTCCCGTTTATAAAAAGGATGACAAGGCTGCAGTTGAAAACTATAGACCAATTACCGTTTTATGTAACTTCAGCAAATTATTTGAAAGTGTCCTTTATAATATTTTATTTTCCCATGTTAAATCCCAAATTTGCTTTAATCAGCACGGGTTTCTCGCTGGTAGATCGACTGTTACAAATCTGGCTTGCATTACTCAATTTATTGCGGAGACGTTAGATGGAGGAGGTCAAGTTGACGTCATATATACAGATTTCTCTAAAGCCTTTGACACACTCGATCATAGTATCTTGTTAAAAAAATTGTTCAACTTCGGCCTTACCGAAACATTTACTAACTTTTTTTACTCATATCTATCTGACAGGAAACTTACTGTCCAATACCATGGATTTAAGTTTAATGAAATAACAGCAACGTCTGGCGTTCCTCAAGGGTCCGTTGTAGGACCCTTGTTATTCATAATATTTATAAATGACATTAACTGTGAACTTCTAAATAGCACTATGCTGTACGCTGACGATTGCAAGCTGTATTCGGCCATCAACAATTTAAATGACTGCTTTAACTTGCAAAAAGATTTCCAACAAATTAGTACGTGGTGTGACAAAAATAAGCTGCATCTAAATATTAATAAATGTAAATACATGACTTTCACAAGAAAGCTTAATCCAACTGAGTTTACTTATTCTTTAAATGATATTCAACTATCTAGATGTAGTCAATTTAAAGATCTTGGAGTCATCTTCGACAGTAAGTTAACCTTTAATAATCGCATAAATGCTATCGTGGCCAGTTCTTACAGAAACTTAGGTTTCACAATCAGAAATACCAAAGACATTGTGGATAATAACACCTTGATATTGCTGTTTAATGCATTTGTCAGATCAAAATTAGAGTATGCCTCCATAATCTGGAGTCCAGAATACGCCCTGTATAAACTTAGCGTTGAAAAAACGCAAAGAATCTTCGGTAAATATCTTTGGTATAGAAATGACGGAATTTATCCAGCAAGAGGCATACCTCAATGTGATCTATTAAACAGATATCAAATACATGATTTGGAATCCCGCCGTAAGTATTCTTCGATTGTATTTTTTTATAAAATTTTGAATAATGTGATTGATTGCCCTGAGTTATGTAGTTACGTCAAATTACATGTATCATCAGTTCATACACGCTCAAATAATTCTTTTTATCTAAATACGCCTCGTACAAATTTACTTAAATCTTCACCCTTGCATATGATGTGTTCAAACTATGCATATATACAGGACGATGTTGATATATTTTGTACTACTATTAAAAAAATTAAGCAATCTGTATTGCATTCAAACTAAAAATATTTACTAGTTTATGTACAAATATTTTATGTAATTATACTTAAGTTTTTCATATGTATTTATCGTACAAAATTCTGTAACAATGTTTTGTTCTTTCCTACCCTGTAATTGGATTTCTTATCTGTTTGGGTAGTTGTATTCTAAATAAATAAATAAATAAAATAAATAACATAACATAACATGACAGTCAGGATTACTCGGCAAAAACTGATGTCTCTAAAATAAATAAATGCATGGAATTAGCCAAGATCAGCATTTAACTTCATATATATCAGGAACCTGACATGACGTCATATAAGTATTCAGCCATAAATTACGTAGGAAATGATGTACGACGTACAAGAAAAATCCACTGTTTTTTTTTTTGGCGCTAGCATGATTCAAACCCGCAACGAGTAAACTCGTACTTTACCTTCCTCATTATCACTGAGCCCATGCATCGTTTCACTATTCCATCGTCTTCTCTAATTATTACAAAATGCTAACCATGTATGAAACATAATTTTCCCAGCTTAATATTCTTAGAACAAAACTGCATTTTATTCCTTACAAGTCTATCTAATTGCAATACAAATTAATAAACGTTAACATTAATCGATAAAAAGTCCATTAGATACAAAAACGTTATGTTGTTCTTGTAAGTCACAAAGACGCAAAAGCAACAATGATACAAGGTTATTTATTAATTGAACAGTTATGTAATGTATAGAAGCAATTAATTATACGAAAATCATCATAGAGACAATCAATCAATTGTAAACATTAATTAATATTTTCTGTGGAATTTAATTAAAATTGTAATTGTGCGGGTTGCTTGCAGTTTACGTAAGAACAAAAATTAAAGGTCACTTTGTTGCTGTGTTAAACGCAAACCAGATAGCGTCAGTTGCATTTGTGTAAAATGAAAAGCTCCCCAAAAAAATATATCGATATGCGGGATCGATGTTGAAATATACAGCAACTGAATTCCGAAGACATGCCAAAAAGTTTTTATTTAATTTTTAGTATTCATTTTAACAGTCACTTCTGTCCTTGTTTATTTAACAATGTATTCCAGTGATTTATGTATGAATATGCACATATTTCTTTTTTTAAATATGTGAGCACGTCTAGATTTAGTAAGGGCATTATTTAGTAAGGTGTAAGATATAGTTTCAGTAGTTTTCATTAATTTGCATAAATAAAAACGGAAAAAACTTAACAGAAGAGGCAGATATACTAGAAAGATGGAAAGAATATTTTGAAGACATGCTAGAAGCAGAGCAGCAACAACAGAAAGAGAACAAAAAGATGATTACTACATTGTGGAATAAAAAAGAGAACCATCATGAAATGATGAAGTAGAGCTATAAAGACAAATCTGCAACCTAACTTTGTATATTTGGGTACAGGAAGAGATGCCAAAAGACTGGAGACTAATGTTTATTCTCCCAATACATAACAGAGGTAACAAAACTGTCTGTAATACCTACAGAGGGTGAACATTGTGTAATTGGCTTGGTCTTATTTCTTTAGCTGATAAGCCTTGATGGATTTTGGCTTGCTTCACTAAATTTCCCCGTCTGGTTCTCTCCGCTGTCATCTTTTTCCAAGTTTCTGCTCTTAAAATCCTTAGGTCTTCTTCCACATCTGTCCACCTTTTCCTGGGGCGTCATTTTGGCCTTCTAATTTCGGGTTTATATTCGAGAATTTTTTTCTCTCTACTTTCGTCCCATGTACGTGATCCAACCATCTTGTTTGTAGACTTTATATATACTTTACTAAATCTTCTTTTATAAGCCTTTCAATTTCATGGTTTATCCTTATTTTACACAACCCATTTTCTTGGACTAGGTCAAATATTATTTAACTGTAAAAACTACAAAAATGCCCATTTCTCGATTTAAAACTCAGTAAATAATTTAAAATTGACAGAGCGTGTTAGTTGAGGCCTGAACACAAAAAATTCTAATGAATTTTTAAAATTTCAAATTTCCAATATAATACGAATATACACAAGGATCCCTCGACCATTTGGTGCATCTCGGTATCCTTAGGACAGCGACATGCAAAATAGTCGTCAGGCGCCATCTAGCGGACCTTGCACTGACGAGAGCCAACAGCTCGAAACTGCAGTCTGCAAGTGGTATGGGACGACTGGCATGAGAGCTCCTTTAAGTAGGATCAGTCTTTCGGCTGGTGTTTGTTGCAATCGAAGCATTAGTGTTCTATTAGTGATATGCAATTATTACACTTAACCCCCAGGCTGGTAACTTGTAATTCAGAGCTTGACGGGGCACATATCCCGGAGAGTAGCTGTTGGTTGCAGTCTAGTTACGTTCCTTATAGTAAAATGAGGATTTTATAGAGGAGTTCGCGACTAAAATATTATATTTGAAGGATGAAATATGTGAATTATTTAATGAAAAATATCCACATCCCACAATCAACCAGTCAACAGTAAGTGGAGTTTGTACAAGTTTAAAGAAACTGGAAGACTGAAAGGCCTACCTAGAACAGGAAGGTGAAGGACTGTAATTGAAAATGACAAACAGAATCTGATATTGGCGTTAACTGAAAATTCTAATTCTTTAGTTCGTCTTATTGCAGCCAATTTTAAAATTGCAAAATTCTCACCAAACTTATGAAACCAAAAATGACATCCATATAAGGTTAATGTGGTCCAAGAACTATGGCCAAACCATGCTAAAGATTGGAATTTTGAGAGGTTATGATAAATTTGTTTCAGAGGGAGCATAACCCTAATAATCTTATTCTGCTTTCTAACGAGACTACATTTTGCCTCAATAGAACCGTCAGTAAACAAAATTGACCATTCTGTAGTTTCGAAAATCCATACTGGATACAAGAAGGTCTACACAACAACCACAGAAGTTTGGGCATTTATTTTTTCGACGGTAATTTGACAGCCGATATTTGCTTAGAGGTTTTACGTGCAAATTACTTTCCTTTGTGCAGTCAAAATTAGAATATTGCTCACTGGTGTGGTCTCCGGGATATGCTATATATATAAACAATATTGAGAACATTCAAATACTTGGGTTTTATTGAAGACGGCAATTATCCTACAATTGGTTACTCACAAAGCATTATGTTAGAAAAGTTTGACATGTAGAATCTACAATAACACACTCTATAGATAGATAATGTATTATTAAAGCAATTTCTTCATCCTGTAACTGGTTTTCTGTTGAGTGGTATCTAGATAAATAAATAATTAAATAGATGATCCGACTATACCTGCTAATAATATTTGGTTGCAACAAGATGGCGCTCTATTGCATTATGGACTTGCCCTCGGAAATTATTTCCGTGAAATATTCCCAGAGAGACCAATAGACAGAAAAGGTTTACTGAGTGGCCGCCACGTTCGCCTGATTTAACCCCATTGAATTTTTTCTTCATTCTTGTGAGATTATATTAAAAGTAGAGTGTACGTAAATAGGTCAGAGAAAGTAGAGGAATTAAAACAACGAATCCGAGTCAAAATACAAAACATAACACCGGACGTAATTGAAAATGTAATTAATAGTACTGAACATTGTCAAATCATTAACGGTGTATGAGGGTTCCAGTTAACGCCCAATTTTCCCAGTAGTGTTCGAAATAAATTTGTTGAAAAGCCGGTCTGACGTAGTTTTTTCAAAGAATCCAATGCCGCTAAGAAATAAACAATTGAACATCAAAGAAAAAAGTTATGGCCGAAAAATCAATTTTAAAAAAGCTCAAATTGGCAGATTTTTGTATTTCCTTAATTGACTATTAAAGGGAAGTAAAAATTCAGGTAAATTTTAAGTAATATTTCTGGTTCACACAGATATTACGGTTTCTTTTAAATAAAATTATGATTTTACAAATATAATAGTGAGATAGAGCGTAAAATTATCTTGCTATCTTTCTTTATTATAACATTTTTGAAATTAAGAAATCTTGGTCACATGAGTTTCGGTTGTATCCCATGCTGACACCAGGCTAATGGCATGTTGCTATTAGGCATTCCATGCAACAAAGGTATGCCGACTAGATTAATGCATGTATTACAAACACTGAACTCGAATGATAGTACAGAGTTCACTGCTTACAAAACGTCTGTCAACAGGCTGTGAATAACAAGAATAAATAAATAAATAAACACCGCGGAAATTAGACAACCCTCAATTCCAGAAACCAGGGGCATATGCGGAAGGGGGTTACACATTGAAAAAACGCAGACATACAACCATTTCCTCCGACAGTGCCAGTGCCGGAGCCAGGATTCGAACCCGGTGGCGGTGGTGTGATGTCCGTGTGATTAATCGCGATTGCCACCTCACGCCTTAACCCACTCGGCTATCGACCAGACAAGAAAGAAGAAGAAAAAATACATTCTTTCTTTAAGCCGTAATTAAAAATATATATACCTTAGTGCTAAACAGTCCATGTATGTAAGCTCGTAGTCTTATATTGACATTGTCGGAAGATAAAACATAAAACGTATACTATGTTATAAAGTTTATCTTTTAACAAAGTCATTAAAACAATTTTATAAACCCTCCACTAATTGGGTAATAGCATTAACACTTCAACGATAAATTTTTGTCGACATCCATTAAAAGTTTACATAAGCAACTTTATAACTTTTAATTAAAATCGAATCGGAATTTAGCAGGAACTAAAGAAACAAAATAATTTCCAGCTACAAGGTATATTGATTTTTAAGGCATTCCATAGAGTCTCGCGTCTACTCCACAAATAACAGTTCTAAGGGGCTTGTGTACCAGAGTAGGACTACTTATATAGGCAGTGAGTCTAGCGAATGTGGTCTCTTGTTGAAGTCATAATAAATGGTCTAGTATCAACCACTCGACAAATTAAAGACATTTGATATTATCGAGTGACAAAGTTTTGCCCTTGCTTCGCCTTCGATGGAAATAATGAAGAAGCAAGGGGGTGTGGTGTGATGTAGTAGTGTTAATACTTACTATCTTTGCAATTTGATCAATAGGGTTTTCCCAGAAAAAAAAGTATTGCTGGAATTCTTAACTCACGTAAAAAAATGATTTATGGTATATGTATTATCTTATTAATTTTACTAATAGTAACAAAAAAAAAATTGAAATTTGAAAAATATTGGGTTCATTTTAAACAGCCAGAAATTGGCGCGTTGTGACGTCAACACCCTCAAATCCAATCACAGAATTAACATCACAGAGGTTGTCTCTGTTCAAGATTGTTTATTAATCTTGGTCTCTGTTAACATAACATAACCTCTATTTATTGACAGCACTCAGCACTTTTCTACTTTAGGTAAATTATCAGCGGCACATTTAACATATCCCTCTTCCACTTGATTCCATTTTGATTGTAGAATTAATAAAACATAAACCAGAAACTGATAAAATAATATTTTCACTTCAAACAATACAAACATAAAAATATAAATTTAACGTTTTAGGTTAGTCATCTGATGTGTAATGTCGGTGAAGGTTAAACCTAAACTACAGTATAAAATATTAACGTCCGACGCTTTCACGAATAACTTGTGCGGCATTTATCTGGATTCTGATTGGCCAATATTTACATGTCCACTGCTTTAGACCAATCACAGTACAAGCATTACAAATTGAAATTCTGAGAAGTTTTAGAGGAAAGCTTTCTTTAACACAGTTAGAATCTATTACAAACTAATTATGTCCATAATCTCATTGGTTTTTCGGGTAGATACGTAATTCTGGCGCGTAAAAATGCCCGTTTTAAAAAGCAGTGAAATTATCAGCAAGTTGCTTTAACGATATTTTCTTAGAAATAATTCTTATTAGAAAAGTAAATTGTTGTTAATTAATAAAATGTTTTATTATATCATTTTCACGACACAAATTGTTAAAATAAAATTAGTGGGATAACCCTATTATTAATGTATGATTTTTGTGTAGCTTTGAACCATGGGTTATGCTTGCCTAAAGTAATTTTTGTTTGTTGTTATATTTGCGTGAGATCCATAAGGCATTCTGGATAATTCTTTCAATGCATAAGTAGCAAATAGGATTTGTATACATGCAGTAGTTTAGACAGAGGCATAAATATCAAAATGTACGAGGACTGATTCAGTTATAAGATATGATAGAAATATTTTTAGCCCAATAAAATTAGAGATCAAAAGGGGTAAACTTCGAAAAATTCCTATCAAACTGGATTTTTGTGGAGTCCTTTGTTTTGATGTCCTAAAGCTTCCTTAAATTCGAACCATGGGTTTTTTTTAGGGGGTGAATTCTAGTTTTTCGCAAATATCTAAAAAAATATCAATTTGTCTAGGAAAATAGCTATTAGGAATATTGTAAATTATAAAATTCTACACAAAAAAATCACCTTTTTTTGATAGAATCAATCGTTTTCGAGTAAAAGGTGCAGCACAGTTGAGTATCTGTAATTTTTTATAATGATTTTGAATTAAGAGCAAAAATAAAAAATTATGTTAGTACCTCCTATAAAACTATTTCAGTGGATTACAAAATTATATAAGAAGCCCTACTAAAATCGAAGCCAAATTTCACTGAAGGCCCTCAATCAATCAATCAATACTACTTTATTAATAATTAAAATTTACATCTGCCTCCCCAGAACCCACCCGGGGACTGACCGTGCAACCACCGCGTTGTTCGTGGTGGCGGATTGCAAAGTCGGGCGAAATGGGACTGGTTCGGCTTAAAGACAATTAAAAACGGCTTAACCTAAACTCCTTCCATCGCAGATGGATAAAATTAGGTGATAAAATTGTATATATCTAAAACAGACTTAACTAGACTTACAAACTACACATTTTTAAAAACTTTTGCACTAAACACTTTTTTAAAATTTTGATACTGACGCAGACACCCCAATCTAAACGAGGAGCCTTCCGCGAGGTGTGAAAATGCTGGGCTGCGCGTAGGCTGGCCTAAACTTTGGTTTTAAAAAATTGTGGTTTCGAAAAATTATGATTTTTGAAAAATTTGAATGAAAATTAATTTAGAGCCAAAAAAATGTACAAAAAGAAAACGAAAAAACAAACGCGACAAAAAGGTTACAAACAGAAAGGAAGAGACAGGAAAGATTTAAAGATACAACAGGTATGAAATATCAGTAAAGGTGGATAGGGCAAGCGGAAGTTATAGTTGATGAAGTTTAGCTACAGTACTTGGCGGAATATCGGCAACGTCTGGTATGGTAGGGTGTGTTTTATCCGAAATGGGACATTATGCTGTCTAATTTGTGTTATGTTTCTTGTTAGCGGGCTATCGCCCAGCTTGAAAGAGTAGAATTTTTGAGAGATGCCCTGGACGTAGTCCGCTATTGGGATTATGTCGTGGCAAAGTGCGTATAGATCTCTGAGGGAGGTGTATCTCTAGAATTAGAGATGAGGCGCATAAATTTGTGTTCAAGAACTTTTAGTTTAGTTTAGTTCATTGTCGTGACCGTTATGCTGCACCACACCGGCGCGCATGTGATAGACGGCCTGATCACCATTGTGTACAACAATTTTTTATTTTGTCTATTAAGTCTGCTACCCCTGACCATAAGTGGATACAGACTCCTGGACAGGGACGTCCGTACTGCCTCATTAATGTGCATGTTAAATGTCAGTCGCTGGTCTAGTCTGACCCCCAAGTACTTCACGCACCTCTTGGTTGGAATTTTGTTTCCCCGGATCGAGATTGGTGTTATGATTTTGTTTTTGGTGAAACGGCGCGTGAAGACTATCGCCTCCGACTTCTCAGCGTTTATCCGAATCTTCTACTGGTCGTAATAAGCCGTGGCACGAGCCATGTGCGCCTTGAGTAGCATGTTCGCTGCTTAGGCATTATGTGAATGCGCATACATGGCTGTGTCATCGGTGTACTTGGTCAGTTTCGTATTCGGGAACTCTGGGAAATCGGAGACATACAGGTTGTATAACTTTGGTGACAGGCACGATCCTTGCGGGACCCCCGCGCGAATGTCCCGCAGTGTCGAAAGTTTATTATTCACTCGAACCTGCAGGGATCTGCCCGTCAAGAACGAGTGAACGAGTTTGATGAAATAAGTCGGGAACTTATAGTAGTGTAGTTTGTAGAGTAACCCCGGGATCCAGACGGTACTGAAGGCCCTGATGATGTAGCTGTACTCAAAGTTTGCGCCACGCTTTCGTCTCCGTCTTCTGACCATAATTATTTCCGCGCCGAATGGAAGTATAGTAACGCAAAAAAAAAATTATTATTATTTATTTATTTTGTTGAAATAGGCTTTAAATGTCATGAAACGTCGAGATTTTAAATTTGAACGAAAAAAAAAATCTGTCGTTCTGTCTGGCTGTAACTTTTTTGTGCGCACGTTTACTCTGGAACCGTTTATGATATTGATTTGAAATTTGGTACACTTATGTATTATAACGAGATCTGGAATTGATCTAATTCCGTTGGAGGGTTCGGAGGTAAATGGGGTAAATAAGAGTAAATAGGCAAATCAAGCAGGTATGGACAACTTACCTGCAATACCTGTTTAAAAATTGCAATTTAAGGCATATACGAAAAGTTAAGGTATCAACATTTTTTTGGCATCAGCCACCCTCCACTATCACTCCCAAAACCACCCCCGCACTTTTTATAAAAGGAGTAAAAAAATTAAAATGTGATTTAGTGTGTATACAAGAACGAAATGTCTCAAAAAAATTTTTTGGCGATAGCTACCTCCTCTACCCTATTATTAAAGGGAGTTAAAATTTAATTGGTATTTAGTGTGTATACGAGAATCAAGGACCTCTAAAAAATTTTTGGCGTTAGCCACCCCCTCTACCAACCCCATTGCCACCCCCACCTTATTATTAAAGGAAGTAAAAAATTAAATTGGGATTTAATGTGTATACGAGAACCAAGGACCTTTAAAATTTATTTTGGTATTAACCACTCCCTCTACCACCCCACCCCCATTGCTACCCCTACCCTATTATTAAAGGGAGTAAAATATTACATGGGATTTAGTGTGTATAAGACTTGGATACAAAATCTAGATCTGGAAGTAGTGATTCCTTGAACAGCGGATGATAAATATAAAAATTTTCATTGCACGATTTCTAAAAAATTTAAAACTACGCCAATTTATTTATAATATCTTTTCGTTTTCCTCGCTTCGCTCGTATTTTTAATCTAGCCATTTGTGCAACAAAGAATGGCTTCTTACACTTGTATCTTAAATAACTATTTTCATTGCTATATCTGTGTCCGTTGTTTAACCCATATTTATTATTCCTTCATTACTTACATATCCGCGCATGTATATTTTTACTTCTCTACTATACTCTGTAAGTTTTATCGTTATCTTTTTCTCACTCCGTTATTAGTTTTTCCTGTGGGGTGATGTTCTTAAATAATAATTAAACTACAAAAAATAAATAAATTGGACATACGAGGGTAAACACATGTATTACTTGAAAAATGATCCAATTTTTTTACAGGTATAAAAAAATAAACCTCGTGCAGGTGAAGTATTTTACCTATTTGCTAGAGTTAAATGTCTTAACTGCTGAACTAATTAATTAAACTACAAGAAAGTTCAATCTCGTAACCGGTAGGAGCAATATTCTTCGAACAACAATAATTATTCCTGTAGAAGCAACTGTATGAAAAGAACTTTTAATATGTAATTTAATTTCACAAGAGATTAATTTATGCAAAAGATAAATCTCTTAACAATGACATTTGCATAAAAGCGTTTTATTGGAATATGATTTGAATAGAGCTGCAATTACAATCTACACATTTTTTCTTTCTACATGTAATTATCAGAGCTGTCATGTATGCATTATTCATATCTGCAATTAACATGTCGATAATGTAGACCTCAAATAATACCTTTTCATATGTCACTTTTATTAATAATATAATGTACTCGTATTACTCTGTAAATGAATACAAAAAAAAATGTAATAAACACCTCGCGGAATTTACTTAATATATATTTATTTGATCAGTTTAGCTATTGACCACTAAATTTTAATGTTTATGCCTAAAAAGGCGCAGAAAAAATAGTATAATTCACGCTTTTGTTTTTCACTTCCTCTGGTTGTTTTGTTCAGATCTTACAGCTGGGTATTTTACCCACTCCCCATGTACTTGGAGTTTTTAAACTTGGGACAATGACATACTTTCGATGGCAAGACAATGCTCAATCATTAGTTTCACTAATTAATTAATTAATTAATACATCAATGATAGAGCCTGTTGAATTCTCCACATTCATGTCGACACAGTCAATAAAATTATTTTACAATGAAAGCAAAACTCTTAACGAATATTCCCTGTCGAGTCCGAATAGCTTGACTAACACAAATTGCGCGTTGTTGTAAGCCCTCCTCGGTAGTTTATGGGTGCTGCGTAAAGGAAAGATTTTTAATCGCCCAAAATAAAATAATTCAAGGAATTTAGATCTGGTAGACGAGTTGGTCAAGCTGCTAGTTTACCTTGACCAATACACATTGCATCAAAGACTACATCCAAATGTCTCTATATGTGTGCACTAAAATATTGTAAAGTCCTATCACGCATAAATTACATGCTACACACTGTTCGTCTCTTGAAGGGTAAATAGCGCAACAATTTTTTAAACCGATTTTAAAGAAAATTTATATAGTTGGCACAATTTAGGGAAATCTCAAAAATATAAGGTCCAGTTAAATGGTCATCAAAAGGCACTCAAATGTTGGAAATTGAAAATTCTTGCTTTTGTAGCGTGTCGTGATTTACAGAAGACATAAGAGCATTAAGAACTATAACAAAGATTCACTATTTCGTACCTACAGATGTTTGTTTTTTTCAGTTACTTAACAGAATTTTATACATAGATGTAGAACTTATGCAATATTTGTTCTCCAACCATGGACAAAAATTTAGGAGAGGCCGGTAAATTTATACTTTCGGGACTTGTACTTGTGAACGATCCATGCTATGAGCGTCTGAGGGACGTTTTGTTACTGAAGGGTTCGACGCGACTGATTCAGACGTAAAATACAAAATTTATACTTTTTAGTTTTGTCTAACTGCTGCTACTAAATGGTATTGATTGAACGTCGTTATACTGTCTTAAAGTAACACTCCTTATAAATAACACTTTCTTAATTAACCTGAAATGGAAATTTGATTAATTTGGCTCAGTGAAATACAATGAGAAGATATTTTGGTAAAGGTCTTTTCAGATAAATTTGTTACAGCTGCAAATTTCAAATATATGAGTATAAGGTTAACAAGGGTATAAATTCAACAAGAGTGTCTATCCATACCACACATGGTGAGGATTAGGACGACTCGGACAACGCAGTCTCCAACTACCATCAATGTTTAAGTTTTTTGCAAACGAAAAGATTCAACCAAAAATTCAATATTTACGACTAATTTCGGGCGCTCACACTAGACCTTAATAATGCTTGAATCGTAACAATTCAGAATACTAAGAATTATTTTATATTCATACGTTCAGGCAAGTTATGCGCTATGGTTATGTACATGGTAAGAATATTTTTGTGACACCGAATCATTGAGGAACCGCCTAAGGGCAAACACGACAGAAAATTTAGTGCATTCTGTAAGTCGGGCAGGAATATGAATTTTTTTATAGACTAACGTCTGTCTCCCCCCGTTTTCGAGGATGCTGAAGACGATGGCGGTGGTAAAGGTCACCCCACTTTCCAAACGGACAAAAACCACCCCCGAAAGGGGTAAACAGCGTATCCGCCGTCTCCTACCAGCCAAACCTGTGTTGGGGGGTGAGGTGGGAGATGGCGTCGGAGAGAAATTTTACCACCACCGCCGTGTTGAATATCCACGAGCGGGGGAAGGGGGGTGCATAGTCTCGTTAGGCTAGAAAAAAAATCATGTTTTTCGAGGTTCTATCCGACTCACAGAATGCACTAATTTATCTTCAAAAATTTTGGCGCTCGTGTCAAATCTCTCTTCAGAAACTTTAATACTTAACTTTTACTCGTGTTCATATTTAATATTATCAAAACTGAAATTTTTGTTGCAGTTGCTAAGAAATTTGAAATTAGAAAAACATGTTTCCTCGGGACGGCAGCACTTAGGTCTCCACACTCCCGAGCTACACAGCTCATCCTTACCTTTCCGACGATCCGGGGTAGGATATCAATTGATGTCCTACGTACCGGCAGTCAGTCCCAGCCAAAACTTCCTAAACCCAACTCGACCGATGACTACCCCCCGGGGGTGATAAGCTGGCGAAGAAAGAAAACATCAAGATAAGAAGAGCGCCAGAAGAGACCTCAGCCAGCGAGGTTCAACAGCCAGGACCAGAGGAGGTCCGCAGAAAATACCACGACATATCTCACATTTGTGAGCTGGGTCTGGTAGAAGTACGCGGGCCCACCTATCACGAAGGCCGGTCCAGGCCTACAGAGATAATCTAGGTGCAAAGAGTAATAGTCCTACTCGGCCCTAGTTATCGAGACCGACATCCAGCCAATGGATATTGGCGCGCGCTAAGAAATTTGAAATTAGAAAAACATGTTTCCTCGGGACGGCATTGATTGCACTTAACAATAATTAAGTTCGCTGATCGAATTCTTTCAATAGTTTACAGTCGGATTTCGTTATAGTTATCAAAATTTCTTCGGTGAGATTTGTTGCTGGTTTAGACATGTTTTTGTGATTTCTTTGACATACTCTCTGCCCAGGATACATTTTTAAATCAGCTGCTCATGGAAATATTCCTATGTAATACTTTTTTGAGCAGCTCTTCGCAAACTGTTTATGAGATTATCGGCCATTGATCTCAGAATTTTATTTGTGAATCTGAAAACGTTTATAAAAAGAGTTCTGAGGTTAAACTTGCTATTTTGGTACATTTTCAGATTTATTACCCGTTGCAAAATATCCAAAGGAGCGGTTTCGTATTCATAAATAAAGTTGGAAAGGTTTCGCCTCGAATGCTTTCAAATCAAATGTTGAATTCTTCACGAAAAATTCACATTTCGCAACTGCCTGAAAGAGACCATTCTTATGATAATTTTGAGAGCAATGACACACAATTTGTTAAAATAATAACTGGAACATTTAAAAATTTCAACATAACTTACTAATATGTTATTTATAACTAATATTTTGCTTGATGCTGCAAAAAACCAGCTTGCCATCTTTGCCAAAAATGTTGCATTAACTGTTGCAATCTTTGATATTTTGAAAGGTATTTCTCTTCAACGTCTAGCATACTAGGCTCCGGATGTGACGTAATAGGTCTCCCAATTAAAAAATGTCCGGGAGTCAAGGGAAGAAGGTCATTAGGGTCAGAAGATTGGGGAGATAAGGGTCTAGAGTTTAATATACCTTCTATTTGACATAATGAGGTATTGAAATCCTCGTAAGTTAAGTGAGCATTGGCAAACACTCGCTTTAAATGCTTTTTTATACTTTTAACCCCGGCTTCCCACAATCCTCCAAAATTTGGAGATTTAGGAGGTATAAAATTCCAACTTATACCATCAGTTGCTAAATTGTTTGCTATTTTTTCCGAGCTTGAGTCTATCAATTTTGCTAATGCCGAATCTGCACCGACAAAGGTTCTACCGTTATCAGAAAATATATTCGAAGGTTTACCCCGCCTTGCTATAAATCTTTTTAAAGTCGCAAGAAATGCCTCACTCGTTAAATCTGATACGAGCTCAACGTGTACAGCCTTGGTTGATAAACATACAAAAATACAAATATATACTTTTAACAGTTTAGCCCCCCTTGTTTTTCTGTCTTTCATTAATAGCGGACCGGCATAATCCACTCCTGTATTTACAAACGGGGAAAATTGATTGACTCGAGTTTGTGGTAAGTTTCCCATAATGTACTGACCGGGAACTGGTTTTGCTTTAAAGCAAATGACACATTTATGTACAATATCCCTGGCTACATTTCGCCCCGAAATTGGCCAATATTGCTCACGAATTGAATATAGCAATTGTTGAGGTCCACAGTGCAGCAGCCTGTGGTGTTCATGAGTCATCAAAAGTTTGGTCAAGTTATGTTTATTATGTAATAAAATAGGGTGTTTTTTATTGTGCGACACCTTTGCATACTTCAGCCTACCACCGACTCTAATTAATTCATGTTCATCCATAAACGGATTTAGTGATAGAATATTGCTACTGCTCCTTAATGGCTTCTTATTTTTCAAAGCATAATAATCACGGTTAAAAGACTGAATCTGAGATATCTTTATTAATATCCGTAATGAATGATCTAACTCTGATGTGGTAAATGGGCCTGTAACACGTCCTTCCTTGGTTCTTTTTAAATTTAAAATAAATCGACAACAATAAGCGGTAATTCTTTTTAATTTGATAACAGAAGAATAACGCGAAAATAAATCAAAATTTGCTAAATCACTACAATCAGTTATTGCAGTATTACTAATGACTCGTTGTTCTGGTATAACAATAGAGTCGTTTGCAAAATCGTCTGTTAGTTCCCAGCTGGAACTGTCATGCTCTAAAAAAGAAGGACCTTGCCACCACAATTTGGAATTAAGTAATTGCTCACAATTTACACCTCGCGACAGTAGATCTGCGCTGTTATCTGCAGATTTCACGTGATGCCAATCATCGATATCAGTTAATTGCTGGATCTCAGTAACTCGGTTCGCTACGAACGTTTTCCATCTACTCGGCGACCCTCTTATCCAACACAAAGTTATAGTGGAATCACTCCAATAATAACTACGCGAAAAATTAATATGAACCGAATTGCGTATCTTAGAAACCAGCTGCGCCAGCAAAAGAGCTGCGCATAATTCAAGACGCGGTAACGAAATTGTTTTTAAAGGTGCTACTCGTGACTTCGCACACAATAATCTTGTACAATATGAAGTATCTGTTAACTTGTATCGGACATACGCGCATGCGCCGTAACCGACTTGCGATGCGTCTCCGAATACGTGTAATTCAATACTCGTAGCATCTGAACTTACAATATGTCTTGGTATTTCTAGGTAATTTAAAAGCGACAAATTTTTACAAAAGGTATTCCATTTTTTGAAAATATTGTCAGGAACTGGTTCATCCCAGCTTACTTTTTCTTGCCATAACAATTGAAGGATGAGTTTTGCTACAACGACTACTGGGCCTACAAGACCTAAAGGATCAAATATTTGTCCTGTGACTGATAGGATATGTCTTTTAGTTAAACGAATTGGGATTTCAACATTTTTTATTGAATATTGAATTTTATCCATGTTTGAATCCCACATTATACCTAGGGTTTTATTTTGCTCGTGTTCGCCTAACTGCAAAACACTAGCCTCTAACTTATCATTTAATAAAAATTTGTTCGTTAAATTTGGCTGATTCGAAAGCCATTTTCTTAGCTCAAAACCTCCGCTTGATAAAATATTAGTAATATCCTTTTGAATTTGTACAAGTTCTTCTGGAGAATCTGATCCGCTTAAAAGGTCGTCAATATAAAAATCTTCTAAAATAATTTGACTTGCCTTGGGATACGTTGTCATATTATCTAGACCTAATTGATAGAGACATCTCACTGCCAAAAATGGGGCAGATGAAGTGCCATAAGTCACCGTATTTAACTCATAGCAATCGAGTTCATCATCTGGTTCATTGCGCCAAAATATTCTTTGAAACTTACGGTGTTCCGGTTTTACTAAAATTTGCCTATACATTTTCGAAATATCTGCACTAATAACGTATACATGTTGCCTAAATCTTAAAATAATAGAAAATAGATCACTCTGTATGGTAGGTCCGGAATACTGCACGTCGTTAAGCGATAAACCACTATCTGTTTTTGCGGATCCATCAAAAACAACTCGTGTTCTAGTAGTAATACTTGAATTCTTTATAACTGCGTGATGCGGTAAGAAATAGTTTAAACTATCATCTTGTGTTTTACTAATTTTTGTCATATGACCAAGATTTATATACTCTGTTATAAATTCGGAATAATCTTTTTTCAGAGATGGATTTTTCTCAAATCGCTTTTCTAAATAAATAAATCTATTTATCGCCTGTTGTTTTGAATTACCTAACTCATTTAGATTGTCTTTAAATGGAATATCTACTTCAAAACGACCTGTGGCATCTCTTGAATGCGTTTTCAAAAAATGAGCCTCACAAAATTCATCGGTACTATCACTACTTTTCTTATTTATATCGCAATTCTCTAATTCCCAGAATCTAGTCAATCCATCATCGATTTGTTTATAACTGATATTATGACAAGAAACTAATTTGTTTCGTCTATTAGAATAAAATAAATTTCCGCCAACAACCCAGCCTAACTTTGTTTTCTGTAATATTGGATGTTCACGCTTGTGTATTTGTTTCATACACATTAACTTATAAAATACACTAACACCTAATAAAATATCTATTTCGCTGCTTATATTAAAGTTTGGGTCGGCTAATTGAATATTTCTCGGAAGATCTAACATAGATTTATCAAATGAATTAATTGGTAATTGCTGCGTTATTGTAGGCAACACTAAACACGAAATATCCATATTAAAATTATTAACTCGCGACATGACAGTTAATGACGTTTCATACTCTACTTCTGACATTGTATGACCAACACCGCTTATAGCACAATCGACTTGTACCATTTTTAAACCTAATTTACTGCACAATGTTTTAGTTATAAAATGACTTTGAGATCCTTGATCAAGTAAAACTCTCGCCGTGTGTACCTTACCCAAATTATCTTTAACATTCACTAAAGCCGTTGATAGTAAAACTTGTGAAATATTTTTATTTATTGTATGCCCTACAACTGATGAGGATGAAGACGCCTCTGGGAGTGTGTCCGTAATGGCGTTTGACGTATTTGACGCATTTTGTTCGCCAACTGTATCAATATGTAACATAGAATTATGTTTTCGTTTGCATTTTCGGCAACCATTGCCCTTACATTGATGTACATTATGTCCCGGGTGTAGACAATTATAGCATAGTTTACGTTTATTAGTTTCTTTAACTCGCGAATCTACGTCGAGCTTTATAAAATCACTACAATGATATATAGTATGATCACCTTTACAAAAATAACAAGAATATTTTTTGCCTTCAGACGTTGAAATATATGAACTAGCGCGTAATTTATAACCTTTCTGTTTATTAAATTTATTCTCAATTTTGTTTAACTCAAGCTTTTCAAGCACATCGCATTTATCTTTCAAAAATGCACTCATTTCCTTCATTGTGGGAAGTTCATCTTTTAATTTGTACGATTCCCAATCACGTCTCGTTGTATTATCGAATTTACTAGCCAATATGTGAATAATTAGCGTATCCCAACTATCTGTAGGTAAGCCTAATGTTTTTAACGATCTTAAGTTTTTTGTAAATGTATCTAACAATTTTCGGAGCTCAGAGTGAGACTCTTTTGTCAACACGGAAACATCAAAAAATGTCTTTACATAATTATGCACAAGCAATTTTTTATTTTCAAACCGTTCTTTGAGCATACCCCACGCTACTGCGTAATTACTAGCGGACACCTCAATCGATTCTATTAAACGTGCCGCTTCATCTTCAAGAGATGATCGCAAATAATAAAACTTTTGTATTTCGCTTATCGAACTGTTGTCATCAACCAACGCCGTAAACGAATCGCGAAATTCGAGCCAACGATCATATGACCCATTAAACGTAGGTAGTTTTATAGTAGGCAATTTTACCTGCGACTGCGAATAAACCCTCGAATTAATACTAGCCGCTGAACCGGCTTCATTCAACTCGTTAATTAGCACTTTACTATTGTAGAAAGTGGTAATAGTATCTTTAATTTTAGTTACTACATCAAAATAGGTATTTTCGAATTCTACCCTTATTTTACTCTCGTCAGCCATCAATTGCAAACTAGCGTCTTCGACATTATCTAAACTAAATTCTATTTCGGTCTGTATTTCACCGAATTCTTCATAGATTGACTCGATTTTACTTACTCTCTGTTCAAGTTGCGTAATGATTAACGCACTCAAATTATTAAGCTCCACACCCCCATAATATTCTTGCAATCTACTTAATTGCCCTTTTAAATTATTACGTTTAAAACGAAGCTTTGCCAATGACTCCATTATGAATACGTAGTCAAATAATAATATAAAATATAAAAAACAGGGTAAAATGAAAGGAATGGACACTTACTCGAACTAGGGAACTTGACCTTGTTTCTTATCGCCTGACGCCTTCCAAGAACAGTACTCGAGTCGTCGACTTGTTGCAACGCTAACCTTTAGCCTCTTTTTTTTCTAATTAAACTGGAAATCTATCCGATCGTATGGACCAATGTTGATGGTTAAGTGGACTGTATTTAATAAAGTTATGATTTTTCCTTTAACACTTGACTTTATTTCTGCTTATGCACTAAGTTACAAAAAGTTACATAAACAATGCACTCGCTGGCCGAGATACATACTCTTTGAGCTCAGGATGCGAACTAAAAAACTGTGACCGGCAAAGGGCCGGGGGTGCAACCAACCCAACTGCACAGCAGGGTGTTTCCGGCGTTAACACACAATTTGTTAAAATAATAACTGGAACATTTAAAAATTTCAACATAACTTACTAATATGTTATTTATAACTAATATTTTGCTTGATGCTGCAAAAAACTATATAAGTTTCACAATCGTTAAGCACATTTACGATCTCAGACAAAACTGGAAACTTCGCTTCTCTCAGACTTACATTGTCTTCTAACATTAAACTACCCTTACCGGTCTTAATACTTAACATACATATTATACATTTTAAGACATTAAGTCATCATATGATTTTTATTTGATGATATATTTAGTCACATTTAAGGCTAAATTTCCCAAACTTCGCTCTTGTATTTTTATCATTATACAAACAAATTTATGTACTCATATCATTTATATAAATAACTTCATGACGTATTTTTTTCAGGAATGGCAGCAAGTAGTATGAGCCAATCCATGGCGTCTTACTACAATCCTTCAGCAGCGTATGGGTCTCTAAGCGCAGCCTCAATGGCCGCCGCAGCAGCTGCAGCTCAACAGTCAGCAGCAGCTATGTCTGCAGGACTTGCAGCACCCGGACAGGTATGTGTTTCATAAATAAACGTCTGTTTCTTCATATTGATCTCGACTGAACATAAAAGTAAAGATTACATATTATATAAAATAAATGATTAAGAAACATCATAAGATCGGCTTCTGAATTCGTAGAATATAAATTTAAAAAACCGAAATGAAATAGGTTAAACTGAAGAAGTACTCAACATTTTCGTGTAAATGTATTAAGGACATCGTTGTTTATAAATATATTTATATATTTTTTAGAAATTTGAAGTAATTACTTGGTAAATAAGATGAACAGTGCAGGTTTATTCATAATATTTTGACCCCATTTCCCTTAACCACTTTACTTTTCGAGTTCTAAAAAACATTAAATGTAAAAGTTGTATGGTTGCATCTATATATATTTTTTGTATACAACTAAAGAACAATATGTCACGCTACATCACGTGATTTTTTTAAATGAAACACTCTATATATTTGCTGTTAGATATCTTCCCTTGCTACATGTCTAAAAAGCAACTTATATACAAACTTCCAAAGTTTCGTTAACTCACTATTTTTTATTTTATAACATCTATTTTTCCCGCACTATTTAGACTTACCAACGGAGTTTCACTTCGAAGGGGGTTATGTAATTTTAGATCTAGTTTATATGATTTTTTTGATTTGATATGGTTTATCTAACGACTTGCCCCACTTTAACCTGCAATTACAAAAATATCCTGAATATTGTTCGCAATATCAGGTTAACAGAAATATGATTTTCTTAACAAATATAGATTGGTAAATATATCAATTAACCCAAATGTTTATTTTCGGCATTCCAAGGAATGTGAGAAACACTTTATGTACGTATGGCTTTGTATGCATTAAAATTAGATAACGTAGCAAGAGTATGTAACAAAAATGTTAACACTTTTTAAATAAAAAATAGCAAATTCTAATACAGAAACACCATGCACTCAAATGACAATTAAAACACATCGGATTTAGCCAACACTTTTGTTGTACAGTTGTACAAAGTCTGATATTTAACTTAGTAAAAGTACATACTCAAACAAAAAACATTAAACGTGTATGTATCAAACAGAGATAGAGTAGAATATAAACTATACAGAGTGTCTCACCGGGCAATGAATCGATCGATATAGAGAAAAGTACGCATCAGAAAGTTTTGAAAATTTAGATAATTACTAATGTCGGTGTGGCCAATCCAACTAAATAATTACAAGCAGCTGATACTTCCGCTTATACCGGAAGTCGATACCAACTTGCTTATTTCAAATGAAACACCCTATATATTTTAGGGCTTTCGAAAAGAGCATAAAATTCTGAGTCGAAAATATGTAGCATATCCTATACCTAACCTAGCCGTTTCAGAAATATTTGACATTTTATAGAAAATTTGATAGATGCAACGGTTTGCAAGAACCGTTATAACTTTCTTCGTGTAAAAGATCCTCATTTGCTTCTTGTCGCGGAAAAAGAACACAAGGAGAACTACGTTCTACAACTGAAATAAATTCAATAATATCATACTAAGTGTTCCGTTTTTCGCGTTACATTTTGTCAACTTCAAACAGCGAAAACTTGTTTAGGCCAAATAGAACACCCGGTATTTTTTTACGTCAAGTTGTGTAAAATTGAATTTTTTATGATATTAGCATTGTGGGGGTTAAAGTTACAACTTTTTGAAATATTTGCGATTTTATTAGAAATTCATGAATTGTAGTAATCATTTAATCAAAATAGCCATGATTAGAAATAATCAGTCATTATCTTATGTCAAAAAATGCCAGCACGTTTAAATTATACCAACGAAAACTTTTTAAATTTGTTTATTATTTATGGAGAATGTGATAAAGTAATATCAAGAACTTGCAGCACATTTGCTACTCGATATCCAAAAAAGCGCAAAATAACACTAACACTGTAACATGCGTATTAATCGAATTGAAGATATGGCATGAACTAAAATAGCAGACATAAGATCAATTTAAAATATGATTTCATTTTAATTTAATAATTGCTAAAAATTCCGCCCTCGAACCTCGACACATTTTTCGCACTTTCTGATCAGTTCCTCGTGGGTAGCTCTTCAAATTGAATCCTGTGATATGATTTGAAATGCATTTCTTGCTCTTTGCATACAATCTTCAATGGTTGTTAATGGGCTCTCATAAACTTTATTTTTAATAGTTCCCCAAATGAAATAATCCAGAACTGATAAATCGGGCAAGCGAGGAGGTCATAAGAAAGTCTATTATTGGCAATCCATTGATCATAAAAATTTTCTTGTAAATAATTATTAATTAAATATGCGTTATGTGGAGGAGCACCGTCGTGCTGATAAAAAAATATTTCTATGTTCGGCGAGAGGTAAATTTTCTAAATAGTTATTATTCAAATTATTATTATATTCAGATATCTTTCACCTAAAAAAAAAAAATTACCTATATATATTAGCAGAAGAGAAAATTTAAATTACCGTTTAAATTTTCCTGATAAAATTGTAATGCCACCACTCTATCGTTTCTTATGGCACAGTAAACATTGAACTGCCAACTTTCCTGAAAGTTTCGCTCTCTGAACATATGAGGATTTGAGTCACTCAAATAATGCGAATTGTGTCTATTAAAAAGCCCATTTTTAGTAAATTTTGCTTCATGTGTCCATATAATATTTCCCAAATAAGAATCGTGACCCTCAGACCTTATTAGAATAAACTCACAAAAATTCTGTCTTCTTAGGAAATCTGTTTCTTTTAATCCTTGAATCATATGGAATGAAAACGGGTGAAAACTTATGTTTTAATAAGATTCTGTGAATTGAATCCTTGCATAGTCCCGATTCCAGAGCAGCTTGTCTTAATGACATCCTTGGAAATGCATGAAAATATCCCAGAATGACTATTTCAATATTTTCGTCATCAACAATAGGCTTTTTTCTTTGCATTTTTGCCTTGACAGAGCCATAATTTTTAAAATTTCCCAGTATGCGTTTTACAGTGTTTGGTGACGGTTTCCGTTTTTCTGGATATCGAGTAGCAAATGTGCTGCAAGTTCTTGATATTACTTTATCACATTCTCCATAAATAATAAACAAATTTAAAAAGTCTTCGTGGGTGTAATTTAAACGTGCTGGCATTTTTTGACATAAGATAATGACTGATTGTTTCTAATCACGGCTATTTTGATGAAATGATTACAATTCATGAATTTCTAATAAAATCGGAAATATTTCAAAAAGTTGTAACTTTAACCCCCACAATGCTAATATCAGAAAAAAACGAATTCAGTTTTACACAACTTGACTTAAAAAAATACAGGGTGTTCCATTTGATCTAAACAAGTTATCGCGGTTTTAAGTTGACAAAATGTAACGCGAAAAACGGAATACTCGGTATGATATTATTGAATTTATTTCAGTTGTAGAACGTAGTTCTCTTTGTGTTCTTTTTACGTGACAAGAAGCAAATGAGGATCTTTTACACGAAGAAAGTTATAACGGTTCTTGCAAACCATTGCACCTGTCAAATTTTCTATAAAATGTCAAATATCTCTGAAACGGCTAGGTTTAGGTATAGGATATGCTACATATTTTCTACTCAGAATTTTATGCTCTTTTCGAAAACCCTAAAATATATAGGGTGTTCCATTTGAAATAAGCAAGTTAGTATATACTTATACTTCTGGTATAAGCGGAAGTGCCAGTTGCTTGTAATTATTTTAGTTGTATTGGCCACACCGACATTAGTAATTATCTAAATTTTCAAAATTTTCTGATGCGTACTTTTCTCTATATCGATCGATTCAGCTCCCGGTGAGACACCCTGTATTAATAGCAGAAAGATACTACAATCTTAATCACAATCAATACATAATATATTATTACAATTAATTGTTCCCAAAAATTCCCCAAAAATTAAATATGTTTGGGCTGGAATTTGGTAATAATGTCGTTGGCCCTTTTTTCCTAGAAGGCAATCTAACTTGAGAAATGTATCTGGAACGTCTAGAAGACACAATTGTCCCCATGTTAACTGGCATTATTGAAAATGACCAAAATTATTTGGAGGAACAGTTGACACTTCAAGAAGATGGAGTTCCTTCGCGCTATGTTCTTCGTCAGTATTTGTATCAACACTTTCCGAGTAATTAGGTTTTGAGGAGAGGTTCAATAGAATTTCCCCCCACAATTACCAGATCTTTCTCCATTAGACTTTTTCTGTGGGAATCATTTGAAAAATAGAATTTAATCTACTACACTTGCTTTATTAGAGGCTTTACGTCAAGTAATCACAATCGAACGTCGTAAAATCACCGCAGAATTGCTTCAAAATGTGCGGGAACGATATCAGCATGATCTGTATTACTGTATAGAAGCTGGAGATAGGCAGTTCGAGCATTTTCTAAAGTGATAATTTAAGTAGCTAGATTATGCGTCACAGTAGTTATTGTCCCGTAAATAAATCATTGTAAAAGATATTTAAGAGGCCACTAGGAGTTCAGATAAAAGCTTTTTTATTTTGAAAATAATTTAATAGTACCAAATGACCCCATGCTAACTGACATTATTGAAAATGACCAAAATTATTTGGAGGATCAGTTGACACTTCAAGAAGATGGAATTCCTTCGTGCTTTGTTCTATCTCTTCGTCAGTATTTGGATCAACACTTTCCGAGCCACTAGATTTTGAGGAGAGGTTCAATAAAATTTCTCCCACGATTACCAGATCTTTCTCCATTAGACTTTTTCTGTGGGAGTCACTTGAAAAGCAGAATTTATTCTACTACACTTGCTTTATTAGAGGATTTACGTCAAGTAATCACAATCGAACGTCGTAAAATCACCTGCTTCAAAATGTGCGAGAACGATATCAGCAGCATCTGAGTTACCGCATTGAAGCTGGAGATTGGCAGTTCGAGCATTTTCTAAAGTGATAATTTAAGTAGCTAGATTGTGCGTCACAGTAGTTATTTTCCCGTAAATAAATCTTTGTAAAAGATATTTAAGAGTTCAGATAAAAGCTTTTTTATTTTGAAAATAATTTAATAGTACCATGCAAAACTAAAAGAACTTTTTAACTGGTCAACTCAAATGTAGCCCTGTCAAGAAAAACACTTGTACAAGCAATTAAAAACAAGAAGACACTGGGCAATCAATTACACCTGACATCAATTAGGCTAAAAGAACAATACCTTTAGCAGCCGGGATATCATGTCGGTATATTGTGTAACATGTTCGTAAATATTCACAAGAAATAAAATAGTCGCGCGTAACGCAGGGGGTTTGTTTAAATCGTTAGAGTACATTGTGCCGGATGATATATTGTCAGTTTTGTCCTGCAAGGTGCTGCTCCTCGCAGTCACAATGCCATAACGTATTACACCGGTTCTTTGTGGCGGACACATGGAATTTTCAGCTTGCCCTGATGCCGCTATCGTGCCATTTTTGAGTAAATCGTAAATCATCTCGATTTACCACCGTACATTTTGTGAGAACGCGAATACCCAGACGATTTAATTATATTATGTAGATATTGATTACATTTGAACTGCCAATTATATAACCTAAAAAGCCACAAATATATCTATGTTTATGAAAATATGCTTCAATTTACTTTAAATTTATTCGCCAGTTTGTCTTCAAAAATAATTTTATTTTATAATAATTTATTTACTGAAAATTGCCTTATACCATAAATTTTAAGTACAACAAGAAGCCGAAACTAATATCTAACTTTCATCATTTTTAGATTATACTCGGTGCTCAGATTACTTACAAACTTTTAGTTTTCTTTGTGTTTTTCTACACCTAACCGGACACAAGAAACGGTAAGCGGCCATTCAGTACGTACTCCACCTAAGAGTTTCAAATTAAAAATATATATTTTGTTGTTTTCCATTATAATGCCACTCATCAAGCTGTTGAATTGCTACTGACACGACTAGAGACTGATGTAGAACAGAAACGAAGATTGTCGGTTAATCAGTAGGGCTCTAGGAAACGTATACTTTAAACGAGGATAATTGAAACTAGTCAGTGTTAAAGCACAGGACCGTGCGCACTGAACTTGACATTTTGTCCTATATGTTTAGCAATGGTATCGAGATTCGAATGGTAGTTGAAACTGTGCAGGCGAGTCCGAGACTGGCAATGTAATCAGCCTGAATGAACCATCTACGACTGCACTGGTTTAAAGATAATAAAACGGACAGGCCTACTAACACAAAAAAAAACTCGTAAATCGTTTAAACGGCGGACTTAGAGATGTGCTGTCTGTGCCAGTGCAGTGCGTAAATACCTGTTCTAATATCAAGCGTAGGAGTTTAGTTAGTTATTGTTCATATTTATACATATTTACTACTATATAAAAGGTAAAATATTTTAATTATTTACTATTTTATCATGGCTTTCTGGAGACCATTTGAAACAGAGGATAATATAATAACGCCCGAAAATCTTATCATTTTCTTATGACAAGCATTTCTATTTACCTCCGCCCATGTACAATAAAGAGGTGCCCACTGTTTTTGCCGGCTTTTAGTTTTTATACGGTTTCAATTAAGTTCGTTTATACTTTAAATCAACGGTGAATGACGTATGGAGGATTACAGAGATTCTGAAGGAGGCCATGAACACTAGAAAGATGTGCATAGTAGTGATTTTTAACGTCAAAAATGCTTTTAATTCGCCGGGACATCCCGAGATTGTGAGCCAAGGAGGCTGAGAGAAGTTCTAACCTGCTCAAGATCATTCAGAGTTTTTTGAAAACTAGAGTATTGGTCGGAAGGCAGAAGGTGCCTTCTTGAGGGTACCACAAAGATCAATGGATTTAATGTTCAACAGTACCCCTGTGTTGCCCCTGGCGCACGGCGTTAAGGTGACAGAATATGCTGATGAGCTGGCCTTAGAGGTTGCAGGAACCTTGATAGTCGGAGAGGAGGCAGGAGTAAATGAAAACTGAAAGGAAACAGAACGAGGAGATCTGTACAATCATTTTCGTGTAAAATGAACGTTAGCCATTCCATCATTATTTATAATAATTTGTCATAAACTAGTAATTCATTCCCCTACACTGATTTTGATACAGGATCATGTAAGCCCAATAAAACTAGCAAATTGGTTGACAGTCTTGTAGCCAGTATGATCTGGTTGAAATTGCACTTATTAAAATGAATAAAATGTTATCAAAACACGAGTTATTTCTGATGTTCTTATTATTGATGATTAAAAAAATGCATTTTTGATAACCCACAGGTCCATTATAAATTTATATCAGATTAATACGTGCCTTAGGTCTGTATTATTACTTCTTTATTAACATTTCATCACAGTTATACCCTTTTTCATTTATACTGTCATTGGGTTTTGGCTCGTTTGAAATTTGAACCTATGGTTGATTTTAGTAGGTCGATCGATACATTAAATTTTGTACTGCTTAATGCTGTATTGCATTACATAGGATTAGAGAACACAACTATTAATTCATTTAGCAGTTACTTGACTAATCGTACACAAATGTTTCCATAGGTAATACATAATCCACCTATATTGCACTAAAATCTGGCTTTCCCCAAGGTTCTATTCTGAGACCCCTCTTATTTACTTATTACATCAGTAAATTTATCAAATGTTTGAATGCTGTCACAGACGCTTTTATGAACACGATAGCTAAGTACTCCTATTTTTCGCTTACTATCGAGGAAGTAAATGATGCTTGTGAGAAAATAAATGAAGATTTATCAAACTTCAATGACTCGGTTAAGGATCATTGTCTTATTATCAATACGAGCAAGTCAAATGTAATTGTATTTGGTCCAAAAAACTACCATGACATTTAAACTCGACTAAAATTAGCATAGACAATAATCAATTAGAAGTCGTGAAGCAAGCAAAGGTGTTATAATAAAGTAGAGTGTTATTATATTAGAGTCAGATGTGAGTTGCATATAAATAAATTAATACAAAGATGATGCTGCTATTAAATTAATCTTATGGTTAGCAGATATTATTTACATCAAACAACCAAAATTATGTTTTGTGAAAGTCTGGTATTGCCACTCTTAAATTACTGTGATGTTCTTTATCAGCCTAATATAACAGCACTGTACAATATTTGGCGTACGCAAACATGAAAGAATATCCCATAAGTTGAGAGAAACGGGGTGGCTAAATGTGGTTCATCGGAGGTCCTTACTTACAGAGTATCAGTATCGTAAAATTATATTATTCAAAACTCCCTCCCATTTATATCAGAAGGTCTAACGTTTAGGAAGTCCTAAACTCCCTAAACGTTAGATTTAAGGATTTGTTGATCCCCCCCCCCTGTACGTCGTACAGAATATTTTAAACAGCCATATAGATATCAAATTTGCAACGTTTTCAACCCGCCCCCAGATATACAGGGTGGACCATTAATAATAGGCCATAGTTCAGGGGTAGATCCTTTGGGTCAAAATATGAGGATATAACCAAATATGCTTTGGTAAAATGTTGCTGTGGAAAAAGATACAAGGTGTCAAAATTTTTTTTTAATGGCATTTGGACATAGTCCATACAGCCAGATACACTGTCCCATTATTTTAAAAAGCTAAATCTAATTCTAACAAGAGAAAGTTTTTAGAAGAACACAATGGGAACTAAACAAGGACACACGCTTCTCGCCTAGGGGCCCGTCAAGGTATTTTGATTTTTCACAACACAGGTAAAGGCCTCGGATTATACACAAACCGTTTAAACACAGGAATGTCAACTCTAACCTAAATGCCACTTTTATATAAAAAAGATATCAGACAGCCTAGAATGTCGTTATTACTAAGACATATTAAATATAGTAGGTTGAAAGGGGTTTCTATCTTTAAATCTATCAGTTGTTTATACAATTCATTACTTGCGTCTGTGTGTTTGTTACAGTTAAAAAATATATGATCTAAATCACCCTCAATATTACATGTATCGCACAAATTTGTAGGGGAAATTCCTATTCTGAAGAGATGTAAAGGGTAACAACCATGTCCAAATTTTATTCCATTGATAATTGTTATGTACTGTCTAGGTAGGTTAAAATTGTCATGTCAGAATTTGGATGGTATTTCAGGATTAATTTTAGTGTAACTTGTGGGGTTGATAAAAATAAATTCTTGCCACATGTTTGACCACTTTCTTTTATTCAAAGTTTACAGGAGTTCACAGCATCATCGTAACTTAATTGTTTTGGAGATTCTAAACCGGATGAAATGCTATGTGGTGTCAAAGTTCAAATTATTTTTTCGTTTTTTTGCAATAACTCAACAGCCTCTTGACTGATCTTCGCCAAATTTGCTAGAGGAACTTTTTTTTATTCTAAGAAACAATAATTTATGTATTACATTACGTTAGATCATAGAGGTCGCCGCAGGACCTGTATCTGATGATGAATTTTTTTCATATTTTTTTTGACGAAACGTTGTGGTACTTCTGACCAGAAAATCTAATAATTAAAGAGAACACCCACAATGAATTCAAGAAGCTGCCGGATGAAACAAACAGCTGTCAGCTTGCTAGGGAACTACTAAAATATTCCAACAAGTCTACAGCAATGGACTACCTGGTAGTGTCCAGAAAGAACTACGTTTTATAACGGGAATCCAGACGACACTGTCCATTAAAAAAATATCTATATAATATGAAATTAAGCGAAACACCTCTCTGTAGAGGTTGTGAACAAGAAGATGAGAAGGTTCAACATGTACTCTGTGACTGTTCTGCCATCTCATCAATCAGCGAATCCATTTTGGGAGAACGCTGGCCTACTTTGGCCAATGTAAGGGAGATGCCCCCAGGCAGCATCACCACTTCTTTCGCAAGATTAAGTTGACTAAAGTCCTAGGCGAGAGTCTGCCTACAGGGAGGGAGTAAAAGAGGCCCAACGGGGTCTAAGTGCTGTGGTTCAATAATTTTCATTGACCACCCTCCCAACCAATTCCAAGACATTAAAATGAAATTAATAGTTTAGATACATTTTAAATTACACTTTTATTTACCATCAGTTTATGGTCAATCTATTACAATTCTAGTTTAAATATGAGGGGGATTTTTCCTGTTATTTTGATTATTAATAGCAAGCATACAGCTTAATATTTCTCTTGTTCATCGTCTTCCTCTTCTGGTCGTTCAACTTGAATTTCGAATTTATAATCATCATCCTCGTTATCTGTTATATTCGGCTTTGAGGACTTCAGGTACATATTCACTTTCTTCATCATGATCATTTGGACATGTTACATAGACCACAAACTGATGACAATGTTGGACCACCTTGTATAATAAAAATGATTTAATCTAAAGCCTGACACAGTTTCGTGTTTAAAACCTAAAACCTGTACAAAGAAAACTTATTTTTAATCAACTTATCCGCACGCCATGGGATAACCAGAACTTGCATTTGCGTTTATCTTGTATAAGAAACCAAACACTATAAATTATAGCAAGGTACAGAATTCCCGAACTTTTTGTTGACAAATGTTCAATTCAACCAAATTCTTTCATGCTACCTATATATAGGATTCTTTGTTTATTCTGTAATAATTCCTTGTTATAGATCACTCCCGACTGAAACGCCCTTGCAAGCAAATAAAAAATACTTAGATGATTTACCTGAATAATACGTGTGATTATTGTTCATTAGTAGAACAAGCAAAAATTCGGGTAGTAGCAATTATCACTATTAAGAAAAACAACAAGTCTCGGTAGTAATTTAATTTTCACCTACACGAAAATATAGTTCAACACACAAAGGATAAATGACATTTTTGTTCACTGGTTTTGTCTGTGTTTGTTTTTCTAATATTAGGTTACAAACGGAAATAAAGATTAACACTAAATCTCGTTTGGCTAAGGGCATCCATCATTCGTTGTTTGTTAAGCACAGGTATACTTATCACTTTTGCAGACACCCTTGTTTATTTTCACCAAAAAAACTATTTAGTTCGTATCGTAGCAGGTTTCGTGATTGATCTTAATAAATATATTGGTAATTGATTGTACGACAAAGTAGATAAACCAATAGCAAAGGATAATACAGTCATGTAAGGTGAAAAAAGGTGTAAACCTCGGAATAAAATATAATAAGCTATAAATTTTGTTTTGACATTTTAAAAGTTATCTCAAAAGTCTCATAGAATCCCATGTAAGCGAGTCAAGATATTCAAGGTCAAAGGTCGCAAAAACCGTTTTGTTTTTTTTTGTAAATATCTTGTTTCCTCTGGGTTTTAAGAAAAACTTATGTGAGTACCAGTTACGAGATATCTAATTAATGTTTTTGAATCATTTTCATTTTCTAAAAATATGGTGGGTGGCCAGAAATTATTTTTCATTTAAGAACATATTTTCTCAATTTTTTCAAAGGGAACACCCTGTATATTTTTCGACGATGTGATCTAGGGCCAATTGCAACCAATTTCGTGTGAATGTAGATTTTCACCCTCTCCTAAAAATTTACTTCTGAACTTAATAAAATTATTGTAATATAATCTATGAGATGACTAAGAATTATACTATTTCTTAAATCATTTGTTTTCAAATTAAAGAAAGATGGCGTAATATTATCCTACAGCGCCATTAATCTTCAGTTAAATACTCGATCTACAAGCTTAAGTGTATGCAAATTTTCTTAAATAGACAAAACGATATTATGTTCTGCTCATATTTGGACCGTATCAGTGTCATTGTCCCAAATAGCATACTTATGCAAATAAATGGAATTCATTATTTTATTCTACCCGTAAATCGAATGAAGGTCGACTAAAATTGTTTTATTATGTTTTAGTTAATTTTACAAGTCTCTACAAAAGAATAATAATATTAAAAGTGAATAAATGCCATAGAAAAATTTAGTTTATAATTTATTGTTTCCGCCGTGGCACCATAATATTCATATTTTTTACTTTCGAATATTTCTGTCAGTTACTTTTATTTGTATTGACCGCATCTTAAAATCCCTGGTAATTAAAAAACTTTACTGTCTAGAGGTGTATTTCAACAAAAAAATTATATATAGTCTAGTTCTAGTATACTTTAACTTGGCGTGTGTGAGAGTTCATATTGCGCATACGATTTCATTTTCTCTTCCATACAAAGTTAAAGCAATAGCCCAAATACCTTGGTCGCGTATGTCTACCAAACTTCTCTATCATCTAAAGAGAGACGGAGATATGAAATACACACTAAATAGAGAGAGATAAATATTATACCCTGCCATAAGTTCAACGATTCTCAAACTCTAAAGATTTATCAATCGTTATTAACCAAGCATTTGCATCCTTGTCGACCTTGTCAAAGCTTTTGACGCGGTCAGCCATCTTGATTTTCTAGATAGATATTCTTGAAACTATAGATTTTAGAGGGAAAGCATATAAATTATTAAAGAGTTTTCAATAAGACAGAAAACAATGTGCTAAAATAGCCAATGTAATCAGTAACTCAATAAAATGATCTCTTTGGAATGCCTCAGGACACTGTGCTGGGTCCATTTTTATTTAATATGTACGTAAATGAAATATTTAATATCCCAACCACTCGTCACATAGTAAGCTTTGCCGATGATACCGAATTATTTTATAAGGACAACAATTGGTTACATTTGAAAAAGTTATAACAAGAGTTCCATATATTATTAGATTTTTTACCTTAAAATTACCATCAATATTAAAAAAAAAACAACAAAATATGTACCATGTACCAACTACACTAATACTTTCCCACATTATAACAGTATTTTACTCAATTGAAACGACACTAACATAGAACTAAAGTCTACCAAGATAAAATATCTAGGAATCGTCATTGATATAACCACCTAAAATGGGACACACATGTTAATATAGTATGAAAATCACATGGCCTAATTCCAAAATTTAAAGATATCATTAAAAATTTGTATATCAGTCAGTGAGTCAGATGCCTTACAAGCGTTGAAAGAATTAAAATCTGAAATATTTCAAGGTGCTGACGGTATACCTTATTTTCTCATTAAGGATGGTACTAATTTGGTAGTTAGACTGTTAATAACTACACAATTTTGCACTTAAGACGAGTACTACCAAATATTTTTGCTGCTTCTGGTGTCCTATAGGGTTCTGTCCTAGAACTCCTACCTTTCATTATATTTATTAACTATTTGGTTAACGATCTTACTGGTAAATCGCTATTCTATGCGGATGATCTCAAATTATTTATAAAAATAACTATTTACTCATGACATGACTCATCTGTCTACATAATTTCTTTATCATGAAGCATGATCTGACAAAACCCCAATCTTCTAAGTTTTTGATCTTCATTCGGTTCCTGGACGGGTAATATTTTTTAAGGCTTATATTGATGCTTTTTCAAAGCTCTTTAAATGTTGGAATAACTTTTTTCCATTTCACGACAAGCATTTAATAAACTATTAACCGAATTCTCTGAAACGAATTATTTTTTTACCTTCAAAATATAACAATATAACTAGATCTTCTTCCTCGTTTGCTGTAACGTTACGTCGTTTTCTTGAAAAAGTATGGGTCCTATTTACATGACGATAAACATCCAAGAACACTAGGAATCACTCGATTCGGATACAACGTCATGTATTTTCTTCTTGTGGCACACTTATTTTGATTATTTTTCACATAAAGGGAAAATATTTCGACCTGTTCAGCCCCACTATAACCCATTTGGATAAAATAAATGTTAATAACGACGGTTTGAAATGCCAAAATTGAATAAACAATAAAATAATTATTTTCGTGGCCTACCTTTTTATTTTTGTTTCACTTGTGTTTTGACACGCATGGCTCACTCTTCTTGCAACAAAGCAGCTCATTTACATTTTGAATGTCAAATATGTCAAGAAGTATTTAAGATAGACCTATACAATATTATATACTTGAAATCAGGGGAAAAGGGGATTCTCGAAAATGGAATAATATATAGAGTATTCCATTAAAAAAACATATATTTATTTCGTATCATCGTATCACATGGTATTGTATTTTTATCACATTTCAATAAAATATAGGTAAGATCCCACAACTTTTATACGAAACTTTTTTTCTATTTTCAATAACAACAGAAATATATAGTGAATTTATTTCAAAAAATGTATTCTAAAAATTCAACTTCAAATAAGGAAAATACCCTTTACAGAACTTATCTGGGCTGTACGAAATGTTTTGGGTATGCACATACTTTATAAAATGGTGGAGTACTGTTCACGTTTTTAAAAATCAATTTGTGCTACTTGAGTTAGTATTTACAAACTTTAGAGACAGATTCATAAGTGGCCGGTTATTCGTATACATAAAAAACTCTTAGAAGTTTATAGATCGCCTTACCCTAATAAGTTTAAGCTGTCAATGTCAATATTACAAAGTTTTTACGTTATCATAGTAAAAAGAGAAATATTTTAACAAGGACAACTTGCCAGATAAACTCACCAGTCCCACCAGAGACACAATTAATTATCCGAAATGAGTTTGTCCGAATCGGAAGGGGCGTATGGTCTCGAAGTTGCAGACGAAACTGTAGAAAGGAACTTAAATATCTAGGCCACCTAGTATGCGAAGAAGGCATTAAGACAGATCCAGATAAAGTTAAAGCAATTCTAACTATCCAAGCACCGAAAAACGTCAAACAATTACATCGTTTTCTCGGAATGTCGTCCTGGTACAGAAGATTTATACAGGGATACTCAGAAATTGCTGCATCATTGAATAGACTTTTAAGAAAACACACACGCTGGAAATGGTCTCAACTCGAAGAAAAAGCTTTTAATACCTTAAAAAAATCATTAACCGAAGCCCCCATATTAAATTACCCTGATTTCTCAAAAACATTTTACCTGCAGACGGACGCATCAACAGAAGGTTTAGGTGTGTCTCTCATACAAAAAATCGACAACCAGGATCGAGTTATAGCATATGCAAGCCATTCTTTATCCAACGCTGAAAGGAAAATGTCGGCGGTCGAGCTCAAATGCGCAGCAATCGTTTTCGGAATAAGGAAAAACCTACATTATCTGATGGGATATCATTTTGTAGTCGTAACAGACCATCAAAGTTTAAAATGGTTAAATTCTATAAATTCCCCTAGTGGACGTTTAGCCAGGTGGGCAATGGAATTGCAACAATACGACTTTGAAATAAAATACCGAAAAGGAGCATTAAACAAAATTGCAGATGCGCTTTCCCGCCAACCAATCGTCGAACAAAATACAGATACAGACGAATTTCTTTTTACTATCGGAGAAGCCGAAAACTGTGAATGGTACCAGAACACCGTCAGATTAGTTAAAGAAAAACCCGATAAAAAACCAGACTACTGCTTGGAAAATGGAAATCTTTATCGTCATGTTTGGACAAATAACGGTTTTACTGACGATGAATTCTCCAACCTATGGAAGCTGTGTATCCCGCAGCAGAAAAGAAAACAAACTTTGTTCGAAAATCATGACGCACCTAGTGCAGGTCACTTAGGAATAGCAAAAACTATCACCCGAATTTCAAATAAATATTACTGGCCTAGAATGCACAGAGATATAACCAACTATGTTAGACGATGTTCCAGCTGTCAAAAATATAAACAATCACAACAACAGCCCGCTGGAAAAATGCAATTTCCAAAAGTAAACGGATGTTGGGATACTGTTAGCATAGACATTGTAGGCCCGCTCCCAAGGTCTAGCAAAGGGAACACAAATCTAATTGTGATGCAGGATAGATTCACTAAGTGGGTAGAATGCCACCCTGTAAGAAAAGCAACCTCCACTACGGTCTGTACAGCCCTGAAAGAAAAAATTATCTCCCGTTTCGGATGTCCAAATAGCATTATCACCGATAATGGCAAACAGTTTACAAGTAATGAATTTACTAACATGTTGTCTGAATATGGTATTACACACCGTACTACTACACCATATTCACCCCAATGCAACCCCGTAGAGAGGACAAATAAAGTTTTAAAAACCATGATAGCGCAATATACAGAAAATGATCACCGGAAATGGGACCAATATTTACCCGAATTTACATTGGCCATGAATTCCGCCAGACATGAATCCACTGGGTTTTCACCAGCTATGCTGAATTTCGGAAGAGAATTAACGTTACCTGGCATCCTTAATAAGGAACAACCCTCCGCAAATTTACCTGACGCCAATGTTCCACCAACACGCATAAAGAACCTAGAAAAATTGTCAGAAATTTTTGAACTAGTACAATTAAACTTGGCAAAGGCCTACCAGTCACAGAGCCGACACTATAACTTACGCCGCCGAGACTGGACCCCGCGTGTTGGAGACCGAGTTATGAAAAGAGAGCACCCGCTGTCCTCAGCAATCCGAAATTTTAACGCAAAACTCGCTCCAAAGTTCTCAGGTCCATACATAGTGGAACGGACTATATCACCAGTAGTAGTCGAGATCAGACTCCCCACCCGCCGGAAAGTGGAACGAGTCCACGTTAAGGATTCAAAAAAAGAACTAATCAGGTATTGAACTAATCTAAAACTGAACTACCTGATCCATGCATGATTAAAATAAGTTAAACTGGAATGAAAGTATACAGTATTCCTGTAGTATTGTATACTTCATTACACTTGTTTTTAATATTTATTTGGAAAATAGCATATTATATTCTTTGTGTAGAACTCTAAACTGCTGCGCTCCGCCCCTGGCAGGAACAATTTATCCTGCCGTTGTTATTCAAATAAGCAGCGACTCCAGCTCGCGAGGGAGTCACCCGGTAAGGCATGATTGGAACTGGGTGCTGTCACCGGGATATGCGGACAAAGATTATTAAATCAGGATTAGCGGCTTGTTTGTGACTGGTCTGGAACTTTTTTTTTTGTAAGAAAAACAAGCATTGATTTGTTGGCTATCGCGCCACTGCAAGAATGTCGAGGTATGAATATGAATTAACGGCCCAGATGTGGGGTGTTCGATTATAAAATCTTGGGTTTATCTCTTCGATTCTTATTTGTGGGGCATAAAGGCAATGAAGATTCTGGTTTATATGTTGTTTGTGGCTACTTAGGTAGCCCACCGGACTAAGGGAGCCAGTCTTAATTTTTGGGCAATCTGAAAGTGGTGTTTTTATTAATATGCTAATGCTTACGTGTAACATATTTAGTACATCGTAAAAATAATTTTTATTGAAGTATTAAATTATTAGAAGAATAATATTTTGTAAATATAATGAACCACTGAAATGGAATTTAGTCGAATTTTTCTGTGAGGAAATAAAATATTTCTGTATTAAATTAATTTAAATTATTTAATATCTTATATTGTTTATCAAGTAGGTATATTATGTTCTATGGTTTCTTAAAAGTCTATTTAGTATTTTGGGGCTGCTGACAGATGTGATATGTAGCATAATGTAGGCTATAAACGACGTATTGGTTAATTTTTTACATACTGGGACGATATTTACAAGTTAAAGCTGGTATTATGGTAGACCAATATCTACGATGGAAAGAGCATATTATAGAATATCTCACAACAAGATTAAGAATATTAATATAAAAATTTTACCAATTACGAGAGATTCTTAATATTAAAAATTTGATTATGAACTACAGTGCTTTGGCTGAATCTAAAATTAAGTTTATATAAAAAATCCTTGCATAATAATTATAAATAAACACCACATAAATTAGACAACCCCCAATATCAGAAACCAAAGGCTTGTAGATTGTTTAACAGGGTCGTTTGGCTTCGAACAGCCTTACTTCACTTTGACCTAAAAGATCTTTTGTGATTTACCCTACATCTATTAGTTACCCAGGATTCCCAGACTTACAAAGCTTGTGATTTTCCTGGGAGCTAATTTCCCTATGTCTTCAGGCGTTAATTCCGCCTGTTCTAGGAACTTTAGCCTAGTGCAGTCTAACCTTGCATTCGCAAAGTATGTGTTCCGCAGTTTTAATTGCAGTATCGCAATATCTGCATTTATTGTCTACCGCCTTGCCCATATTCTTGAGATGGTATCACAAGGGGCAGTGGCCAGTTAGAAAGCCTGTGATTAGCCTTAATTCGGACTTTTCAAGTTCGAGAAGCCTTGTGGCATTCTTTGTCGAATAAGTTATAAACTTTTTCGCTTGTCTTTGGCCTGGAGTATACCTTCAGTAGGACTTTATCTGGTCCTTTTCCCATTCTTGGATCTCCTCCGCTATATGTCCCTTAGCTAGACCACAAAACGTTTCGTGTCCATGAACGGTGCTTCAGCTTCTTTTTTTGCAAGGCTATCAGCATTCGTTTCCTTGTACTCCCTCATGCCCTGGCACCCACATCAAGGTGACCTTGTTTTTATTAGCTAGTTGTTGTTTCAGGGATTGTCTACATTTCCAGGCAATTTTCGACTCAAAGGTATAAGACCTTAGAGCCTTTAATGCTACCTGATTTGTGCGGAAAGGGATTACACATTGAAAAACGCGGACAAACAACCATATCCTCCGACAGTGCCGAAGCCGGCGCTCGAACCCGGTACCGCGATACATCTTTTGATTAATCGCGATTACCACCTCGCGCCTTAACCAACGCAACTATCGGCTAGACCTAGAGATAATTCAAAATTGAATTTTAAAAACCGCTGCCCAAGGGATCACTTACTACTTCCACATCCAGATTTTGTATCCAAATCTTATACACACTAAATCCCAATATAATACGTTACTCCCTTTAATAATAGGGTGGGGGTGCTAGAGGGGATGTCAAAAAAATTTTAGAGGTCCTTGGTTCTCGTATGCACACTAAATCCCAATTTAATTTTTTGTTACCTTAAACAATGGGGTGGGGGTGGTAGAGGGGGTAGCTAATACCAAAATAAATTTTAGAGGCCCTTGGTTCTCGCATACACACTTAAATTCCAATTTAATATTTTACTTCCTTTAATAATAGGGAGGGGGTAGCTAATGCCAAAACAATTTTAGAGTCCCTTTGTTCTCGTATACACACTAAATCCCAATTAAATATTTTACTGCCTTTAATAATATGGTGGGGGTGTTAGAAGGGGTGGCTAACACCAAAAAATTTTTTTGAGACGTTTCGTTCTTGTATACACACACATTTTATTTTTTTTACTCCCTTTCATAACGTGCGCACAAAAAAAGTTACAGACAGACCGACAGATAGAAACTTTTTTTTTTCGATCAAATTTAAAATCTCGACGTTTCGACACTTTAAGCCTATTTAAAAAAAAATTGTAAAATTGTATAATACTACAAGCTAATTTTCTATGCGGCTCTTCCGCACCCCCTGACCATCCATCATGTTTGTCTTTTTGACTATATACTTCATGATGAGCAACATAACCTTTGCTTGAACCAAACTGGAAGACAATAACAAAAAGCGCTTTACCGTTATCGTAGTCCCCTGCATCTTCTGACCACCTACTTTCTGATAGAGAGTAAAAATTCGTGAAATCGTGAAAGTTCATTTTTATCCTTATTTATTTCATATTAACAGACTAAAATTTCTTATATTAATGTGCATTGATGGTAGAGAATAAAATATAACAAAAACTGCTTTACTGTTACCACAACAACATATAGATTAGAAATTTATGAAATCGTGTAGAGCTAGAGCTGATTTTTATCCTTATTCATTTTAACAGACTAAGTTTTTTTCATTGTGAAACAGTACGTGATTTCGCAATTAGCTATTGAGATAGATTATGTGAAAGAACCGTGTAATTTGAATATAGACATAATTATTAATTTATTTCTAACAGGCGAAGAAGAAAAACACTGCAAGTAGTAGTAAAGTAGTAAAGTACAATGCCATAGGATACTTCTATCATTTGCTTCAAACAATACTCCTCGCCTTCACTAGTTGCATTAGATAAGGAGAAATAACATTCCCTTCCCATTTGCAAACTTAGGACTGTCAGTCATGTCTTTCTGAGTGCTTTACTGATCTCGATGGTGTCTAGCAACTTACTAATTTCGATCTTAACACTTTTTGACCTCCCAGATGACGTTGCCTTTAACTCCTTTTCCCAGAGTCACTAAGTATCCCGGTCAAAATTTAGGCGGTCGATCAAAAGTAGTGACAAAGGTGTATTGAGGTCCTAGTTGTCCTCCAGTAACGTTTTACTTATTTCTGACCTTCAGTTTGGCCACAGCACACTTTTTCCCAGAACCGTTGGTCGGATCGATACGGCAATGGTCGGAATCGATTCCATGTGGTCGACTTAGTCGATAACGATACCTCCCGCGCCTTCGTGTGTCTTCGGGAAACTTCGGAATGTGTAAATTCCCCTGAAACTTGTTTCGGTTTTCAAAGTCATTGATAAAATGGTGAATAACGCCCTCGGGAGTGATCTGATCGATTCGATAACTGACGTAATCGATTCTCCGTAGTCGCTATAGTCGAAAATGCTACCTCACCCGACCTGCTATGCCTTTGAGTCTCCTAGATAATGTCCCCGCCTTACTCGGAGGACGCCGACGGGGTTTCTCAAAAAATTGTTCTAAATCTCTTTGAGATTATGTACCTCCGACCGGTTTCGACCGGGGGGTACTTCGCGCCTAACTTCATTATGTCTTTTAAAATGTTTAGGTTACGTTTATACTAGTTTGTTTGTGTCTATATTCATGTTATTTATAAATGTCCCTGTCACAGGATTAAATTAGACGACTTCCGTATCCGTCGACGTCGTACTTCCGTTTTGTATGACGTACTTCCATTTTGTACACAAATATAATCGGAATGACAGATCTTAAAATTCAAACATCAATAGCAATGCCGTAATAAGATGACAAGTTAAAGACAGGTATTTTTTTGAGAGATGAAACGATAAACAACTCATTTCGCATATAATTAACAATGTTAAATGATTATATTTTTTTTATAAAAGAAAAGAAATATCCAGATGCCGCACAAAGCAGCATCTTGCTGTGTATGAATCCCTTCGCTTTCGCATGACAGAGAGAGAAAATTAGCTTCTTGATTTAAGAGACCGAACATATATTCAACTGACCTATTATATCAAGAAGTTGGATTATTAAAAAAATTTATGGTTATCGGTGTATAAACAACATAATGCCTCAAACTATTCAAACCAGGGCTATGACGGAGCAGTCGATTCAAGTTACTTATTTCAGGAAATCGCATATACAAAGATTTGTTTTTTTATTATGGACCCTTTTTTATTACCCCTAGAATTAAAAAATATATAAAACTGCATCAGGTTTAAAAGGAAACTGAGATTCTTCATGAAATAACATTTTTTCCTCAGTCAGATTCAATATCAGTAAAGAATTCGTATGTACTTATTATTTCAAAGCAGTTGATAGAAAAATCAGTATGTCAACTAAACCTCAATTGTATTGGCATTGTTACCAGGTTTTATTTTGCAATTGTATTGTTTATGTTTTTAAATTCCGCTGAAGCCTTTATTGTCATTATCGATGGTCATTTACAATTATTACCTAAATATCCAAAATCTGTAATGAAGGTAAATTGGGTTATGGATTGCTGGAATGTTTATAAACTAATTTTACGTGAAACCGAAAAGCACTTGCGTAGGTATTAGCGAAAGTACATCCTCTAATTGGACGAAAACGGTAAATAAATCTAACGATTTAAAATTACTTTATTTATACCTACACATGAATGAAAAACCTGCGAATATATTATAATTATAGACCTGCCATTACCAAAATTCGCAAGAACCGCAACTTGATGTTACAAGTCTTTATAATATTTCTCTTTACGATTTCGTTCTAATTTTTCATTTCATTCGTACATTCCTATATAACTTTTGGTTCCATATATCCACAGGCGTAATAAAATTTCAGCTTTGCAAATGAAAAAATTTCACATACTAATGATACTCCCTGTCCAGAAGTCTGAATCCGCTAATGGTCAGGGGTAGCAGACTTAACAGACAAAAAAAAAGTTGTTGTACACGATGGTGGTCAGGCCGTCTATCACATACGCGGCGCCGGTGTGGTGCAGCATACCGACTACGACAATGAGAAAATTAAAAGTGCTTGAGCATAAATTTATGCGCCTCATTTCGAATTCTGGAAGGTACACCTCACTCAGAGATCTCTACGCACGTTGCAACGACATAACCCCAATAGCGGACTACGTCCAGGAAATCTCCCAAAAATTCTACTCTTTCAAACTGGGCGATAGTCCGCTTACTGCAAACATTACACAAATTAGACAGCATAATGCACCCTTTCGGATCAAACACACCCCTACCATACCAGACGTTACCAATCTTCCGGCAACCACTATAGCTAAACCTTCACCTACTATAACTTCCTCTTACCCTATCCGATAATACTGACATTTCATACCTTTCGTATCTTTAAATCTATCCTGTCCCTTTCTTCCTTTCATTTTGTCCATTTTGTTTCGTGTTCTTGATCTCTTTTTGTGCGTTTTTTGTCTCTGTTCTTGTTATCGTTCTCTTTTTGTGCATTTTTTCACTCAAAATTAGCTTCACTATAAAATTTCTAAGAAACATAAAATTTCGATAAACCACAGTTTAGGCAGCCTTGCGCAACCCTGCAGTACCTCATTTCGATGAAGGTTCCCCGTTTTAGATTTGGGTACCTGTGTCAGCAGTAAAATTAGTTCAGTACAGTGCGACAGCTTTGAGTTTGTGTTTAGTTTTAAGCTTTGTTAAATTTTATTTTTAAAATGTTTTTTTAACTATATTGTCCTTTTTAATTTGTTTTCAGCAAAAGGAGTCAGGACTTCTCTCCCCATTTTCTTTTAGCCGAACCGGAGTCACCCCGCCCGGCCATGCAACCAATCACCGCGAACAGCGCGGTGGTTGCAAGGTTGGTCGCAAGGTAGTCTCCGGGGAGGCAATGTTATGTATTAATTTTAATAAAGTCTGTTTGAAGTTGAAGTTGAAGTTTGTTTTCTATTATGACATTTTGACTACTTCTTAAACACAAAATTTAAGATGTAACAAATATTCTTCTATCTGCTTCTTCATTCTGAAATGTTAAATTTAACACGATGGAAGAGTGTCTTCTCGATATGTTACTCATTTATCAAGGTTATTATAACAAGACTAGTACATAGTCGGCTGCTATACCGTAAGCAATTTTTCGATAGAGTGATGATATCACGTTTGGCGTTAATACATCTGATTATTAATAATATTCTCCTAAAAGAGACGTTTTAATAATTTCTGCAGTCCATTTACCGGCAGAATTTCCCAGATCCGCTACTGGTTCCATCTCATTTAAATAACAACGGTCGGATAAATTGTTCTATACATATTGTTATTTGACGTGGATTGTGACTTTTTAAGTTGTTGCTCTTTCTTATCTTATCTTAACACAGTCTCTTCCACTGTTTTCATTTAATTTTACTGAACATTTGACATGCGAAGCTCTGTTTGTTGTAGTTTACCTAATCATTCTCTTTTGATCCATTACATTATGCTCTTGAAAGGGAATAATTTGTTTTATTAAGTAGGAAATATTTTACTGTAAAACAATCCTTCCACATTTAACTTCGGCTGGTATGTGTCATAGAGATATCGATCATAAAGATTAATCTATTAGAATGGCAGCATCTAGAATTAGAAGAGAAACTTCTTAAGAGTATCTATCTGTTTGTCAACTCAGTAGAGCGTGGCTGGGTGCATAATTTTTGTACATAATATTTATTACACATATTTACAGTCTCAAATTTAAAACCGCTGCCCAAGGAATCATTACTGCCACATCCAGATATTGTACCCAAGTCTTATACGTACTAAATTTCAATGTAATATTTGGGGTGGCTAATGTCAAAAAATTTTTAGAGGTCCTTGATTCTCGTATACACACTAAATCCCAATTTAATTTTTTATTCCCTTAAACAATAGGGTGGAGGTGGCAATTGGGTGGTAGAGGGGGTAGCTAATTCCAAAATAAATTTTACAGACCCTTGGTCCTCGTACACACACTAAATCCCAATTTAATTTTTTACACCCTTTAATAATAGTGTGGGGGTGGTAGAGGGGGCGGCTAATGCCAAAAAAAATTTTTGAGACGTTTCGTTCTTGTATACACACTAAATCATATTTAATTTTTTTATTCCCTTACACAATAGTGAGGGGGTGATAGTGGGGTGGGGGCTGATGCCAAAAAAAATTTTGAGATCTTGACCTTTCGTACATGCCCTAAATTGCAATTTTATGGGCTTTTACCTGCTTGCTGTTCCTATTTATCCTTATTTACCCCCGAGCCTCTCAACGGAATTAGATCAAAATGTAATCTAATTCCAGATCTCGTTATAATACATAAGTGTACCAAATTTCAAGTCAATATCGTAAACAGTTCCAGAGTAAACGTGCGCACAAAAGAAGTTACAGACCGACCGACAGACAGAAATTTTTTTCACTCAAATTTAAAATCTCGACGTTTCATGACATTTTAGGTCTATTTCAACAAAAGTAATTTTTAAAAAAATTTGGGTTACTATACTTCCACTGGACGTGGAAGTAAAAATGTATCCTCATTATTATTTATTAAGCAAAATAATTAATTTATAGTCAAATACAAAAAAATTAAAACGTGGCTCCTGGCCGCCATCGAAGTATCAACTGCTGATAGCTGATAGCTAGAAGAAATACTGCACCTTTGTTAAACAAAGGAATACACTATAGACCTCGAAGGATAAAGCAATAAACCGTAGAAAGCATCACCAGAACATTTTAATAACATTTTAATAGTTTTGATTTGCAATAATAAAAATATGAACAATTAGAAACAACCAGTTCAAATTTCAAATCAGCAGGTTAATTTGTTTCTTATACAATAATGCAATACGTTTATTAAAAACACAAACTTTTTCAAAGGGAAGTGTATCAATAATTTTACTTTTCGACATTTCCCGAAAATAGAAATATAAATCATGTAGTTTGTACAACATACATAATACCACTTATACATTTAATTATATATGATATATACACAAAGGGATATTAATACTTGTAAAGAAACATGAAATAAAACAAATATCTGAAGAAAAATATATAGAGATAGTATGTATAAAAACAAAAAATTGCATAATAATAATAATATAAGATATTATATATACCCATTAACTCTACACGTTAATAAATATATTAAAGATGGAATATTTCCTGAAGAACTAAACCATGCAAGTGCTAAAAGAAGCAGACATATACAACGCTAACAACTATTGCCGATTGTCAGTATTATTGACAATCTCAAAAATATTTGAATGAGTTTTTTTGAGAGATCAGCATGGATTGACAGGCAGGAGAAATCTACTATAACCACTCCTATGACGCCAATTGAAAAGGTGACTGAAGCACTAGATAACCAAAAAGATATAGATATCACGTGCTGTAACCTAAGTAAAGCGTTCGATACAGTAAACCATGTAATCTTACTAGACAAATTATATTACGTATTATACTAGGTAGGTATAGTGCGGGAAACATATAATTGAGAAGGGGGTGCGAGGTGAGACGCTAAGAAGGCGGACCACATGGTTGACCTTCTCTCTCATTTTAATGCACGCGACATAAAAGACGCAAAGCTGTCATCGAGAAGGGAGGTGCCATATGCGACGCTAAGAAGACAAACCCCCAAACCTTCTCTATCATTTTAATGCACGCGACATAAAAGACGTAAGGCGTGGCACTACCCACCACTATCCCCACTACGTCTGTGATTGTTTTCATTTATCGTTTTCCTCTACAATAATCCACACAATCTTTTCAAAACATACATACCACAGACAGTTACTTGGAAAACAAGACATCAAGAAAACTGGTTCTGAAACATGGAGTTCCGCAGGGATCAATATTTGGACCGGTACTATTTATTATCTATAAAAATGACCTATTGTCCAGCGTGCCAACATACGGAGCTTGCCTATATGCAGATGACATCTCATTCTCGGCAAAAAAGCTAAAGATCGCAACTGAAACAAATGAAACGATATTAAAAAATGCAAATATTTGGTTCATCAGCAATAATCTGCTATTAAATGAAGAGAAAACTCGGGTAATAACGATATCTATGAAGTAGACAACGTAAAATTTTTTTGATTGAATGTGGATAGTAAATTGAACTGGAACGTGCACTTGGAAAAATTAAGTTAAAAATTATCCAAGGCAATTTATGCAATAAGAATAATAAAAAAGCATTCACCTTTCAGCAAAAACGGCATACTCCGCAAATTTCCAGTGTTGCTGCATATGGTATTCTATTCAGGGGCAACGCTACAGAAGCTCATCGTATACTGCTACTACGATTAGATCACTATGCCAACTAGTTTCTAGAGGCAGCTCTAAAGAAGCCTTTAAAGAACAAGCAGTACTTATGATACCATCTTCACATGAAGATGATATCGTAGGATACATATCCTGAACTGTGTATAATAAGCAAAAATATCTTTTAAACTTTGACGGCCATAAATATAATACCAGATTAAAGAAGATTTCGCATCATTGAATCAACAAAACACCACAAGATACAGACTACTGGGGAGCCCAACTCTACAATAAAATCCCTAGCGAATTAAAAACAAAATGTGATAGCGTCTTCACAAATGGAGTATAAAAGCTTCTTCTTGTGGAAGCTTTCAATTCGCTGTATGAATTCCTCGATGACGATACGTGATATAAACTGTGTTGTGCTCTACATTCAACTTAAATTCTCTGATTAAGACTGATGTATGTGATATAATAGATATTTATTTTACATTTAAAATATTCTATTTTTATATTTTCTTATGTTATTTATATAAGTTTTATATTCGTTTCGTATTTCCCTGTATTGAATAGATCTGTATCTATCAATATATAAGTATCAAGCGAATAAAAATAAATATAAAATTTTCTAATCTTGATAGGGTTATATTTTCCTTTAGTTTATGTTTTATATATGCCATTGACATATTGTGTTATTAAATTGGTAGATTATTAATAATGCATGCTGCTATGAAGGAAAAGATTAATTGAAAATACGAATTTTTTATGGGAGAGAATACAAACTTTATTTTCAACATGTCTCAGATCTCTTAGCTTAATAAAGGATCAAAATGAATACTAACATTTTTAGGCTATTGGTTGATATAACGATTTTATTATTTATTTGAATATTCAATTCTGCAAATTCCAAAGACAATATTTTGACTTTTGAGTTTTGCGCATTTAAGATCAGCATTTTAGTGTCCATTAGTATATAAAAGTTCTATTCTATTTGTCTACCATCAGTTTTGTTTGAATAATCAAATACAGTAACATTTTGTTTCGAGTCCATATATCTAGATTTTTGTTCACCTGCAATTATGAATCCTTTATTTCATTAATTATTTTGATTCCATTAATGAGCACTGTTTGTTATAAACATGTTCGGAGCAAAATTGTGATAATTAATATTTATTATTTTTGACGGAATAATAAATTGCGTGTTTTATTAAATAGTTACATTACAAATTATTATAAATTTGCTATGTTATTGTACACATGTAATAATTTAAGTATAACAAGTTATGGTGCTCTAGAAAAAAGTAGAATTAGCATTTTGTATAAAATTATAATAAGGAAGGTAATAAATTATGTTTATAAATTTTCCTAGGAATTGCTAGTGACTTTTTAAATGGACTTGAATTTTATATTGCGATATTTGTAACAGTAATGAATATTAAAGTTGACATTATTGGGAGAAAAAATAGTATACCCATACATTGATAAACATCTTTTTCAAGCGCCACAGTATTAATTTAAATGTAGGACTCTGTCGCAAAATTAACCTCAGGCCTTTTCCTCTCACATATTTTGTACAGTGGCGCAAATTTCTTAACCTGAATTCTGGGGGAATTCCGGGAAATATAATGAGTTTTGCCTAGAATCAGGTCTAAGTGTTCAAAACTTTAGTAAACTTAAAATAAGGCCACAGTTTGTTATATTATTTAATATTAAAAATATATATATAAGTATCTAGACTCGAAAGCGAAAATCTGTTTAAGAGTACGATCTGAGAAAAACCAATAGCAGAAGGTATTATCGAAATAATGATGTCGTCGCACTGGATGCGTATTACCTATTCGCAGGGGTCGAAAAGGTGGGGGAATTGCTGTATGCATAAAGCACAGATTCAAGGTAACATTAATAAAAAATTGACAATACCAAAATAGTGAGCAATTATGGCTGTCGATCATTCACAATAATCAGAGTTAATGCATTGGGGGTTCTTTACAGACCTCCAGATTTCCCTTCAAGTAATTTTCTAACTGAAATTGAAGGCGCGCTAAGTATTATTTCCCTAAAATTTGATTATACAATTTGTTCTGGAAATTTAAATATAATTTTTTTTAGATTTAAATGATAATACAATGCAAAAATTTAATGATCTACTGGAATGTTTTGATCTAAAGCAGATAGTCGGAGAACCCACACGTTTTAGTGCAACTAGCACCAAATTAATTAATGTTATATGCTGCTCACAATGTTCCAATCAAAGACACTAATGTTTCAGCTGCCTCCACTAGTTTTACCGATCATTGTCTTGTATCTTCTACTGTGGGCAGTGACAAACATAAATATCAACCTTTTGAATACACTTTTCGTGATTACAGATATTTCAATCATGCCAGTTATACCTATGATTTAAAGAATATTTACTTTGATCAGATATTTTATCTTAACGATATTAATGATAAAGTTAATTATTTCAATAAGCTTCTTCTCGATTTATTTGATCTCTACGCTCCAGATAAAACTGTTATGATCCGCAAAAAAAGAGCCCCGTATTTAACTGACAATATTAGAGTCATGATGTCTCTTAGGAACAAGGCCCTTGCTAAATATAAAAAAAACAAATTGAAGCGAGACTGGAATTATTATAAAGATCTAAAAAAACCAAACTAATTATGCAATAATGCGGGAAAGGAAGGCTTACATGGAATTCAATTTAAATAATAACAGGAGCAATAAAAAAAGGTATATGGAAACATCTCAAAGATTTAAATATTCATACCAAACAAAAAAATCGTTGAATCCCTAGCCATTTAAGTGATGTTTAATTAATAAATAAATATTTTTATAGCTTCATCAAACAGGGATACACCGGTAGACGCTGATATACTAAATTAATACTTAACTAATACTAAAGAAAACATAGCGGACTTCTCATTTAAAGGAACTGATGTTACTGAAATATATAAAACTATTTTATCCTTCAAGTTCAATGCTGTAGGTGTAGATAAAATTAGTTTAAGCATGCTACTATATGCCTGTACCCATATTTTGCCATATATAAGCCATATTTTTAATTATGCATTAAAGAATGGAGTTTACCCTGTTATTTGGAAACAATCTCTCAAGTAATTCCTTTACCGAAGGTTACCAACCTAGAAGATTTAAAAGATTTACGTCCCATTACTATCCTTTTTTGTCTCTCAAAAGTGTTCGAGAAAATTATTAATAACCAAATTAGATCTCAATTAGATGAATTTAATATTTTACCACTTCATCAGTCGGGTTTCCGATCTGGGCATAGTTGCACTACCGCGTTGCTTAAAGTAACTGATGACATATTTACCACCATAGATCAAAATAATTTGTGCTTACTTGTTTTACTAGACTACTCCAAAGCCTTCGATAGAATAAAACATCGGTTACTTTTGGCCATCTTTCATTATATAGGTTTCACAGAGTTTTCTGATTGAGAATTATCTACTTCAACGTTCTCAATCTATAATTTTGGGAGGATCGGAGTCAGAACTTGTCACTATTGAAAACGGAGTCCCACAAGGTTCTATTTTCAATTTTATCAACGTCTAAAATATTCTAGTGCTCATTTCTATGCGGACGACACACAAATATATTTGTCCTTCCCCGAAAGGAATATACAAATTGCATGTAGTATTCTAAATAATGATATTGATCAATTTCTAATAAATTCTGTCTCTCAATAAATCCTTCTAAATCCAAGGTGATTCTATTTGGAAGAGACGCTGCTCGGAAAAGATGTTCAGATTTGATTGATATCAGGGCAAACAATGAAGTACTATCACAATCAGTCCATGAAAAGAATTTGGGATTAGTTCTAGACAATCGACTTAAGTTTTCTCAGCATGTTACAATGGTTACAAAGAGAGCATTTTGTAGTCTCAAATTAATTTGCAGTAATAGGGGTATTCTCAATAAAAAGTCTAAGACAGTCTTATGTGATTCATTAGTACTGTCACATCTCAACTATGCTGATAGCGTGTATGGCCCTGGCCTTAATAAAGCTGACTCTCAACGGCTTCAATGAATACAAAATTCATATATCCGATTAATCTGTGGTTTAAGGAGACGTGACCATGTTACGAAACACTTAAAAGAGATTGGATGGCTTGATATCTAAAACAGAAGACTACTGCATAGCAGTGTCCTCTTCCATAAAGTTGTAACTCAACAAAAACCATCCTATCTATATAACAAAATCAAGTTTCGGACAGACGTCCATAACATAAACGTACGTCGTAAAAGTCACCTTACAATCCCCCAACATAACACAGCTCTTTACCAAGCTTCATTTCATATAACATTGCTAAATTATACACCAAGTTACCAGATAACATGAAAAGTTTACCCATATATTCCTTCAAGAAAAAACTTAAAGATTTGTTCATTGCAGGTGCTTCTCAATTTAAATTTATTGATGAAGATGAAAATAATTATAATTTTATTGAAGATGAAAATTCAAATACATTTAATACATTAATATAATATTTATAGCTAATATTACTTTACGGTGCACTAAACCCTGCAAAAATAAATTTGTACGCAGGGTATGAAAGAGTGGAAAAAGAAATTTTGCAATAACATGTACTAAACATAAAATGTGTATATGTAATTATACATGTAACTATATATGTATATATAGGTATGTTCTGTGCAAATGTAGCAATATAAGGTCATTGAGATATGAAACGTGGAAAATTCACGAAGGTTTTTTTTTTTTTTGACGAGGAGGGGAAACCCTCATGGGCTCCCAACCTGAGTTGGGTCAGTGTCAGACTCTTACTGACTAAAACCCCTCCCCACAGGGTCGTCTGTAACACTCCGAAGGCACTGCAGCCTCTTGGGCTTATTGTGCACTCCCTGTTCCGATTTACACTGCCCATTTTAATACTCCTGTGCCACTGATAAGGTGATACAGGTCTGAGAATGGGCGAGTTTTAACGCTTTGCGGGTCTGTTTGTGTTTGCCCGTAAATATTATATCTTCTGCGGGCCAATGCCTCATTCATATATGATATGGTCTACTGTCTCTGGTACCTTGCCACATAATCTGCAGTCAAGGTCGCCATCGAACTTGCCAATTCTGTGCAGGTGCTTCTTAACAGGAAAATGTCCCGTCAAGAGGCCTGTTACAATTCTCAACTGTAACCTGTTCTTTGGGAGCAGTTCTGCAGTTTGTTTTGGGCATGGTCCTTCAATAAGTATTTTCCCATGTCGATTACCTGGTATGTTCCTCCAGTAATAATTGTGTTTATTCCTGACCCAGTCTTTAATTACCCCTCTAGCTGAGCATTTGGTAATGCCCAGCACGGGTTCTGGGCCATAGAATTTGTTAGCTGCTCCTTGTCTAGCAAGTTCATCAGCTTTTTCGTTGCCGTCTATTCTGGTGTGTCCCGGCACCCAGCACAAAGGAGGTTTAGTAATACCTCTGATTGAAAATGTAAGTATTTCTGTCCATTAATTGATGTAGATGCAGTCTACCCAGAGATATTATCCACTTCTTTGTTTTGCTTATAAACAGTTTTACGGAGTTAATTTTTTTTACTTCAAGGGGTAGTTTATTGAACACTCTTGGTCCTAAGAATAGAAAACAGCGTTATCCAATAGTTTTCCTAGCATGAGGTACTTCTAATGCGTTCCGGCTGTACCTGGTACTGTACACATGATCGATTTTTTGGGTATTGGTTAGGTTTACTTTTTGATGACATATTATTGAATGACAATATAATTGTCTAATATCAAGTACATTTATTTGCTTGTTCAAATAGTAAATTAGTTGAGAAGGTAATTTCTTTTTGATGAATGATTTTCAAGATCGATTTTTGCATTATATCTAATTTTGTTAGGTGACAATTGCGTACACCTCCCCAAGCAATTATACCATAACGAAGTTGTGATTCCACTAAAGCATAATAAACTGTGGTGAGTAGATTAACGTCTAAAATGTTTTTGAGATATTTAAATTTGCATTATATCTAATTTTGTTAGGTGAAAATTGCGTACACCTCCCCAAGCAATTATACCATAACGAAGTTGTGATTCCACTAAAGCATAATAAACTGTGGTGAGTAGATTAACTTCTAAAATGTTTTTGAGATATTTAAATTTCGCCAGGAGACCCCTTAATGTTTGTGTTAATTTATTAATATGAACGTCCCATTTAAGATGTGAATCAATAATAATTCCCAGATATTTAGTATTATACTTTATTGGAATCTGGTATAAAGAATTATTACATTCTATTTCCAATGATTTGAAGTCATAGGATTTACTATTACTCGTGAGAAATGGTATGTACATGGTTTTGTTAAAATTAATTGTTATCATTCTAGAATCGAACCACTCCTTTATCATTTTAAAATCTCGTTGTGCTCTCTCAATAACATCTTCCCAAGTAGATCCTGTATAAAAAATTGCTGTATCGTCTGCATAGCTGATACTGTCCTTGTGAGGGTAGAGAAAACATATCATTGATATAAATATTGAAAAGAATGGGACCTAATACAGTGCCTTGTGGAATGCCATATTCAATTACACTAAATTTACTGCAAGTTCCATTTATATTTACACATTGTTGTCTGTTTGAGAGATAGCTTTTCATTAATTTAGCTCCAATCCCCCTAACACCAATTCCCTCCATAATGTTTAAAAGTTTTTTGTGATCTACTGTGTCAAACGCTTTGGCTAGATCCACAAAAATACAGATGCTAGGATTTCCATTGTCTATAGATTTGTATATATTTTTTGCAAGCAGGCTAAGTGGATCTAGCTTCTCTAAACCCAAACTGGAAGTCTGAGAGTATATCATGTTTGTTAAAAAAGGCAATAAGTCTGTATTTTATTACTGTTTCCACAATTTTAGAAAGAGTGGACATCAGCGATATTGGACGATAATTAATGCATTCGGTTTTATCTCCACCCTTATATAAAGGCTTTACAACTGCTTATTTTAGGACTGCTGGGAATTTTCCTGTCTTTAATATTAAATTAATTATGTAAACTAATGGTGGAATCAATGTGGAAGCAGCTGCTTTTATAGCTTTAGCCATGATGCCATCATAATCCGGAGCTTTATTATTTCGTAATTGAAGTATTACATCTTTAATTTCTTGTTCATTAGTATCAGCAAAATATATCGAATTCATTAGTTGCCTATTATTTACAGGTGCTATATTATTATTGTTACTTTTGATTTGATTTGCTAAGCTTTTTCCCACATTTACATAGTAATTGTTCAGGGTGTCTACCATTAGCTTAGGTTCGTTTGTTAAAGAGCCATTTGTCAGTTTGATTTCTTTTATTTCTGATTTTTTATTTTGTTCCATACTAACTTGCTTAATTGTGTCCCATACTTGTTTAGCATTATTTTTATTTTCTAAGATTTTGTTTTTATAGTAATTAGTTTTGGCTATTTTAATTAGCAGGTTTAGATGATTCCTTTGGTAGCCAATGTCATATTATAATAGTATAGTAGAATAGTATAAATAGTATTTTGATATCCTTCCTTACAACTCTTTTTCTATTGTGTGTAGGTATATTAATTAAGTTCAGTACGACACTATGAACATCTACATACGATTCAATTAATAACTTATTCCAGTTTTCCAGAAATTCTAATTTCCTCTGCCTATTGTAATGTGTTTTATTATGGTCGTGTTAATTCAGCTCGAAAAGATTCACTGCTTCGTTACTAATTATCCATCAGAAATGTCAGCTATAAAAAAAGAATCCCGAATATTCCAAATTCCTACATGTTATAAACAAGTACTAAATTTTGTAAAATGCCACCCGTAACCGCGGCCAACACCTGGTCCGTCCCACAGCGGACCATTTCTAATCTAATGGTCGGCTCGATATGAGTGACTTGGCACTTTTTAAACTTAAAAACTTATGCGGTATTTCTCACACTCCGTTAGTTACAGTAAACATAAACTATCCATGTAACTTGGGGGATTATAGGCTAAGTAATCATCAATTTGTTATCCCTTTGTGCGAGAGACATCAATTTTAAAGTTATTCAACCTTAAAACAGGCGGGTGGACAGGGTTAAAAGTTGCAAATCACAAAAAAATTTTGGTATACATTTCATCCATTTTAAATTGTCACGGTATGAATTTTCTCGCAAATATTTTAGACGAATAATTAGAGATCTAATTAGGTTGAAGTTAACGACTAATACTTATATCTCTTTATAATTACAAATTATTCTTATAAAAATCTATATAGAGCAAATAAGTACGTAATGTAAGAAAGATCGTAATGCAAATTTATTTTTCGACGTGACACAGAAATTTTGTGAATTCAGAAGATGATGTACAAAATTAGGCCATTTATGAGATATACCGCCTGTCAATTTTACGAGGGCCACATCAAATATCTCGCTCATAATATCTATTGTAGAAGAATAAAGCGTTAGAAACAGTTATCCCATTTTTTGTGAGCTATATTTCAGTAAAAAGAAATTTGAAATCACTTTGTGAGATATATTACAAAAATCTGAAAAATAGGAAAACCACAAACGGTTATAGCTTCCTTCTTTGAGGAGATACGAAAAAAGTTAAAGGGATGAAAGTTGGCGGCAAAGACAATAAGAATGATAGTGTGTATCAAAAAATTCGAAAAACATACGCCCTTGTGCAAAAATGAAAAGAACAAATCTCAAAGTAGGCCATGACATCATTAATTCCATTTATTTTTTCTTTTTCCTTTCCAACGATATAAAACATGTCACAAAAATTTTAATTTATATTGTCAATATTTTATATTTTATGAAATCCATAATTCATATCAATGGGCAGTGTGAATAAAATTGTAGTATGAACTTTTACTCACAGTTTTATAGCAAAAACTATGGTTTATGTGAATAATAAGTAGTTTTAGCTTAAACTGATAAGTTTATTCTGTTTGCTTTTAGTACGATCTATTTTTTCCAGTTAAAACTGAAATAGGTGTGAATAAGGTACAGCTATTGATGCAATAATAACTAATAATTTGTCAAGTTTGCTGTCATGAGGCTTGGAGAAAATAGTCTTATCCATAACTTTGATCGAATAGTTTGAAAAATGGCTCAGTTTATGAATATTAGAAATCGAAAATATTATCCAAGACGAACTGAATGCCCCAATAATGAGTATCACAAACTATACAGATTTTCTAGAGTTAACGTTGAGTGGTTAGCAGAACATTCCCTTGAAGATACTGGAGAAACTAGAGGCGGGTCATTAAACTCAAGACAAAAAATGCAAATATTTCTTCGCTTCATAAGCGACCCTGGCTTTCAAATCGGAGTTGGAAAGGATGAAGGTGTACATCGAACAACAGTCAGCAAAACGGTAAAACTGGTATTGACTAAAATCATGGAAAAGTCACATCTTTGGATACAGTTTCCTACAAATAATAATATGTATGAAGCACAGCAAGGGTGGGCTGCTAAATACCAATTTCCTTGTGCAATTGGCGTGATAGATTGCACACACATAAGAATTACGAAACCATCCGAGCATGGAGACGAATATTGCAACAGAAAAGGTTACACCAGCATAAATGTACAGACAACGTGTAACGCAAAAGAAGAATTTACTTCTATAGACGCTGAATGGCCGGGGTCTGTCCATGATAATCGAATACTTAAGAGATCTACCATCTATGCCCAAATTAATAATATGCGGCAAATTTTTTTATTATTGGGTGATTCGGGTTACGGCATCACACTGTGGTTAATGACGCCGTATATAAATCCCCAAACGCGTGAAGAAATGGCATTTAATACACTTTTCAAAAGAGAACGAGTCCTCATTGAAAGATGCTTCAGTCAACTAAAGAGAAGGTTTCCAATGTTGCAGTATATAATTAGAATAAAACTAGATAGAGTCGCATCTGTTATTGTTAGCTGTGCCGTTCTTCATAATATATCGAAATATTTAAATGATGACATTCCTTTCGATGAAGTAGATGCAGATATGAATGGTAATCAACGAGAGGTTTTCGATGAGGAAAATGATTTAGAAAATTCAGATGTAATTTTGCGTAGACGGGGACAACAGAGGAGAGAAGGAATAAAAAATGTAATCAACCAACTACAACTTTAATTAGTATGTATTTATTTTCAATAAATATTTACTCACAGTTCAGCGTATACATTGCCATAATTTATGTCTGAACTATAATTGGAAATTTCCCGCGAAGTTTGATTTAGCCTGTTTAATAAAAAAATTTCTCGCTCTATCTGCATCCTTGTAAGTTTCAGCTGTTCAAGAAGAACCAATCTTTGTAGCTCTGGTATGCTTAATTTCGCAGTCTCCTCTGTTTCCTCCTCGTTGAATTTACATTTTTTTGGTTTCAATGGTGTAGGACGAGGCGGTGGCAGAGGTCTAACTAGAATATCTGCATTGTTATCGTCAGGTAAATGGTGATTTACTGTAATGCCTTCTAATTGTTTTGACGCGGTAGTCACAGCTTCGGGTATTTTATTGAATACTGGATTTTTCACATCACTGTCTATAATCTCTAACAATTTCTTTTCCCAGTCTTTAAGAATAATTTTCTTATTCCCTGTTGCTTTCTTGTCTGTCTTTTTCTTTAATTCATTTTTCATATTTTGAATTTTCTTTTTCAATTGTTTTAATGCAACAGTTTTCCAAAATATTAACTGGTATGATTCTTGCATGATTATTTGTGCATTTTCCTTCGCTTTCCTTATTGTCGACAATTGCGACTTATTAAACTTTAAACTTTATAATTCCCTAAAGCCTCGACAAATCGGAAATTTGTACTTTGTTCATCAACTTCGGATTGAAAAGATTCGCTATCGGAACTCATTGTTATCACAACAACATTAAACACATGCAATTCTTTCTAAACTTACAGTAAGTAATGAAATGACACTAATGACAGATACACGACACGTGTTTACTGCTTCCAGCTTAAACTGATATTTTATAGCATAAGCTTATAAGTGTCAGCTAATGATTATTCACATTGTTTTCAGCAAATGCTAGTTCTTATAGCTGAAACTAAAAGCTTTTGCTGATGCTATAACGTAATGCTTAAAGTAAAAACTTATTTTTTATTCACACTGCCAATTGTATCGTAAAAATGAGCTATGCCGTGATTAGTGAAAAACAATGTATACAGTTATACATGACAGTACTCTAAATACCCTTAAAATAATTCAAAGATATATTTTAAAAAATATTTTGAACAAACCTAAATATTATTCAACACAATCATTATTTGAAAATATTAAAGTATTGGATATTGACAGTTTATACATTATAGATACTCTGAATTATGTACAAAAAAAACCCAAAATAAAAAATAAATCAGACCATAACTACTTAACTCGCTCGATGGCAAACAAAGAAAATATAAGACCAAAACCAACAAATACAGCCTTCTCAAATTTATAGATTATACGGGAATTATAAATAAATATAAATAAATATAAATAAATAACACCACAGGTAATTACGACCCCCTTTATCCCGGAAGGCTCTAGAAGAGCCTTGTGTGGGAGGGGGCTACACATTTAGAGACAAGGGACACACACCCAATATCCGTGTATAGTGGAAAAATCCCTCTCACAGTATTTTCCACTGCCACGACCGGGGATCGAACCCGGAACTTTTGGGTGAGAGGCAATTTTCAATTTTAATTTAAAAATCTTTATTCATTATACTTTTACATTTCATTTGTTTGTATGTTGTTTATTTCATTTATATTATTTACAGTATTTACAATAATTTTACCCGACGCGTTACAGTGAGTCGAAGACTCAGAAACGGAGCAGGCGGTCGATCTTAGACCAAATAAATCGACAAACAAATTTAAAATTTATCATAACAAAAAGTTCTCCAAACAGATTGAACTTACTATTTTATTTTTATATACAAAAGTTTAAAATATTAAAATTAAAGACATTTTATCTGAGAATAACATTATAAAATTAATTCACAGGAAACTCAATGCAGAGAAAAAACCTGTTTAAAAGAAAATAAATATACAGTTAAAAATACACCGATGGTGTCATAGAGAAAATTTTATACATAAAATAAAACAAATATTCAGGTTGAATGAAATAAAATTTTTATTTAAACAAAACAAGTGTATATCCGATGTTACAGACGTATCAAGCATCACAGTCCCACTAGAATCTGCAAGAAATTATACGTTATATAAAATTATTATCTCTCCGAATAAATCGGAAGATTTTCATGTATGAGCTTATGTGTGTGCTCAAAATTATGATGTTCCCGTATGTCTACCATATTAGTGGTAAGCGGGGAATTATGTATCTTTGTTTTAAAGAATTTTTGAGAAGTTTCTATAATATAATCCCTGATTAGGGTGAGAGGCAAGTGCGCTCACCTCTCGACCACCAGTCAATTAAATTGCATAACGTCTTACCTGTATCAATAAAAGACATAAAATACTTTAAAAAATATAAGAGAATAACTAAAACATGTATAAATGAAAATATAGATAAATTTAAGCAAATTTTGAGAAAATGATATATTTGGTTACCCTCTGTACTCGATTGATTACACTAGTATAGACACTTTTTATTTTATTTCTCTTTATTTTCTTCTATTGTATTTAGATATATTAATTAATATGATGTACAAATATATATATTTTTAGCGCTCGGTAATTAAATACATTAAATAATTAGGAATAGATAGACACAAGACAAGCTCCCTGTGAGCTTAGGTGTCATATTTGAACCTTTTAGTTTTATTATATAAGTACTATACTTAATAAATAACAATATTTAAATGTTTTTTATGAATAAGTTACCAACACAATTATAAGAGCTGGCACAATATTTAAACTAATAATATGTACTATTATGTCAATTAATTTCAAATAAATTTATTATTATTGTTATTATTATTATTATTATTTTTCTTCACAACTCAACGTTGGTGCATAGTGGTAAGAATTTTGAGAGAAACGGGGGCTTTAGAGACCAGCGTTCCCATCAGTGGCTAACACACGGCGGATAGTGCGGCATGTCGATAATATGACAGACTTTTCTGATATCCCCATTTTCTCCAGATTTTTATGTAGGTATTTGTCGACTAGCCCACTGCTTGTTATTATGACAGGCAAAATATTGACAGTTTTTAGTTGGTATATATTTTTTACTTCATGCGCCCGATCCTGATATTATTATTATTAACAAATTTGACAGATTGTCACTGTTGTATGTTGTATATTGCGTTGTCGAGTTCTAAGACAAGTTTTATATCAGGGATTATGGTGTAAACCAATAATAACAAATTCAACATGATTAGCATTTATTGTCAGTGCAATTTTGATGCTGAGATGGCAGTTATGGTTTACGGAGATAGATTTCGATGATCCGCAGCCAAATCGAACTATGTTCAGGTAGTTAGTTCAGAATCTAAAAATGCACGGTTCATTTTCAAAAAAAGTAAGGCGAGGGCATGTTGCGGATAATGTAAGAAAAGTGAATAGAATATTGAATTATGTTGACCAAAATGAAGAAATCTCTTTGACACAAAGTCAGAGAAACTGTCGCATAAAAAACGAGAGTGCAACAAAAATATTAAAAAAAAAAAGGATTGCGACGCTATAAAATGAGGAAAGTTCAAAATTTAAATGAGGGAGATAAGCCGAGGAGATTAAGATTTTACTGATATGTAGCAAAATTCTTTGGTCGGACGAATCAAATTTGTCTAATAATGATTTTTCAATAGAGATACGCATTATAAGTGGACACGAGAAAATGGTGCAGAGAAGCTGCTTTCCAAGAAAGATTTTCTATGAATGTTTGGGTGAGTATTTTAGGGACTAAAGTAATTGGACCTTATTTTGATTATGGCAAATTAACTGCTCGTAGATGCCTTAATTTCAAGGTTTTCTTTATGAATTAACAGTGGCAGAAAGATTAAATTATTCATATCTTCAACAAGATGGGGCTCTACCTCACACTGCTGTAATATGTACAAATTATTTAAATCAAGTTATGCCAGATAGCTGGATAGGCACCTATGGACCCATTCTATGGCCAGCTCGATCGCTAGATATTATTCCCTTGGATTTTTTCGTCTGAGGTTACATTAAAATCGGAGCATCTTTCCATTCATTTGGAAATCTTCAGACGTCAAACTCTTGGCTAAATAGCTATATCCAACCTTATGTAATGACTTAAAACCGATATCAATACTGCTATCATTCGCAAAACTGTTGAAAAAAACTGTTGGTTTTGAGGTAAAAATTATTTAGAAACAAATTTTTTTACAATACAATTTACAATTTGTAATTTATTTATTTCTCACTTTATCATAGGATACAATATGAATAATAAACAATAATATGCAGAATTATCGTAGTTAAACAGCAGTAGCTATGTACATCATAGATACGGAAACAAAGGGAAAAAAAATACTTATATACTAATTTACATACATATGTACAACAAAATACATACATATACACACATAAGTACTACAAGTAAAACATTTTAGTAGGAGAAACTTGTGAAGACATGAACATACGATATACGCCAAGAATAAGTAGAATACAGATAAAGGTAAGAAACACTTTTAGATACCTAGGCAATTATAAGATCATAACTGCCCGTATGTACCATGTTTAAAATGTTTAGGTTAAACATGTAAATAATGAAGATTATGATTTAGATACTGAAAACGACAGGTCTTTCATATATTAGAGAAAAACTTGTAATGGAGCCCAAGACGAAATTACAGGACCAAGTGCTTTTTTTTTTAATGGAATGCTATGTATATCAGTACACTTTTTGAGGCCTCTTTCTAGACTTTATTCATTTCTATATTAGCATTGAATATCTCCCAACCACTTAGATGTAATTTTTTTTTTTTGTTGAAATAATGCAATCTGCAGATGGATATTAAAAAAATCACCACAGTCACAATTATGGGTTTTAAGAAAAACTTATGTGAATACCAATTACGAGACATCTAATTAATGTTCTTCAATCATTTTCATTTCCTAAAAATGTACAGGGTGGCCAAAAATTATTTTTCAATTAAGAACATTTTAAATTGAATTTTCTCAATTTTTTAAATTGAACACACTGTATATATTTCGACAATGTGATGTAGAAATGAAAAACGAACATTTTTGTAAGTACTTCCCTATGGCTAATTGTAACCATTTTCGTTTTATATATAAATAAGTGTCAAATTCAAGAATAAACTTAAAAAAAGAAGTTCCCTCAACTAATTCATTAGAAAAATTTATAATAGGTGTTCGACGTGTTGCCCATTTTGATTGACACACGTCTTTATGCAATTTTGAAATGAGGATCATGGGATCATTCCTTTCAATCCATTGAAATGAGTGAATAATATTTAACCGGTCCTTTACTGTAATGTTTTTTGTACATTTTTTCTGCTGTTTTCGTTATTCGACAAGCAATAAAACCTCGGTTTGGTATAAATTGTCGTGTACAAAGGAGCATTTCTTACACTTATCGGTCGTTACAATTTGTATTGAGTTTAAAATATTTGGAATTTTACAATATGAATTTTAATAAAGTGGAACTTGTAGACATTACTTTTGTTTTGGGCGAGTCACAGGAAATTGTTTACTTGCCAATATAATTTATCACCAACGTTATCCTGAAAGAAGGATTCCTGATGTTAGCTTCCAAAACTTTCTCGATAGATTTCTGGAAACTGAAAATGTCGAATATAAAAGAAGTGAAAGAATAAAACGTGTTGTGAACGAAGAATATGAGTTTTCTGTGGTGCTGGCAACGGTTGAGAATCCCCATGTTAGTCAAAGAGAAGTGAGCTCATTAGTAGGAATAAGTAGACGGTCTGTGGGTCTAATCTTAAAGACAAACTAGTTACATGCATATCATATTCAAATACACCAGGAATTATCTGATGACGACTTTTAAAAGCGCCTACAATTTTGTAATTGGGCCTGAGATGATATGCAACTTGATGTCAACTTCTTCAATACTGTTTTATTCAGTGATGAGACAACTTTTCATAAAAATAGATTTGTTAATAGACACAATTTCCATTATTATGCTTCGAAAAATACTCACTTTTTTATGCAAGTTGATAACCAACACAGATGGTCTATAAACGCTTGGGGAGGAATTATTGGAGAACGTGTAATAGGGCCACATTTATTTGATGGTACATTGACTGGAGCTATATATCTTCATTTTTTGGAAAACTATCTGCCACAATTATTGGTAAATCTCACTAAAAGAATTCGAAATAGGATATGGTTTCAGCAAGATGGTGCTCCACCACATTATTTGAAGTGAGGTACCGTCATTGGTTTAAGCGCCGAGACCTTGATCAGCGAAGTTAAGCAGCATTGGTCGAATCCGTGACTTGGATGGGTGAACGGCATCTCATTTCGCCGTCCTGGTTGAGTGGATGAGTAGCTGTAGCTAGACTCCGCCATAAACAAGACATTAAAAAAAATAATACCTACCTTAATTAATGGATTAGAAGAAATGGACCCACTAAATGGCCTGCTAGATCCCCAGATCTTACAAAAATGAGTTTTTCTTATGGCTATACGTGAAGGAAATTGTTTATAGAGACACATCAATAACAGTGAAAAATATGAAAGAAAGAATAATAACTACCTTTACATCTATCACATCGGCAGTTTTAGGAACAGTGGGAACTTCATTTCAAAAGCACATTGAGATGTGTGATAATCAAAATGGGACATGTGGAACAGTTATTATAATTTTTTCTACTGACTTATTTGAAGAACCGTCTTTTTTTAAGTTTATTTTGGAATTTTGTAATTATTGTTCAATAAAACGGAATCGATTGCAATTTGCCCTAGGGAAGTACTTACAAAAAATGTTCGTTTTTCATTTCTACATCACGTCGAAAAATATATAGGGTGTTCCATTTGAAGAAATTGAGAAAATTCAATTTTAAATTTTCTTTATTGAAAAATAATTTTTGGCCACCCTGTACATTTTTAGAAAAGAACATTATTCAAAAACATTAATTAGATGTCTCGTAACTGGTATTCACATAAGTTTTTCTTAAAACCCACAATTGTGACTGTGGTGACTTTTTTAATATCCATCTGCAGATGCATTATTTCAATAAAAAAATTCATTACATCCAAGTGGTTGGGAGATATTCAATGCTAATATAGGAATGAATAGAGCCTAGAAAGAGGCTTCAAAAAATGTATTGATATACATAGCATTCCATTTTAAAAAAGACACTTGGTCCTGTAATTTCGGCTTGGCTCGCCCTGTATGTTCGAAAATAATTTCCAGTTATAGACTGTTTTATCTAGTTTACTTGCAATTTTTTTAAAAATATTCTAGCTATCGTAGAACTCGAGATATCGAGGTCCGATGCACTATTGCCTCACCCTGTATTATTATAATTCTCCCTTTGATACAATCAGGTTTCCGTCAAAAATTTAGCACTAACACAGCTTTATTAAAAGTGTTTGATAATATAGCGACGGCATTTGATAAGTTTTCCTCGACAGTACTAATTCTTTTGGATAAAAATAAAGCATTTAATTTAGTTAATTTTGATCTGTTGCTTGCAAAGTTGTCTTTCGTAGGTTTTGATGCTATCTTAGCCTGGTTTTCTGAATATTTGCATAGTCGTTCGCAAGGAGTGAAAATCAATACAGAAATTCATTCTGACTTTGGTCACACTAATTCTGGTGTAACCTAGGGTAGCATTCTTGGCCCGTTGTTATTCTAGATTTTTACATTTGATCTGCCTAATGCTATAAAATATTCTCAACTTCATTTGTATATTGATGATATACGGTTGTATAACTCTTATAATGGAACTAATGCTAATGAGGTTAAATCTTTATTTTAAAAGTAACTTTGACTGGTAAAAATGGTTTTAAAGTAAATCTAACTAAAAGAGTGGCTCTCTGTATAGGTTCTGACTGCCAATGAGATGATATTTGTAATATTCAGCTGGAAATTAATAACTTCACAATAGACTGGATATCTTCAACAAAGAATCTCGACCTTTTATTGATAACAAATTATGACCATGTCACGTTAACATTATCAAAATTGTATTTCTTAAATTGAAGTCAATATATACCACTTAAAATATCAGAATATGAAAATACAAAACTTTGATTACTGCTGTATGGTATACTACATTTTTTTTTACCAAATTACAATCAACAAAAGCTACAGAGAATACAAAATGCATGCATTGGGTTTGTTTGCAACGTTCTTTATGGAAATCATAATATAACCCCCAGTATTCACAAATTATCAGAAATGAAAATTAAAAATAGAGTAAAATATCCGGACTTATTGTTTTTATATAAACTCCTATCGTTTAAGATCCCTACATATTTATATTTTATACGAGGATAATTGGAACTGGTCAGTGTTAAAGCACAGGACCGTGCGCCCTGAACATGATATTTTGTCCTATATATTTAGCAATGGTATCGAGATTCGAATGGTAGTTGAAACTATGCAGGCGAGTCCGAGACTGGCAATGTAATCAGCCTGAATGAACCATCTACGACTGCACTGGTTTAAAGATAATAAAACGGACAGGCCTACTAGCATAAAAAAACTCGTAAATCGCTTCTCAATAGTCAAAGGTGGACTTCTGCTGTGCTGTTAATGTGCCAGTGCAGTGCGTAAATACCTGTTATAATATCAAGCGTAGGAGTTTAGTTAGTTATTGTTCATATTTATAAATATTTACTACTATATAAAAGGTAAAATATTTTAATTATTTACTAATTTACCATGGCATTCTGGAGACCATTTGAAACAGAGGATAATATAATAACGCCCGAAAATCTTATTATTTTCTTATGACAAGCATTTCTATTTACCTCCGCCCATGTACAATAAAGAGATGCCGACTGTTTTTGACGGCTTTTAGTTTTTATACAGTTTCAATTAAATTCGTTTACACTTTACTAAATTTGCTGATAATGAGATCTAGCGTTCATAATGTTAATGTTAGAATAAATTCTTTTACAATCCCTCAGCATAACTCCACTAAATGTTTTTGTATAATGCTGTATGCCCATTAAACACTCTCTTAAATGAAATAAATTTATCACACGAAGTTTATACTAAACATATAAAGCAGACTTTATTATCTACTAATATGTAATAGTTTTTCTTGTCAATCATATTGTACTTCTTGCATATGATATTTATGTTGAGTTGTTTATTTATCGTGTATTTTATTTGAATTTTTGTGAACTTTACCTTTTGCTTATATGGGTGGAATTGAAGAATGGCCTGGCCAAGTTCCTACCATTTGTGCTGTACATTTATTTTTTTTTGTTAGCGCAGTAAACATTTATTTATTTATTTTATGTGCGTTGGAAAAATGACCTGCCAAAAATAATAAATATTCTCTATCGAATTTCCCCCTCATACTCTTGTGTTCACTTCTCTCTCTCTGTTGCGTCCCCTATCTCACTTTTCTCTCTTTCAACCTTAATAAATAATAACCAAATTATTTATAATAAAAGCGTAAATATTAGTATTTGACTTGAATCAATTTCATGGTGTGTCCTTATTTTCAGGTGGTAAGCTCGATGGATGCAATGAAATATTCCATGGAGGCCGACAAATACCGATCCCCCTACATGCCACCATCCACCCTTGCCATGTCCATGTACTCCGATCCAAAATACATGGACTCATCCTCAAAAAGCTACCTAGAACGAGGTTACATCGACTCGTCCGTTCTAACCAAGGCATATTTCGAGTCATCCAAAATGTATATGGACAAGTACAACCCCGACTCATCTCGATCATATCCCGGTCTGGATATTAAAATGTACCCCGATCATCATCATCAGCAGCAGCAGCAACAACAACAGCAGCAGGTGCAGGGAAACATGGGTTCCCCAAGGTCTTCAGACTCGCCTGACGTCAAACCGAATCAAGACCGGTTAGAAGGCGCCTCTTCGTCTAGTTCAACCACTACTTCGTCTGCGGGAGCTTCTCCAGGTGCTTTACCTGGGTATTACCCGACTAGTGGCATGCAGCAAGGCAATCCTGTACCTGGGCTTCTCCCCATGGCTCAGTATCCCGGGCAGTATCCTTCGCAAACTCCTGGAAGTGAATTTCGACGGCCACTTACAGTAATATTTTGACCAGATCGAATGTGAATGTGATTAGTGATATAAATAGGTGCGTTTCGTGGATAAATAAATATTATACAGGATATTAGGGTTAAGTTGTGATGTACGGTGACAGATGCTTTAGGAAAATATTCAGTATTGCCATTATTTGATAGGATAGAGCTTCACAGCCCGATAAGGAATCACAAGTTAGAAAATGTTTGGTTTTGTTGGGCGTTGCATTTGAAAAATGTTAGTTTTAAATGAACAAAGCGGCGGAAATTATACAATACATAATTTATATTTTATTGAAGATGGTAAGTAAGGAATGTTTGGTCAAAGAGAATGTCTGGTTTTATTTTTAGTATTTGGGCTGAATGTATTATTTTACTTTAACGAAAACAGTTAGTTATTCTGAAATAAAATCACAAATATATTTAAAAATATAGATATTCTCATAGAGAAACTGTTAAAATTTCCTTAATATTCATGTTATTTCAACGGCATATGATAGAGATGAATGTGTGACATTCCCGGAGTTGCAGTTTGAAAAGTTAAAACTATGTTTAAAAAAAGTTTATGACAGTACATAAATTTAGAACCATAATTCACGTTCTCCAGTCTGTAGTCATATTTTGGCAAAGAGAAAACTAATATAAATAATATATGACTATCATAAACGAAACTGGGTTTAAAATATAGACCCTTTTCCAACTGTAACTAGTTTAATAACTGTCCAGGCCACTTTGGACATTGATAATGTCAAAAATGAATTTAAATATCATTCCAAATAAACTGTAACTTATGATCCTACTTTCACTAGACTAAATAAAAAATTATCACAATGAATGTGTGTGATACTTGCGCAATTTACATTTCTAATTTTCAGCAAGTTCATAACAGGTTTCAAGCCTAAGATGATTTGTTATAAATTATCTTTTAATTCTATATTAGTTATTATAAATTTAAATATATTTTGTATATGGTATCGATTTTAAACAGATTTTACATAACACTCTGTAGGATAATTCTAATTTCTTACGGAGGAAATTTTAAAAAATTGTTTTATCTCTTTATTGTATTTTTTATCCACAACTTTCAGAGAACCTCATTACCTCTAATATTTACATGTATTATTTTAGTTGGTCTACACTTGTTGTGTAGTATGTCTAACAGCACCTCGCCGTCTGGCGTGGTTGCATGTTATGAGTACGACTTCACCGAAGCACATAAAATTTTTGGGAACGTAAATCCAACATTTTTGAGGGTGTCGTACGTTTCGCCAACCATGTTGGCAACATCTGAGATACCAGAAATTGCATATTCAAAGCATCTGTATTTTAATCCATAAAACAGTAAATTCTTTTTTAAACAGTTTCATTCATCACCAGTTGTTTAAAATACATTTTTAAGTTGATACTGCTTAACAGTGGCATATGGTTTTGGTTTGGTGAATGATTATAAAAAATAAAAATTAAAAAAAAACCTTTCTTTTCTGTAAAAAATAGTACTAAAGAGTAAAAAATAACGACTGCAAGAAAAGCAAAAGTATATGTACGCAAGATTGAAAGCAATATGTGTACAATGATTTTAATTTTAATAGTAATTATACACACAATCATACAAAGTACGCACGCTTTACGTTTCTTGGCAGTCGTACATTATTATTTTTTTAAAAGCTTTTATTAAATTTGCAATGTTTGTTAGTTTGTTAGTTAGTTTTAGTTTGTTTAGGTCAAATCTTGCAATAATAATTTCGATTAGTTCTAATTAAGCTAGGGCTTTGAAATTTTGTACATGTTTATAAGTCTGGTGACAATACACTTTAACATTTTCGTATAAAAAAAAACAAGATGGCGACTTCAAGATGGCGGACGACTTTACCGTTTATGATCCGATTCAACTCAAAATCGATATCTGGGAATTTATAGGCTCGCCGATTACGAATTTCTAGTCAAAAATTTAGTTCAGGGTGGCGACTTGAAGATGGCGGACGACTTTACTGTTTAAGATTCGATTCAACTCAAAATCGATATCTGAGGGTTTTCTAGATTGCGGATTATGAATTTTTGGTCAAAATTCAGGAATTCAAAATGACGGCGCCAATATGGCTGAGACTTTTGCCATTTAAATCCAAATCGATCAAAATCGATATCTGGGGGTTTTCGGGGTCATGGATTACGAATTTCTAGTCAAAAATTGAGTTCAAGATGGCGGACGACTTTACCGATTATGATCCGATTCGTCTCAAAATCGATATCTGGGGATTACAGCATATCAAATGACTAAAAAGTAAAAAATAGTATAATATAAAAAAATAGTTTTAAAAAGAGCTCTAAAAAGTAAAAAATAAACTTTGAGGTAAATCAAACTCATCATTTTGTTACGTTATATAATTTTTTTTATAATATAAAAATTCGTCGCGAGCAATCTCCTTTACACAGGAAAATCTCGCTACAAACTTTTATGTCATAAAAAAATATATATATAATGTAACAAAATGATGAGATTGACTTTATTTTCCACTTTTTAGAGCATTTAAAATAAAAGATACTTTTTTATATATTTTTTTACTTTTTTAGTATGACTTTTTACAGAAAAGCAAGTTTTTATGACGGATATTTCTGGATTTCTTTACTAGATTATTACAGACGTCTAAATTTGCATAAAACTAATGTCATTTAATAGAGATTTCATTGCAATAGAAGTAGAGAACCATGCGGGTACATAGGAATTTGGGGTGTAACGAATTTGGCATTCATTGTAAACTTTATTTGGTCGATATTGTTTCATTCGTTGTTCCGACTACGGTGTCGACTACAAAGACAGCTTTGCTTCTTTGAAAACGCCTGCAGAATTATTTTATAGACATAATGCCGGAAAACTAAATACAAAATAACTTACCTCAATTTTTGTTCTAAAAAACACACATCGTTTAAACGGCCAATGTTAAATTTAATAATATCAAAAACAAAAGCCCGAACTTTATGAAATAAGGTCCAATTGTTCGAGAATGCAACATATAGTGGAACAAGTTTCGTACCTATTTTAAAATTAGGAACCCCAAAAAAATTGTTTAACATTAAGAGCTTTTGTAATATATCAGGTTTTTCTCTGGCTATCAGATTTGGCAGTAATTTAATGGTGAATAACGGTATTTTAATGAGATCGTAAAGTTTTTATTGCCTTTTTTCAGTGCACCGTAAATCTGAGCTCGACTATACTTCCTAGTTAATATAATGCTTCAATGAATACACGGGTTAGTATGTTCAGCGCTTGTAGCGAAAATAGTAAAAATTCAGAAGTGTTCAAACTTCATGCTTTATGTCACGTGTTATCATCAGATCGACTCTAAATTTTAACCATACTTGTGTCTTATATAATGAAACAGAATTAGAGGGTGTGAGAATAAAAAGAAAAGAAATGTAAAAAATAACGACCAGTCTCAAAATCATGGACAAGGACCATGGACTCAAAAAGCGATAACCTTAATTCATTAGGTTCTAAATATAGCATGTCATGAACAAAGTAACGATAATGAATATGATAATTGTTTATTGCTTTTTTTATTGTAATTGAAAGTCAATTTAAACAGTTTTTACTACATATGCTTTTCCTTGGAATAAAGTATTATGTGGCATACAGAACATGGAACGATGAACACAGATTCTATGTCTTGAAGTTGAAGATAATTTTAAATGCCTAATAGAGACGTTTCTGAAATAAAGTTTCTACTGTTTTTAAAATTGCCAGTGTGATCAGTCGAAAAGCAGGATTCTTTCTTTCATATCTGGTCCATAGCCGAGTGGTTTAAAGCGCGAGGTGGCAATCACGATTAATCACACGGACATCGCACCACCGGGTTCGAATCCTAGCTCCGGCACTGGCACTGTCGGAGGAAATGATTGTATGTCCGCGTTTTTTCAATGTGTAAGCCCCTTTCGCACAAGCCCTGGCTTCTGGAATTGCGAGTTGTTTGACTTCTGTGGTGTTTTATTTATTTATTTATTATATTTTGGATTGTAGAACAGTAGTAAGTTTATTCTTGAATTTTGTACTTATCGCTCAATAAATCGATTACAAATAGCCATAGAGATGTACAATGTACATACAAAAAATGTTGGTTTTTCATTCCTACATTATATATTTGAAAAATGTACAAGGATATTTAGGCGGGTATGAAACTATGCAGATCTTTTGTAACTAAAGGGTATGTCAATTTCTCACTGTTTTTGCCCTTTTTCGGGCCGTAGAAACAAATGATAGGCATTTGATGGGTCGTGCCCATGGACACTTTTGATCAGCATCAGAACTTGGACAAAATATCAAAATTTCAGTCAATTTCACAGAAACCCAATCTCCATAAGAAATGTGTCGGAACCTTTACTTAAATCGCCAATAATAATACAGAAGTGGAAGGGGTCTAGAAAGGGGTCCTGTACAATCGACTTGGTTTACCTTGTATATTTGAAAATAATTTCCAGTTATAGACTTTTTTATGTAGTGTACTGTCGTGAGCAGAAAAAATAGGACAACTTTTTTTTTCTAATATAAATCTGTATCTATTTGAATATGTAATGAGTAGCCGAAATAAAACAGATATCACATTTAATTTATTTTTTATTTTAATGCTGTAGTTAATGAGACAAATTGCACTGCCTTATAACATTAACAAAAATTTGGTGTGAAACATTTTAAGAAAGTGGAGAAGGTACGATTAGATGGATCAAAGGACAAAGGATACTTAACAAGAAACTAACTATTAATATTTCGTTATTGCACCATTTCTATTTATAACTTCTATAAGTCTGTTTGGCATAGAATTAAATAACCTTATACAATAATCATTAGTAATAATATTTTCCCATGCATTATTTACTATTTCCAGTAATTCTTCGGCATTCCATGGTCTCACATTTTGGAAACTTCTTACGAGTAGTCCCTATACTTCTTCCACAGGGTTAAGATCTGGACTATGACTGGGCCAGTTAAGATCATTGATGTTGTTATCTTGAAATCAGTTAGTTACGGTATGAGCAGTATGAACGGAACAATTGTCTTGTTGAAATATGAACTCATTGTTAGGAAATAACTGTGACACAGAAGGGAGCATAATATTGTCTAAAATCCTAATATACGTTTCACTATTAAATCGTTCCTCAATATCCAACAAAACACCAGGACCACGTGCCAATATCCAAGTCCACATATTGACGGAAAATCTACCACTTTTATAATTGTTAGATATATATTTCTCATCGAATCGAGTATTCGGAGGGCGGTAAACACCAATACGACCGCTGTGTGTTGACTGGAAAGTTTTTTTGTCTGTAAAGATTACATTGTTCCAAAAATTTACATCATGCGCTAAAAATTCAAGCGCAAGCAAATCCTACTCGAGCTTCTTTATGTTCAGCTTTAAGTAAGTACTTCTGTGCTGCTGCATGACAGCGTAGCTCAGATTCTCTTACTCGCCGGCGACCAGTACTACTCGATCCAGGAAAATTCGTTTCTTCGGCAGCCTGAATAACTGACTAAAATGGATTTTCTACTAAAACATTTACCAATTGCAAATCTTGTTGTTGAGTTGATATCCTTCGTCGCCCTCATCCAGGATTTCTACTAATCGTACCGTTTCTCCACTTTCTTAAAATGTTACACACCGAATTTTTGTCAATATTATAACGCAGTGCAATTTGTCTCATTGACCATCCATCTTCTGCTTTAGCAATAACTTCAGATTTAACTAAATCGCTTCTATGAGGCATTTTAGTTTTTTGCACACTTGCAATAAATTATGACAACTAATTGACAATGTCACAAAAATTAAAGTTAGATGTACACAACTATTTTTTTTTGTTCACGACCGTGCATGTATTTTTTTAAATTTCTATGTATCGTATAACTCGAGTTATCGAGGTCGGACTTACTATTGCTCACTCTGTATATTTTATAGTCTTATAAAATATCCTGTTTCATTTCGATTTTAAGTTACAGGGTGTTACGTTTTATAAATACAAATGTATAGTCGGGTACAGCTTTGCTGGGCAGTCAAAAAACGCAACAAAAATTTTACGAAGTAATTATTAACGCCAGCGAACCAGTCATCCATCATCAAACAATCCGACGTACATTACATACCGGCGGTATATTACAGGTACAGAGAGTAACGGTATTTTAATGAGATAGTAAAAATTTTGTTGCGTTTTTTGACTGCTCAGTAAAACTGTACTCGACTATACCATAGAAATAGAAGAGAAATCGAAAAATATTAAGAGGTGCTCTGTCTCGACGTTCTACATAACAATTTTAAAGAAAAGTCCACAGATAATTTGTGCGAAATGCCATTATATTAATATTCATAGCAAATTATTTTTGCTAAATGCATGAAAAATAACGGCGTGAGGTAACTAGTGAACGCCAAATAAGTTTCGTTCGGAAACTGTTTTTAATGAGTGTTTTTTTTTGTTCAAGATATCAAAGTAAGTTTACAATTAAAGTTTTGTAAAATAAAATCGAGTCTGGAACATATTTATTTTTTAACATTTTTTTTTGTAAGTAGGTACCTCATTTGTGTGAACTTAGCAGAACAGCTTTGCAGAATTAAAAAAACTATAGGCCCATTATTTGCCGTTAATTAACCGCTAATTAATCGTGAAAGTAACAATTTTACCGTGGTTAATTTTTTTAAAATTTTCGGGTGTTCTGCTAACTTCACATGGAAGTTAGCAGAACATCTACCAAAAATTTTTTTTTAATCAAAGTAGGTAGCTCAGAATTTGCCGTTTTTTAACCGTAAACGAATGGTGAAAGTGAAATTTAAAAAAAATAAAAATTAAGGCGCTAAAACAAAAAATTATTTTTTAGAATAAGCAAAAACTTTGCAGAATTAAAAACTCATAGGCCTATTATTTGCCGTTAAGTAGCCGCTAATTAATCGTGAAAGTAACAATTTTACCGTTGTTAATTTTTTAAAAATTTTCGGGTGTTCTGCTAACTTCACATGGAAGTTAGCAGAACATCTACCAAAAAATTTTTTTAATTAAAAGTAGGTAGCTCAGAATTTGCCGTTTTTTAACCGTAAACGAATGGTGAAAGTGAAATTTAAAAAAAATAAAAATTAAGGCGCTAAAACAAAAAATTATTTTTTAGAATAAGCAAAAACTTTGCAGAATTAAAAACTCATAGGCCTATTATTTGCCGTTAAGTAGCCGCTAATTAATCGTGAAAGCAACAATTTTACCGTTGTTAATTTTTTAAAAATTTTCGGGTGTTCTGCTAACTTCACATGGGAGTTAGTAAGAACATCTACCAAAGTTTTTTTTAATTAAAAGTGGGTAGCTCAGAATTTGCCGCTTTTTAACCGTAAACGAATGGTGAAAATGAAATTAAAGAAAAATAAAACTTAAGGCGATAAAATAAAAAAATCATTTTTTAGAATAAGCGAAATCTTTGCAAAAATAAAAACTCATAAGCCTATTATTTGCCGCTAATTAATCGTGAAAGTAACAATTTTACCGTTGTTAATTTTTTAAAAAATTTTTAATCCTGCAAGGTTTTTGCTTATTCTTAAAATGATTTTTTGTTTTAGAGCCTTAATTTTAATTTTTTTTTAAATTTCATTTTCACCATTCGTTTACGATAAAAAAACGGCAAATTCTGAGCTACCTACTTTTAATTAAAAAAAATTTTTGGTAGATGTTCTGCTAACTTGCATGTGAAGTTAGCAGAACACCCGAAAATTTTTAAAAAATTAACAACGGTAAAATCGTTACTTTCACGATTAATTAGCGGCTACTTAATGGCAAATAATAGGCCTATGGGTTTTTAATTCTGCAAAATTTTTGCTTATTCTAAAAAATGATTTTTTGTTTTAGCGCCTTAATTTTTATTTTTTTTAAATTTCACTTTCACCATTCGTTTACGGTTAAAAAACGGCAAATTCTGAGCTATCTACTTTTAATTAAAAAAATTTTTTGGTAGATGTTCTGCTAACTTCCATGTGAAGTTAGCAGAACACCCGAAAATTTTTAAAAAATTAACAACGGTAAAATTGTTACTTTCACGATTAATTAGCGGTTAATTAACGGCAAATAATAGGCATATAGTTTTTTTAATTCTGCAAAGTTGTTCTGCTAAGTTCACACAAATAGGTACCTCGGATTTCTAATGATCTGATCTTAAAATTGCAAAGATTGAAAATTATTTTAGATAAAATATCGAATGCATTTTGTCCACCTGCCAGAAAATTCGTAGGATAATTTGACCATTCGATTTCAAATATATTAATTAAACAATAATGTGAAAATCAGCCCGTTAGTAATACAATTTCGGACCTCGTTATTTTCATATATTTACGTATTTCTTACATATTTACATCGTATTTGTAAGAGAAGCGCAGCTCCCTAGTGTTTAAATAATGTGATATATCTAGACCACTGCCAGCATTATCACCAAGTTATAAATATTTTGAGTATTTTCGAAAACGCCTTATTAATTTACTTAAAATCATTTTCAGAACCTTTAGTTTTATTTGAAATTTTATCAAATGGGCCAGTCAATAGATACTCTGAATTTTGAAAATTTAACTTTAATTACAAAAGTCTTCCAACTTTGATGGAATATTAGGCGAGTTGATATAACAATAAATTTTAATTTGCAACCATTTCCAAGGTCAAGAACATTATAGTTTATTGTAACCTAGCATTGTTAACTTTGAGAAAAAAATGTAAAATTTGCAACTTATTTCAAGGTTCGCTATCTTGCTATTTGTTGTAAAATAGCGTTTTTGTTTATAACTTTAACGAGGAAATTGCAACAGAACCGCAAACCGATGGAATAACTCTTACTAGTTTACTGAAGAGCTGTGCCAATTTCCAATTTCTGACAATATCCAAATCCAAAACTTCTTTACTAAAATTAACGATATAAAAGTACCTCCCCGGGACCTATCCCGGAACCGGTCATGCAACAACCATCGCGTTAATGGCGATGGCCGGTTGCAGGACGGGGCGGAGTACGCCTGGTTCGGTTGAAACAACAATTAAAATCTGAAACTTAAACACTTTCTGCTAAGAGATTAAAAAAAGGTAGTGCCATTAAAATATATCTAAAAAATAGACTTAACAAAACTAAAAATTACATACTAAATTAAAAACTCGCGCAATAATCACTACAAAATCCACTACATCGACAATGGACCAGATTAGTGTCCCTGAAAGTAGACAATCTTCTAGTCATAGCACCTTCAATGAAGATGCGTCATCTGTTATTGTGAACTTTATGTGCATTACACATAAGGACCAAAATTAGATCGCATAAACAGTCGTCCCATATTTTATATAAATTCATATTTATATGGAATATTTAAAAGTTTTTACTAGCATATGATGAATTCTATATCTGTTTACAACATTATGCAGTAAGAAGAAATAGTCAAATATTTTGTGTAAAGTTCGCATTTCAATAAAATGTAAAGCTATAATTTTATTGTCATAAAGTTGACGTAAAATACACGCGTCATAAAGTTCAATTTGTTTAAACTTTCCTCCACAGTATACATTCACGACTCACTGCAATGTGTGATTGCATATGTTCGGATGCTTTTGACTAGCCTTGGCATCACCACTAAACAGGTCCATTCACAATTTTTGCATTCGAAAGGAAATTGCAAAAATTTTGCAAATTTTACAGAGCGATTTAAATGTGTTCCCTTACATATATCTAAATTTACAACCGTCTAATATTTGCCCAAGTTATTGCACATTATCCGTGACTAATTCCTCATTGCAAAATTAATGCAAAAGAATCGCAAATCAAGGGAAACAGGTACATTTATTAGTGATGTCGAATTTGCAACCTTATTTGTAACTATTATTTAAAATATTCAAATCATTTTATACATTGAATACACAATATAGTAGGGGGACCGAGACACCTGAATTTTACACCTTGTATACCACCCGAGGACCTAAAAAACTGAACATTGAAACTTATGTAAAATGACCTTATACATCCGAATTTTTTGGTCGTGAATTATTTTGGAATTGCGAAATCAGTGATATGTGGGTTTTTCGACTTTTTTCTAAAATTTGAGAGATTTGGGATTATTTGTTTAACTTGTCATATCTTTTTTATTAGTAAGTTTATTGATCTTAAATTTGAAACAGGTAATATTGAAATACTTCCAATCACGTTGAAATGACCAAAGTTAAAAAATTCAAGATAGTTAATGCCCTATTAACGGATGAAAAAAGAAAATAATGTAGGTTTCTGTTATTTACAGTATAAAATATAATCGCTTGTTAACTGCATTATTATTAAAGATAACTAGATACTATAAGCGACAAAGTTGTAGCCGATGAATCAAAGAAGTTTTTTTTATTAAAGCATTTTTTGAAATTTTGCTTAGATTTTGAGAACTGAGTTGTTAAAGAGACCGTATCGTGTATTTGCGCACTCGCCTATCGCATTAGTTCTGATGCGTCGCATCATCAATATCACCTAAATTACCCTTACATGCTTATTATTAAATTCAGATTAAAATAAAAAATTGGATGCAACGTTATAATTTTTAAGATCAAGGACAATATCTCCATATCTAATTTGACAATTTTAATGTAACATAAATAAGTAAACTGCAATTTGAGCTTTTGTTTTCCAAGGTTTGACGCAGTGTTTATAATAAAATTTTGCATAAGAATATTTATTTTGTCCAATATATGATATTATAATATACATATTACTTCTCCCATATAATAATTACTTAACAATATCCATAATATATTACCAAAATAATTTTTCCATGAATAAATCTGCAGACATTAATAAATGTACTATGGCCCAATAAAATGGGACGAAATTTGTCGATTTGGATGAAATAATTCAGAACGGGCTGAAAATTTGGGAACAGGCTTACTTTGTGGCAGTTTTTAACATATCAAAAGTCCCCACCCTTAGACGCCGGAGGAGGGGAGGGAGGGGGGGAGAAAATAGTTTAAAAAATTGGTTGTTCGCAAAAAACTCAGAAAATATCAATTTTACTGCAAAATGTGTACACATGAAATTTATATGTAATAAAAATCCCCACAATTTCGTTTTTTTCTTTAACTTCTTACGACCTATTGGAGCCGAGAGAGATTTTTTTGAAATTTTGACAGTTTTGCGACGCAACGGAAACGCGCGCGTTCTTCTCTATAATCTCAAAAATGGTCGTTATTAAGGTCACTTGGAGCTCATTTTACAGATAATTTAATTCTCTTCGAAAAACCTTTGGCGTCATTATTACCTAAAGCCAATCAAAAATAGCTATTTGTCAAAATGCAGTTGAAAATTACAATTTCTCATGTTTTTCCCTCTTATCTCCATCCATTCGTTATCAAAACGATATTGTACATACATAAACATATTCAAAATTTGATTCCCTCTAACTTTCATTAGATACACTATATGCGTACGATCTATCGTTTCCGAATTTTTATCGATTTTATCATGAAACAAGCGTTCTGATAGCACGCTATAAAGATGTTTAAAAATTGATATCTCTGCCAATATTCATCGAAGGGAAATAAAAAATAAAAGGATATTGCTCGTAATCGAATTCTCAACAACTTTCATTTGAAACATTTTGCGATCCGAACGACCATTTTTAAGATTTTAGCGAAGAACGCGCGCGTTTCCGCTAAAATCTCAAAAAACTGTCAAAATTTCCAAAAATTTATCTCGGCTCCAATAGGTCGTACGAAGATAAAAAGAAAACCGAAATTGTGCTGATTTTTATTACCTATAATTTTCATGCGTACATATTTTACAGTAAAATTGATACTTTCCGAGTTTTTTGCAAAAAACGATATTTTCTACCCCCCCCCCCCTCCCTCCGCCGGCGTCAACGGGTGCGGACGACTTTTAATATGTTAAAAAGTACCACAAAATAAGCCCGTTCCCAAAATTTCAGCCCGCTCTGAATTATTTGATCCAAATTTTCCCATTTTATTGGGCTATATACCAAATATTAAACGGTATTTTGGAAAACTTGTTTACATATATTTAAAATAACATAATTAAGACGGGTATTATATCCTATATTAATTTACGTATCAGTAATACATTGGTAATATTTCTCGAAACTCCCAAAGCAATGCTGTTTATTTATTATTCTATTTTAATGTGTAATGGTGTTGTCGGAGGTCGACAACGAAAAAAGCAAACAAGTATAGTCCAAGTAAGGCCTTCCTGAGACAAAGAAACTAAACAAAAACTTTACAATATAATTATTATCGCCGCGGGCCATGGCGCCAAGCCTGACATCAAATAACGACCCGAGACCCGACGCACATTAAAAACCTATAAAGGTAAGCGAGTCAATTTGCGAACAGCACTAAAAAGAGTACCGGTATTTTAATGAGGTCGTAAAGTTTTTCTTGGGTTTCTTATGTCTCAGAATTTTCCTACTTGAACTATACGTGCAATGCTAACTGTTTAATACGACAAGAATAGCAGAGAGAGCGCAAATGACGTTTGGGTTTAACTTACTATAACTTATTTTGTATTGAAGTTAGAGACACAATTTTTTCACTAAAAATAATTATGGTATTTTGGGCGAAATGTTGTCGCTGACTTCTTCTCAAATTTCAATAAACAATAGTCGCTCCTCGATTACTCGATACCGGTATTTTAATGAGGTCGTAAAGTTTTTCTTGGGTTTTTTATGTCTCAGAATTTTCCTACTTGAACTATACGTGCAATGCTAACTGTTTAATACGACAAGAATAGCAGAGAGAGCGCAAATGACGTTTGGGTTTAACTTACTATAACTTATTTTGTATTGAAGTTAGAGACACAATTTTTTCACTAAAAATAATTATGGCATTTTGGGCGAAATGTTGTCGCTGACTTCTTCTCAAATTTCAATAAACAATAGTCGCTCCTCGATTACTCAAAATATCACTACACAAAAATGACAAGGTCTTATAAACTTGTAATTTTCTTCAAGACGGCTCAATGGAAAACAATTTAATAGCACCAGGTTATAGCCAAGATACAAACAATCAATTAGTAAAAAAAATTGCCACGAAAACTTTCTTAATAACGAAGATATGGCTTGAGAAGTATTAAAAAATGTGTATTTCCGATTTCTCGATTTTGGGGTAAAATTGACTTTTAGGGGGTGTTCCCATTTTCAGTATTTTTAGGTCCTCGACTGGTATAGACCTCTTTTTACAGGCATTTCTCAGACGGCTCGGTTCCCCACCAGAGGCTCAGACGATGGCAAAACTGCTTCGAGCCCCGTATGAGTACCGTATTTGCAGCGAAAAATATTGGGTTTAGTAATTATTTACATTGAGCTTAGAAGGTTATTTCGAGCTTAAATCGCATTCCAAGTTATCCAAGGTACAGAACGGCTCATATGATTTGACAGTTCTTTGTAAATTGCAAAGTACAAGGTGTAGTAGGTACAGCAAAATTCGTTCAATGTCATTAGATCAGGAGGGAATTAACTATTTTTCGTATTCTTGGGATGTTTTCATAAATGACAATTACTTAAAAATTTATTTTTAGGTAATGTCCTTTATATGTTATAAGGCAGGTTTGAATAATGGTTAATATTTTAAAAAATGACCAATGTACAGGTATACTTCAAGTAGGCAGAAACTGTGACAAAAAACGTAACAAAAACTTTACGACCTCAAAAAAAATACCGGTATTATAAATACCGGTACTCTTTTTTGTGCTGTTCGCAAATTGACTATAACTTCCGACACACTACGTCTTCAATCGGAAAACGCAAAATAAAATCTGATTGCAATAAGTCCCCAGCAGACAGATTTCCAGGGCAGTGCTGTTGTGCATCACCAGCCGCAGACTAGTTTCGAGCTTGTTAGCTCTCATCAGTGCGATGTAGGCAAATGCACAACATCACATCCTTCTATATATTTGCCTATGTCGCACTAATGAGAACTAACAAGCTCGAAACTAGTCTGATGCTGGTAATGCACAACAGCACTGCACTGGAAATCTGCCTGCTGGAGACTTATTGCAATCAGATTTTATTTTGCGTTTTCCGATTGAAGATGCAGTATGTCGGAAATTATAGGACATTATTTTCAATTGATTTCAATTCATTATATACATATATGTTCTACACCTGTTTGCTTAAATATTAATTAATTCTAGTCTTTCCTTTTATGTTCTTAATAATATTGTTATTGAATCAGGGCCGATTTTTTGTTTGTTTTTAAGGCACGCAATAATCAAGATTTCATGTAATGGCTATATAGACATGTTCGCAGGCTGAATTTACATTAGTAAGGGAATTTAGAACAGTCCAGTCATAATTTCTGATACTGTCGTACAATGTGTGATAGTTTGCCTTACGTAAGTTATGAGATTCAATGTAATTATTTACATAGTTGTTGTTTCGCGATTTGTGGCTGATGGAAAATGATATATTTAGAGCAGGTTTATGTAAATCTTCTTTTATATTGAAAACGTCCCAATAGATGTTTTCTCAAATAAATGCAAAAGTACTGTAAACATTCGCATTCTTTTCGTAAAATAATAATAAATTTAAATTTTTTACAATTTTTTACATTTTCTGGACCTCGGAACAGGTTGCCAAATTATATTTGTTGTTATTTCAACTCGCCAAATATTTCAACAAAGTTGGAAAGCTGTTGTAGCTAAAGTGGTATTTGTCTTTAATGACTGGCATAATATATAATAAACAATTTTCAATTATTTCAATTTTGAAGAAACAAAAAATATTAAAAAAACATACTTCCAACCGATTTGATTGTAAAACTTAACTGAACTGTGAATTTACTTTGATCCGCTGAGCTTATGGTAACATAAAACGGACCCTTCTAAGACATTTCTTTTTTCCGATTTTTTCGGATCCATTCTGCCTCCACTAAACGCTTTACAAAGAGCGTAGTGCTAATTCTTATTCATATAGAACTATATATAATTTGCAATGCCCAACCAAACTGAATTGTTTTCTAATCCTCGTTATTTAAAGCTAGTTTTCTTCTGTGATGTATCTTTTGTTAACAATATAGAATAGATAATGGCAAAATAAGTAATTCCAGCTTTAACAAGTAATGCCATCGACGACATTCCTTGTTAGATCTATACTTACGCAAAAATAGAATACTTTACTTTGTGAGTAATTATAATGGAACTTTCACTTACAATTCGTATACGAATCAACTTTTTACGGCAGCATTTTTTTTGCTAGTGTTAAAATATTGCCATAAAAAAATTAGTTTGTGAAATACTCAACTTTGTATAAAGATGTATATAACGTTGTTAGCCTGTACAGAAATTAATGTGCTTAGATTCTAGATGTTTAAGTTGTTTTTTGTAGCAATACACACATTTTTTTGTGTTCCGTTACTTTTATTGTACAAAGTTTATTTGATATGATTATTTATACATATTTTGTTCCTATGTTCGGTAGCCCATACCTACTTAAAAAGTATTTACAATGTATACCCTGTTATATTTAACTCAGTAAAAATTAGAATTACTATGATGGTACGTTATGTAAATTTAAAAACCAAATCAAACAATAAACTAGAATGTCATTGTTTCAAAACTCTGGTTTTATTAACTCTCTCTACCCGAAATTTCTCTCCCTGAACTCCGAAATTTAGTGCCAACATTAGCCAGCCAAATATCTCAGAGCCAAAGATGGAACTGCAGTTAGGTACGTAATTTTTTATTATTTTTATTCAAATACACTCACGCCGCGCCGTCTCCTTGAAGAAATGGCGCCTAAAATAAGATTTCTCAAATAATTCTATTGGCTATGAAAATTCTAAAGTATGAAATTTCCTATGACTTCGTTAGATTTTCGAGTACGCACGACTTAAACCACTTTTCAAAACGACTATCCGCTTAATATTCGTATGTGCATAAAAGAGCTGCTTAAAAGTAGCTGACTTTGCTATTTAAATATAATTTTTAATTTTCAGACAAAAAGTTAGAAGAATAATGTCGCAGGCTAAATATGATGAACATTGTTAATCTTTCCTTAGGAGTCTTCATATATCAATTCATTTATCGGGTTTAATATTATTTAAATGCTTATGCAATTTTTAAAAATGACAGAATTGTGCATTTCCATAAAACTAGGACAATATCGAATTTAAAGTTACTCAGATCTAGATTAAGCAAATCGCAAAATTCTTACTTCTAGCTTTAAAATTATGCAACTTATTAACTAAAAATTAAAAAAAGTGTTTTATTAATATGACAAATATTTTGGTAAGTTTGCGCCCTTGCCTAATCTATCGTCTGTCTAAAAACATCTATTTGTATGAAATCATTTAAATTTTTAAACAATTGTATAGGGTAGAGTAGAAAGTGGGATACTTCAGGAATGAGTCCTAGGCCCACTTCTATTTCTACTCTACATAAACGATCTGCCATCTTGTGTGACGAACTCATCGGGACAGATATTACAATATATCATATCAAATTTACGGACGTAATAAATTCCCTTGGCTTTACCCTGGAGTCAAATGAACTGGAAGAAACACATTTTAGCACTGAATAAGAAATTAAATAGTGTATGTTATTGTTTGACTACTTTAGCAAACAAGGGTATAAACAAGAGCATTCTGAAAATACTTTCACGTGGTTTTGGGTGGCCTTATTTCATATGGAATAATCTTTTGGGGTGTCTTTACTGACTGGACAACTATATTACTACACAAAAACGAAGAATTATTTCCGGATTGAAAAGTCATCGTGATTCCTGTAAGTCACATTTTACCAATCTAAACATTTTAGCAGTATCCTCCTTGTATATATTAAAAACATTATTATTTATATAAAAAAATAAGTCAGCTTACACCTTCAGTAGCTCAGATACCCGGCAAAACAGCAGCTTGATAATATTACCATGTGATAAAACCTCTCTATATGAAAAACACTGTTATTGCAAAGGAGCTGTATTGTATAATTACCCAACGAAATTAAAGTTCTACCCGCAAAAAAAATTTAAAAACGAATAAAAAATATGTTATTTAAAAAACACAATTTTATCATTGATAATATAATGTGTGACCATTCAAATAATGTGGAGTGAACCTATATGAATGCTTATGTAAGTTAGAAGACTTATAAAAAAATCGCTGCCCAAGGAATCACTACTTCGACATCCAGATTTTGTATCCAAGTCTTATACATACTAAATCCCAATGTAATATTTTACTCCCTTTAATAGTAGGCAGAGCCAATTTAACTTTAGTTTCATCCTAACAAAATTCAAATATAACTATTATGTACAGTGAATGTTTGAATATGGCATTAGACAGTAAATCGCGTAGGGTATACATCAACTATAACTTCCGCTAACCCTATCTACATTTCGCTAGTATTTCATACCTTTTGACTATCTTTAAATCTTTCCTGTCTCCCTCTTCCATTCTGTTTGTCACTTTTTGTCGCGTTTGTTTTTCTTCGTTTCTTCTTGTACATTTTTGTTTCTAAATTCATTTCATCATTAAAATCTTTTAAATCGTAATCTTTGTTGTAATCAAAATTTGTAAAATTCAAGTTTAGGCTAGCCCTGCATTGACGTATCTCGCGGAAGGCACCTCGTTCAAGTTTAGGTGCCTGCGTCAGATACAAAATTAGAAAGTGTATTGTGCTCATATGTTTTGTTGATTCCGTTTTTTGGAAACGTTTTTAATGTTAATACCTATTGTTATTTGTTTCTGTTCAAAAGGAGTTTAGATTATTGTTTTATCAATTTTTCGTTTTCGTCGACCCAGACCTGTTCCGTCCAATCCTGTAATCCGCTACCGCGTTAGCGCGGTCAGTCCCGGGGTGGGCTCTGGTTAGGCAACTATTTTGTATGCTTTTAATGTTAATAAATCTCTATTGGATTGGATTGAGACGTAGGGTATACACAATAAAAATAAATGATTAAGAAAATCACAAAATAAAATTAATTCAAGTTAAGTAAGATACAGATACTATAATTTTAACATAGTCTTATTAAAATTTTATGAATTAGAATGTAAATCTAGAAACTATTTTGTAAATTGTGTGCAAAACCAAATAAGTTGATTATTTTTTATTGTATACAATAAAACCTCATATATTTCCATACATGTAAACATGTTTTTGAAATAATGTGTTCTCTTATATATTCATATTATTTCTCTGTGCTTAAGATAAAAATGATTTTAGGACTATGTATTTATATGCCACTTTTATTTTGGTAACTACACTGAGGGAAATATGAGGCTTGAAATAAGTAAGAAGCCTTAGTTTTTTCAATTTAGTAAACATTTGTTATCCTTTATTATATTAATATGCATAATTATTTTAAAAAATTTTGTTCCGACAAGAATATTCCAAATATTCAATTAGTTGACAAAACTAAATGATTTATTTCCGCCGTATTTGTTCTTACTAAGTAAATTACTGTACGAAAATGATAGATTTAGTTAAGAGAAAGATATTTGCTTCTCCCAAATCTGCTGCAATATTACATTTATTTTCTAGAAATAAATATATCAGCAAAGAGTTAATCATAATACGTGAAGTAAATATTTAGTTCTCTATAGTAAATATTTACTACTCATTAATAAATTTACTTATGAAAACTAAATGTTCAAATGTCGCCCTCTGCTGTCGAAAAATTATACTGTGTACTTTATCGTGTTCGTTATAGACGCCATTAAGTGATCCTAGTTTCCTTCGCGATTCGTGGTGTTTTTAGTCAGTTTACGGTGTTTATTTTTGAGAATGGATAATAGTGATTGAATTGAGTGAATTTAATGTAATCTTGAGGCCTTGGATGCATCTAGCAAATCTTTAAAGTTATGAACTAGTCTAGCTCGACTATTTGTGAGGTCGCCATTGTATGCATTCTACTATTAGTAAAAGTAAAGTTATCATGCACGTGCATTATTAAATTTTCTATATTATATGTGCATTATATCATATCTGATTGTCCTAGAATGCGAATATGCATAATTTTATTTATGATGACAAGTACGTTTACGAATATCGGCCTACTTTGGTAAATTCTATCGCAGTTTTGGGACACAATGGAGTATACTAAAAAAGTTAATAGGTAATAGGTACTATGTGTCCGTGTACATTTTAGATAGCCTCAGTCTAGTTATATGATTATAAATTTTCTCGTTCTATTTTAAATGCAGATATTTTACAATAAAACATTGTAATATAGTATATTGTTTTATTTGTTTGTTTAATGCTTTATTTTAGTATTATTAAATCCAAAAATTTACTCGGTACTTATTGTATATTAATTGCATTTTCTAATGTCATGCTATATTTAATTGATTTAAATAAACGGTGAAAATCATGCATGCATTAAAACACAGGTATTACATTTATTAACATAAGAAGCAATAGAGAGGGTGAAAAATAAAGAATATCTAAAAAAATGTATAAACTTTTTTTTAAGATCAAACACGTTATGATACTCAAATCAATAGATTCATATTTTCTTCCAATTGATTTAAATATTGGTAAAAAAAAGTGGTTTAAATATTTCAAGATGAACTTTTATACACATCAGGTATGTAGAACTGTAAATCCTTATTTTTAAGTTAGCAATATTTGTTTATCGCATATATAGTATGTTCCCGGTTTGTGCGTCGAAGAAGATTGTTTTATTTTAATGTTTGAAAAAAATGACAGTGCGGAAGAAAAGGTTTTATTTATTGAAAGGTAGAGTCGTATAATGAAAAGCAGAATTTAATGTTAATTTATTGATTTGTTTGAAAATGTACATATCTAAAAAAAAATTAAGAAATGTCTAGCTAGATTACACTATACCTTCGTTTTTCGTTTACGACCAAACACCAAATATATGTATATATATATATATATATATATATATATATATATATATATATATATATATATATATATATATTGAAATGGCAAGACATAGTTAAATACAAAAGTTCATAGATATGCAAAATTTTAAGAAAATATAGAATATTTAAATTTTTGTTGTTATATTTGATTTCAAAATTTTATATAGATGTGACCGTATCTTGCAACTTATTTGACATTTTGCTTTTAAACAAAAATCAAACTAGTTTGGTTGCTTTCTGTTTCAGTGAATATTAAAACATTTTTCCCCAGTTATTTTTTCAATTGTTGAAATTAACGCAATTTTTCCTCTCCGACAGATAATCCGGGGACACACTGTATATTAACATAAAATAAATATTTCTATATTGCAACTAAATCGAGAATTACACATTTATTAACCACAAGGGAGCATATTTACTAGCAACAAATTTAGTACTCAGTAAAAATTATTTTCGTTAAGAAAGAAATATTTTTTTATTACGTATAAATTGAAAGACAAATTCATTTACATGAAACAAACTTTGTTAATTACGAATAAATCAATGAAACTTTTGTAAGAAGCTTTGTTTATAAGAAATAAAATTTTATTTCTCAGAACTATATATTTTTTACTCGTAAGTATTTGAATTTATTTAACAATACTAAATATTTAGTTTTCATTTTTAAATAAATGCTTTAGTATCCCCAGCTAAATGTTTAATCGGCCAAATACGAATAAATCATTTAGTTGGGGATAATACATTTTATTTATCTCAATTAAATCATTCTCTCAGTGATACGTCAAAATTCAACAATTCATCTCTATTTTTCTTTCGAAGTTCTAGCCTCACATTTGAATTAAGGCATGGAATCCTAAATCTTCAATTAAAAAAAGAAACAGCAAAAATTGCTTTGGCTAAAAAAACTCAAGAAGTTTTTTCTCATGATTTTTTTTTATTCTCTATAATATAGGTTACATATTTAATGTTTTTATTTAAAAAAATCAGAAGTAAAATTGAATTATTTTAAAATTTCAAAAAGAACTCTTGTTTTCATCGAATGCCAAGCAACGTATGTTGTAGAGAATTTTACTCTCTAGGTACAAAAATATTACATTTAATCGAATTTTGAAGCAAAAACTTTGAAAGCAGATCAATTGATTTGAAAAAAACATAAAAAAAATGGATGAATTTTGATACGTATTTTTTCAATTTTATGTTTACCATTCTATGGTCATCGAAAGCATGTTAGGTAATACTATACTCTTCGATTCTTCTATATTTGAAATAGGCTATAGCTTTTTCTCTTTAAAGAATAATGATTGAATAACGATAACAATTATGAAAGAACCAAAAGAAACTGTTGTGTCTTCAAAACTACAAACTAATGAATTTAGCATGAATTGTACTTAATTTTTTTCATTGGCTTTGAATTGGACCATTTAATATTTTGTTTCACGACTGAAATTATGTCAAAATAATGCATACTCTCTTATAATTTAATTTTTTGGTGGTATCATTTTCAAGGTTTAAATTGGAGCCGTTATAATTCCTATTTTCTTATAATTTACACATAAGTTTATTATAGTAACAATTAATTTAATGTATAGATGTTTGCACTTTTGTGAAACTTATTAACTAAGTGTTAAAACAACACTGATTCGTTAAATAAATTTAAAAAATAGTTCAGTTACATTATTTTTTTCTTAAATACAAAATTTAATTTCAAAATAAGGAAAACGTCCACGTTGATTTATTAAAGTAAAAAATTTTAGAATAATCTATATATCTTATATTTGACAACTGTTTATGATTTCCTAAGATAAACAAAACTTTTTATAAGAAATAACTTTGTCTCGGCAAATCAAAAGTAAGATCATTTATGATGACATAATTAAAATTGTAAACAAGGGTTGATGGAATTAGTGCTCAAAGATTTGTTTACCCGTAATAAACATCTTACCCATCTAATTAATTGCTGCTTAGAAGTAGGTTACTTCCCTGTAAGCTGGACAATTGCGGGGCAAAGCAAAAGATTTCGATACTCTTGATCATGCACTGATACACGCGAAGTTAATGAAACTTTTATGGTTTTGACAACACATCGATAAATTTCTTTTCATTCTATCTTGCAAACAAACAAATGGTGTTTCTAAATAATGAATATTATAACAAATATCACTTCTGGCGTACCACAGGGTTCCGTTGTGAGGCCTCTTCTATTTTTAATATATTTCCGGCGATGTATTTAAATGTTCAGAATATACGAATATGCAAGCCTTCGCTGATGGTACACAGTTGTGTCAAAGTGTTGTTCAAAGTGAACGAAGTAAACCAAGTATCGCGACAAATTAATGAAGATCATTCTGCAATATCAAGTTATGCTAATCAAAATAACTTAAAACTAAATTCAAGTAAGTGTGCGTTCATTTTATACTGCTCTGATAAGTATAGGAAGAACTTGACGTCAAATTTGAATTTGAAAATTGAAGATAGGCCTTTAGCGGCTATAAACTCTGCCAGGAATTTGGGCTTTCAAAATTATGTTTCATGTGTAATAAAAAATGTAAATTTTTTGAAAAATTGGTGAAACCTGTCTATCTTGTTTCCAAGGGGGACATGGAAAATACACAGTTATGTAGGGAATTGAAAGACCTTTGAAAAGATGTATCACTCGACTCCCTTTGCAATTTGAATTTTTTGAGGGGGTGGCCGTGTAAGGTAGAGGGATGATGATAGGTATACGAGTATTACATTAAAATATGCCCCCCTTGGAAACAAGGTCGACGTGCTTCACCAATTTTTTAAAAAAATTTATCTTACGCATGCTTAGACCAGCTTACTAAATATCGTTCACAAGAAGTAATGAATAGTTGTAGATATGTATTCAGATTAAAAAAGTTTAACCATATATCTCAAAATAAAGGAACTAAATTGGCTTAAAGTTGAAAACTTATATAAATATCATCCATCTATTTTTTTATACATGCATTGCTGAATCCTCATCACTACTATTTCTTTGAGAAAATTCAGTTTCAGGTTTTCATTAAACATTATTTACGAGGTCCTTCTCGTATAATGATGCTCCTCATACTGTTTGGAAAATTATAAATAATTCTGTGACAACAAAAACAATAAATGTAAGTTAAAATATGCTAATAAATGGTAAAATATCTTCAGACAAGCTTGAAACTGCAAATGCATTTAATACATTTTTCGTAAACCTACCTAGGCAATTGTTGCAAGTAAATAATATCCCCAGTAATACAAAAGATTATCCACTAGATTTTCCCTACTTTCTTCCCTTCAATGACCCAAATTATAATTTTATTTTAAATCCGGTGTCAAAATCTGAAATTCTCGATGTAATAAACAGTTTAAAAAATTCCAAGTGAGTTGGTCCTGATTTTTTCTCAATAAAAATTGTAAAGAAATTTGCTCACCTATTGGCTGAACCTCTATGTCACGTAGTCAATGAATGTTTCCATCATGGTTGTTTTCCTAACTTACTAAAATTTTCAAAGGTTATTCCATTGCATAAAAAAGGAGACGCTACGCTGCTCTGCAACTATAGACCCCTCTCATTGTTGTCTATTTTTTCAAAAAAATCTTTGAAAAGCAATTAGCCAATAGAATCCTAAATTTCCTAGAAAAGTATAATGTCATCTCGAAAAATCACCATGGATTTTATAAAAATCGATCAATAATATTGGCTCTTGCAAATAGTTTAAATTACGTTTATGAAAAATCTGGATCGAGGAAATAAGGTAATTGCTGTCTTCATTGATTTATCAAAGGCATTCGACTGCATAGATCATGACATTCTACTAAAAAAGATTGAGTGTTATGGTCTGCGGGGTCAGTGTAAGTCTGTGCTCCAATCTTATCTAGCTAACCGAAAACAATTTGTTGAATTTTGTAATACCAGGTCAAGTGAATTAATGGTGAACATAGGAGTCCCTCAAGGAAGTATATTAGGACTATTATTATTTTTATTATACATAAATGACATAGACAGTGCCTTTTCTACTTTTTACGATGCTTTTGCAGATGATATAGCTATCATTGTCAGTGCCGAAAGTAAAAAACAAGCTATCGCCAAGCTAAACGAAAACTTGTCTGTTGCTGCTAATTACTTTAAAAATAATAGACTTATTCTAAACCAAGAAAAAACATGCTCGCTACAGTTCCATCCTATTGCTTTGAATTATATACCTAGTCCTTTACTTAAGCTAAATGGAAAGAGCATTCAACAAGTAACGGAATTTAAATTATTAGGAATTTTCATTGATCTATCCCTCGATTGGAAATTCATATAAATGTTCTTTGTAATAAGTGTACCAGTACCTGTTTTGCGTTGAAAAGGTTATGCCAAATTTCCAGTTCTTTTGTCGTAAATTTTTTTTATTATTCTAATTTTGAGTCTCGTTTGAGATACGATATGATCTTTTGGGGAAACTCATCAATGTCAAATCGTGTATTTATGTTGCAAAAAAGGGCCATACGCTGTATGTTTGGACTCAAATACCGAGAGTCGTGCAAGTCCATATTTATTGAGAATAATATATTAACCTAACCATCACTGTATATTCTTGAAATATTAACTTTTGTTGAAAAGAATATTTCAATTTTCAAAATGCTTTCCATAATTACCCTACGCGTCATGGTTTTGATTTGCAATATAATATACATCGAATGGAATTATATGAAACCAATCCCTATTACATGGCTATCATTTTGTATAATAAACTAGATAATAGTATAACCATACCCAGTATTAAGAAGTTCACATCTGCTGTTAAACAAATGCTACTAAAGAAAGCTTACTACTCTGTTAATGAATTTCTTGTGTCTTAAATTAACGTATCTCGTAATAATTAACCAATTTTTTTTCTCATTTTTTTAAAATTTCTATGTTTGTAGTTCTATGTATTTTCTATCTATGTACATATATGCATGAATGCATGTACGGATTCATTCATGAGTGTATGTATGTATATTTCTTCTGTTTCTTACTTATATCTGTTAATATTTTTGTATATGACTTGCCCTATATCATTTGTATGATCTCTTGGATCAATAAAGGATTATTATTATTATTATATATAATGATATTACAGACACCCTTAAAGTGGAAATGTTCAAGAGGAGGAAATATTTATTATTTTTGGCCATAACTTTTATTTTAATACATATATTGGTAAAAAAGGTACAAGATTACCTAAGTAGAACTATGACAGGTGTAGTGATATGATTTTTTACTCAATAATTACAGTTGTTTGCAAAATACTTCGATTTAATTTTAAAAATTACGTCAATTTTCGTGTTTCCTAAATTTAAATCTATTACGCATATGTTTAAAATTATCGAGTGAAAATTATTTATAACACTACTCTTGTTATAGTTCTACTTAGGTAGTTTGTTTACAATATGTGTTTTAAAATAAGAAGTCATAGCCAAAAACAATAAATATTTTCCTATCGGACCTCCCCTCTCTTGGATATTCTCACCTAAAACCATTAGCAGTAAGTGGCTTCCGGAAAAAAAAATAAAAAACACATGATGAGAACTCAGTAGTATTTCAAATGTCACAACTTAGCTTTATTTACTTTTTCTTCTCTTTTTCATAATTTTAAGACATATCTGGACTGTTTGAGAAAATAAACGCGATTTCCTTTATATTTTAGTATTAATTGTTAGATATATATGACCATATAAATCGATTATCACTATTCTTTGCTCTTAATTTATATCATGTACTTATATTAATTTGTTATAACGTATAAATTAAGGTTAAGTAGAGTAGCCGCATGGCTAGACTTCGACCTATGCATTAGAAATGTGTATTTGTTATCCGCTTACAAAGATATTTTATTATTGTTAAGGCAACTTTACACTTTTGGTAAAATTCTGAAAATTGTTATTTTCCTTGTATATAAATGAAACAAATCTAGGTAGGATTTGAATATCAATTATTTCTTTTTTTTTTACTTACATTTTTTACCGCGGCATTTTTATGTTCGCCTGCTGAACCTCACATTCGTCCGAAAGTGACAGTGAAAATCGCTCGCAGATATCACGTGTATAATTGTTAAAGTGTAAACGAACTTAATTGAAACCATATAAAAACTAAAAGCCGGCAAAAACAGTCGCCATCTCTTTATTGTACGTGGGCGGAGGTAAATAGAGATGTTTGTCATAAGAAAATAATAAGATTTTCGGGCGTTATTATATTATCCTCTGTTTCAAATGGTCTCCAGAAAGCCATAGTAAATTAGTAAATAATTAAAATATTTTACCTTTTATATAGTAGTAAATATTTATAAATATGAACAATAACTAACTAAACTCCTACGCTTGATATTATAACAGGTATTTACGCACTACACTGGCACATTAACAGCACAGCACAAGTCCACCGTTAACTATTGAGAAACGACTTACGAGTTTTTTATGCTAGTAGGCCTGTCCGTTTTATTATCTTTAAACCAGTACCGTCGTAGATGGTTCATTCATGCTGATTATATTGCCAGTTTCGGACTCGCCTGCACAGTTTCAACACCATTCGAATCTCGATACCATTGCTAAATATATAGGACAAAATATCAAGTTCAGTGCGCACGGTCCTGTGCTTTAACACTGATCAGTTTCAATTATCCTCGTATAAAGTATACCGCATTTTCTTCTACTAAAGTTGGTTTATCCTACATTCAACAGGGATCCAGGAACGTCCCTTCAAGAGCTGAGTAGCATCAAGTAAAGGTAGGTGAACATTCGACAATAATTAAAATCATTTTTTTTATTATTATTTTTTTTAATATCCATTTCGATATCATTTCGCATCCGCAAAGAACCAGATTGCCATATCATTTTACAGTCTAAAATTATTATTATTATTCAAGTAAATATTCCAGCTACCATATACAGTAATTGACAAATCAGCTATAGGAACTGCAAATAATAGTGGCCGCAAAGCGATACCTTGAGGCACTGCATTTACCAAGACCTGTATTTGATTTGAGACTGTAATAGCAAGAATACAAGAAATGCATCAATAATATTAACAATCGTTTATTAACTTTGTAGTACTTTGTATTAAGTTTATAAAACATTCATATAATTCTATTTAGTGGTTACCCTGCGCTTTCCTTCTAGGATAAATTCCAAGCACAGTTACTTGTTATCGTCATTGTACGTCCTTTAAGTTGAAGTCGATACTTGTAAAAAAAGTGCGGGTGATCATGGGAAAGTATTGAAATGACGCGTCCAGCGCCATAATATATTCAAACACTTTTCGCGTCGATTCGATACGCTGTCGACTATAATGATTTATCGACTATTTAATAGTTTATTTTCCTTTGTGAGCCACTGAGAAGTGTCAGTTTTGTGTAATTCAAAAATAAACATCACTTATTGTTAACGAATGCTATCAGGTCTATACAGAAATGTAATTATGAAAAGTTTTTAAATGCTCACCCATATTAGGGTATTGTCATGAACTACTGAATTTCTGGGAAATAATTTCATTGTTTGTTTTTGTACCGAACTGATTGCGTGAAATGAAATATTTGTCACAGAGGGATGTTCAATGTTGTTGAAATTGTTTCCGTTTAATAATTGCAAATTTTATTTTAGCTAATAGATAAACTAGGAAATTTAGTTTAAATTAAAACTGAAAAAAAACGTATCATTTCTTACAAATATATTGGAACTGGAACTAGAACTTAGGAATATATTGTAGTAAAAATTTAAGCCAATAGATCATGTGGTTCTCTGTTACGATCATGAACGACAGACTAACAGACGTTTTTCAAAAATAACTTTGTCCATTGGTTTTGAAAAAGCGTTAATTCTCCGAAAATTCAAAATGTTTGCATGGTCACAAAATCTATTGTTACGTGTTTACACCCTTCAGTAAACAGACCGAATATACGTTCAATAATTGCAACACGGATTGTTACTAACCACCTATTTATTTATCACTAAATTTCTTACAATAATTGGTCTTTATAATAATAATAATAATAATAATAATCTTTATTTGCCAACAACATATTTTACAGAAATTAATTACTTACAAAAACAGACAAAAGGGCGAAGTTCAACTTGTTGTAAACAACAGCTGCTCTTCCACTTAACCCATGGTAGTGGCATATTGTGGGCATATTCAATGAAGTAAACCGTATTTAATTGTTTTGGTATATAAAATACAATATTATTTGTAGTACTAGCGGCAACATATAAATAAAGTTTATAACAAGATAGTCACACTTATATAAATGGTTCAAGGTAACAACATATATTTTTTGTAATTTTTAGAGAAGGACGAAACAGTGCAAGATTTGATGTGAAGGGGTAAGGAATTGTACAATCTGGCAATGTTAAATGAAAAAGACCTTTGAAATAAGGCAGTCTTATGAGCGGGGGGTGTTAAGGTACCATTAAATCTTATATTTATTGTATGAACGTCAGTGCGAAATGAAATTTTTCTGTAGAGATAAGTAGGCATTTTATGAGTAATAATTTTATGATACAGAATTGCCGAATGTAATTTTCTCCTATTCTTCATATTAAACCATTTTGACTCAGTAAGTTTATGACTAATCGGTTGACGTCTTCTGATTCCGTAAGCAAAACGAAGGCAATAATTTTGTATTTTTTGTATGCGTTGCGTATTGGCATAAGTTAGACAAGGTCCATACATAGTATCTCCGTAATTAAATATCGACAAAACTAGAGAATCACATAACTGAAGTTTTAGTTTTGTGCTTAAGATATCTTTAGAATTGTATAACACTTTTAATTTAGCTATTGCTCTTTTAATACACAGCGATATATGCCTATCAAATCTAAGGTTAGTATCAATAAATAATCCTAAGTTTTTAACTTCGTCTTGTAATGGCAGAATTATATCATTTATTTGAATTTTAATATTGGGCGCTGACCGAATTCTATCCGCATTCCTACCAAAGAGCATTGCAGTACATTTACGGAGGGTTCAAGTACAAAGAATGAAATTCTGTATATAGTTTCCAGATCTCTATTCATTAAATCGCAATAAGTTTGTAACTCAGTGGTACTAAATGAACACATAAGCTGAACATCATCCGCATACATTTGAGATTTGCAATGTCTTAGATAACTAGGTATTGATGCTGTATATATGGAGAACAGTAGCGGTCCCAAAACAGAACCCTGTGGCACTCCTTTCGTTATGCTCACGAAATCAGAAGACTCCCCATTCAAAGTCACTCTTTGTTTTCTGTTATTAAGGTAGTTCTTAAAGAATAACACAGCTGTATCATTTAATCCTATATGTTTTAATATCAACAATAAAAGTTCATGGTTCGAAGTATCAAAAGCCTTCGAATAATCAAGCAGCACCAATACAGTTAACATTCCGTTGTCTATTGCCCCAAGAATATAGTCAGTTACATTTAAAAGTGCCGTGGCACAGCTGTGCCCCGCCCTAAAACCTGATTGCGTTTCTGGAAGTATATTATTTATTTCTATATGTTCAACTAATTGAGATTTTATGGCATACTCAATAATTTTGGATAATACCGGTAAAATATTTATAGGCCTTAATTGATTATATTCTACAGGGGTATCGGTTTTAGGGAGGGGCACAACGTGTGCCAACTTCCATTCGCTTGGGAAAACAGAGTTAATAATACAAAAATTTACTATATGGCAGATATAATCAAGGATAAAGGGACAGCTTAATATGATAAAATTTATATGAATGCCATCAACACCTACAGCACCAGTTTTAATAGAGATCAAAAAGTTACCAACCTCATTAACGCTAATTGTTTTGAATCGTAAGCTACCATTTATAGAGTCTTTAATATTATTATAATAATTATAAATATGGTTACCAGGTATATTAGTTGCTGGCACAGAAATTACAAAATGATTATTAATGGCATTCACATTTGAAAGATGTTCAGGTATTATTTTAGTGACATCCCTATTTTTCTTAATGATATTTAGTTTTTTTTAAAGAATTCCACATGTCTTTATTACCTTTCTGTAATGAAGTTTGTAAATAAGCTTTTTTTTCTCTCTTAATAGAAATATTTACGAAATTACGTAAGTTCTTATACTGTGCAAAATGTAATGGATCTTTTGAACGTTTAAACTTTTCTTCAGCCTTATCTCTCAAATTCATAATCAGCTTAATGTTATCAGTAATCCAGGGTTTGTGGAATTTTTTGAAAGTAGATGTTTTGAATGGCGCATGAATGTCCATTAATGTGTTAATATTTTCATTGAAAAAATTTAATTTGCCATCTATGTCGTCAATATCATACATATTACGCCACGGTATCGATTGCAAATGATCATATAGCAAGTCCTTGTCTACATTTCTCATGTCTCTATATGTACGCGTAACTGCTTGATTACTCGGAAGCTTTAAGTTTAAGTGAGCATAAACCAACTCATGATCTGAAATTTCGGGTAATGATACTGTACCTGCTACAGAAACATTGTCTTTCTCAGGAATAATTATGTAATCCAAAAGTGTAGCACTATTTGACGTGACTCTAGTAGGCGTTTCGATAATTTGTTTTAAGCCAGTACCCTCTAATATAGCATGAAATTTGTTGTTACTTACAGTGTTAAAATTCAATAAATCAATATTAAAATCCCCAAGACATATTATTTCATCAGATATAGGCAAGTTATTAATTAAAGAAATTTCAAATTCACTTAAAAACTCATTAACATTTTGGCTGGGCGACCTGTATACACAGCCCAATACAATATTAATATTATTGTATTTGATACATACCCAGAGATCCTCAATATTATCATTAAATTCAAGTAACCTGTATTGGTACATATTCCTTAAGTAAATTCCTACTCCTCCTCCTCTAATGCCCCTATTTCTGTCTCTTCTCAAAAAAGTATAACCTTCAACATTGACATCATCATTGGATATAAGTGGGGTTAACTACTACTACTACTCTTATCTACTATAGACTCACTACTATAATTCACAACCTTATTTTATCTGAGCACTTGGCTCATCTCAGAACTGCACTAAACTGACTCCAACGCGTTGGCTCTGCTACTTATATATCCGTAGTGCTTATTCTCGATTCATTCACTTCACTCCAGGCTGTTCCAAACGACTTCTTCTCCCTTCCAGTATGCTCTATGAGAAAGCGCCACCTGTGGGACGACTGGTGAACTATTATCCTATGGTAGCTAATTAGGCAGGCTTCCTTTTACTCTACTACCTCCCCTCGTAAGACGGCGTGGGCGTGCACATAACACTATATTACTACGTATGGAAAGGCAAATAGTTATATGCATACCTATAGAGAGAAAAGCATATAACTTTCCTCTTTATAGGTATACTTATATAGTTCAAGTAGAAAAATCCTGAGACATAACAAACCCAACAAAAAACTCTACGACATCATTAAAATACCGGTACTCTTTTATCTGCTGTTCGCAAATTGCGTCGGGAATGTTTCATGTCAGGCTGGGCGCCATGGTCCGCAGCGATATAATTATGTTGTAAAGTTTTTGTTTGCATTTTTTATATACTGGGATCTATTTACTTCAACTTAGCGCCATGGCCCGCGGCGATAATAATTATGCCGTAAAATTTTTGGTTCGTTTTTTTTGTCTCAGTTTATTCCTACTTGAACTATAACTATTTGCAATTCCATACGGAGTAATATAGTGTTATGTGCAGCATATAACTTTCCTCTCTGCAGTGAAATTACTACTGAAGGACAAATCTAAGGCAGCAACCACACAAAGGAGAAAAAATCATTTTACTTTACCTCATTATTTTTTCAAATCAAATCGACTCGAGGTCGCATACGCATGGGTGTATAAATGTTTGCAAAAGAGAAATATTTTATGACGAAAATATATGGACAATAATAACATACAGTTATTCACTTCATGGACTGCACGGACAAAAGGATTTTTTAAAATATTTATTTAACATCGGCCTACTTCCGCTACTGAAGCCTGACACCGACGCTTGTAGATGAGTTACGAACCCAATGAGGAATTTTGCTAAACCTTTTCTCTTTCGAAGAGTAGGGATCCTTTACTTGCCAAACATTTAATAGACAAGGAACCGACAACTTTACATCCCTTCCGAAGGATGGTATATCCTCTACTCAATCCTCGCCTAAGATTGCATAGCTCCCGCGCATACACTGATATACAAGCCGCTAGCATGCTGAACATGCAGGAGCTCTCGAGTTTGAATGGAGCGTTGAGTTTTGGGGCTTGATAGAGACCCTGAGTGCCCTTTGTGACTTAATTTTTGGATTTGAGAAGTGTGGAGGGTCACTCATAAAACGTCGGATAGGGTCAAATGCTACACCCTGTATAAGCCCTGCCCTTATATTGTTTCACTTGAAATAGTTTGTTATTCACTTTAATTTATTGTCTATGGGATTGTCCAAAGCTTCACCCTGTATATGCTTTTCGTAGATTAAAACACTTTGTTTAAAACGAAAAAGAATAATTTATTTAATAACTGAACAAAGCTTTAAAACTTAAATATTTAATTCACACAGTTTTAAAATAATATTTTTCGAACTCTGAAATTCCGTTGTGAGAAATATTAAGATTTAAATATAAAAAATCACTTTTATGTTAGATGCGCGAAGGCGGAATTGATTGAAAAGCTCCCTTTTACTTGGTTAGGGCCAAGAAAGCAGTTGTAGTGGCTCGTTCGCGGCGCACGTATCGAACTAGACTTCACTTGGGAATATTAAGATTTAAATGGAAAATTATTTGTTAGATGCGCGAAAGCCGAATAGAATTGCGGTTTTTTACTTGGAGCGGTCAAGAAAGCAGCTGTAGTACCACGGTTATAGAGATAACGTTCGCGACGCACATATCGAACTGGACTTCTCGTGTTCATCGTGCTCGGCTTTTTATATGGTTCGTCGGGGATTCAGCGTGTGGAGTTCTGGAAATGTCCCTATCCATTCCGTGCGGGCACAATATTGCATAAGAGAAGATAAATATGAAAAATTCGGATATGAAACTTATACGACCGTCTCGGCATTAAAATGGGAAATATTTTGATATATGAACGAAGTTCGAATCGATTTGATTTCAGAAGTTATTAGCGAAAATTAGTTGAAAAGATATGTCGTCGTCCCGAAGTTGAAATGATATGAAATTGTGCCGATAGGTCCGCGGTGAACGAAAGGATGTAAATTTGTATATCAATGGGGGACCGAACGGAAGTAGTTTTGATATTGTTGGGGGACGGTAGTACCGGTACTCTATTGGAAAATTATGAATGGAGATTGATTGTATGTTGGTATTTAAGATGCGAAATCGAATGAACGATAGAATAGAAAGGAAGAATAATTTATAAAAAGTTTGTTTAAAATAAAATGTTTTGAATGCGGATAGTTTTGATGTATTTTAAGCGCATGTGGGGCGCTATTTTTTTAGGACGTTAATTTGTAGCAATTTGACTGAAAGATTGAGTATTTCTATTAATGAAATTGAATTGTTTGAGGATTATCGTTGGTTTGTGAATTTTTTCGTAAAGATTTGTAGTTGTTCGTGAAATTAAGTGTCTTACGAACTTTTTTATTATAGTTTAACTGGGTGAAGTGAAAGAGTTGATTTTCTCGTAAATTTTGAGACTTGCCATCTTTTCTGTCTCCTATTTGTGGAATACTATAACAATGTCAATGGTCACCCATCTAAGTACTAACTGCACTTGACGTTGCTTTACATCTCATATCGAAATATGAACATAGTGAAGACGCACCTACGCTCGCTCCATAAATAAAAAGGGACTTCCGTTACATTTTTCGTGGCCAACAAGCCAACTAATTTCACCACCATTCAGTCTTTTGCCGAATATTTTGAGGATAGTTTCTTTACAAAGAGTAAAACTAATGCACTCACAAACTAATTACCTAATTACAGGTAACACTACGATAAGAAACACTAAGACCTTATAAAAAACGAAACTAAATATAAAACCAATAAAGAAATACACGTCCATTACACGCCATTGAATTGGTAGAGAACTCACAGAATGCTGATCATTGGTTGCGGCTACAACTAGCGATCGTATTATTCATTTGTAGAACACATCGTTACGCTTCTGTCATAGCCCCAGCAGAGGTAACTTTCTCTTATTTACATTCCATACGCTTTGTATTTACAAAGATAGAAAATTATCATGTCGTTATTAAGTAGAAAAATTGATGACGTGAACGACAACAATCGTGTTTTGAACTATACAAAGATTATTGTATTGTATATCAAATAATTTTTCTTAATTTAATATTAATGATATATAGCTTGCACCTTTTGACTATGAACACTGTCAACACGAGAGGGAATGTTGATAATATTCTGATGTCAATTCCAAGTAAAAAGGATTTGTTATGTTATCCTCCATAACATTCTTGCATAGTTTGAAGATGTAAGGACCATGTGTTTTATAAAATACAATTGAGACATAAACCGAACCTATTACCCCATAAACATATCGGTCGGAAACAATTTCTTCAAACAATTCGTATTTTTGTTTATATAAAATGAATAAAAGTATATGTTTGAGTGTCTTTAACGCTGAAATAAAGGTGAGCAAAGAATAGGTCAAGTTCAATAATTCTAGAATCGATATTTTTGTCGAAGTCATTGTATAACACAGCTCCCGTAGCGAGTAATTATATCTGCGGCCTAAATAAAGCAGGGCAGGATTCGGCTCGTGCAAAGTGGCCTCTTACCACCTGGGGCTCTCGGCAACTACTCCAGAGGCTACAATTATAACAGACAATAGACAAGTGTAGAGTCATTGAGTGGCGGCTATTCTCGGATTCAATTCAATCGAAATTGAGCGTTGTATGTGCCGCATTGTGTGAGATGTTACCGCTACTGACTTATCACGTGTTAATACAATTCCTAAATAGATTCTGTTAATAGGAAATGCTTCTGCAGAATATCTTAAATTAAAAAAGTACAAAAAGCTGTCATTATAACTATGAGGATTTTAATTGGCCAGTTTGATTTATTCGAATGTAAATATTATACCCACACAAACATATTTATAGTCATCATAGCAAATGTATTTATACGTAAAAAATGGATAAAAAATGTTTCTACAAAACATACTAGTAATTAATCTTATGATAGTATTTATAATTGTTAATCTATAAAATTAAGTTGATACCATGTAAAGTATATACAAATGGAATTGAAACCGTATAAAAACTAAAAGCCGGCAAAAACAGTCGGAATCTCTTTATTGTACATGGGCGGAGGCAAATAGAAATGCTTGTCATAAGAAAATAATAAGATTTTCGGGCATTATTATATTATCCTCTGTTTCAAATGGTCTCCAGAAAGCCATGGTAAATTAGTAAATAATTAAAATATTTTACCTTTTATATAGTAGTAAATATTTATAAATATGAACAATAACTAACTAAACTCCTACGCTTGATGTTATAACAGGTAAATACCTGCGTAAATACGCACTGCACTGGCACATTAACAGCACAGCAGAAGTCCACCTTTGACTATTGAGAAGCGATTTACAAGTCTTTTTTATGCTAGTAGACCTGTCCGTTTTATTATCTTTAAACCAGTGCAGTCGTAGATGGTTCATTCAGGCTGATTACATTGCCAGTCTCGAACTCGCCTGCACAGTTTCAACTACCATTCGAATCTCGATACCATTGCTAAATATATAGGACAAAATATCAAGTTCAGTGCGCACGGCCCTGTGCTTTAACACTGACCAGTTCCAATTATCCTCGTATAAAGTATACCGTGGTGGTACTGACATAATTTTTCTATCGCTAATTTTGAAGGAGACCTTGCATGCATCAAAATTATGTATATTGTAGAATAGTCTCGGACTCACACTCTCGAACTTTGGTGTTTGTTGCAATCGAAGCATTAGCGTTTTGATGGTAATATGCAATTATTACACTTAACGCGCCAGACTTGTAACTTGTAATTCAGCTCTCGGCGGGGCGCATAGCCCGGAGAGTGGTGTCGGTCGTCACATGCCTACCTTGCACTGACGAGAGCCGACAGCTCGAAACTGCAGTCTGCAAGTGGTGTGGACGACTGGCACGAGAGCTTCTTAAATTAGGATCAGTCTTTCGACTGGTGTTTGTTGCAATCGAAGCATTAGCGTTTTGATGGTAATATGCAATTATTACACTTAACGCGCCAGGCTTGTAACTTGTAATTCAGCGCTCGGCGGGGCATATAGCCCGGAGAGTAGCTGTTGGTTGCAGTCTGGCTACGTTCCTTATAGTAAAATAAGGAAGTTTACGACTAAAAATATTACGTTTTGATATTTTCAGCCTGAAACAAATTAGTTATGAATCAACCCGAATAGCTAACACATCATCTACAATCATCGACATTATTTAAATAAGCAAAGATAAAACTCTGAATCTGGCACCATGAACATGCTAAATATCTCTGATCACTATTTGATCTATGTCAATACGGATATCAAATTTAAGAAACCTCCCCCTATGGAAATAACATATAGAAACTAGTCATTTTGGTTTTACTGAATTGGGGCATATACAGTAACTGGAGGCATATACAGTGTGTCCCCGGATGGACCTAACTATAACTGTAGTAATTTTCCTTATTTCGCATTTTAAGAGAAAAAGCCATTCTTCATAAAAAGTTTTGCTTATCGTGAAAAGTCATTAGCCATACTCAGACGGAAACTTATTAAATTTCTAACTAATTAGTGCCGCGGGTTTAGAAGAAACGATGAATAGTACCACCTTGGAGTTTAGCATTAGCTGTTCCACTACTCAACCAGGACACATACACAGACAATTACACAACGTCCATTCCCTACGGCATTGTCGTCTGCCGTAGCTGAGACTCGAACTCAAGAGTGGTAGAGCGACTGGATGTATTGCTTTCCACACAACAGCATGTATCTCACTGTTATAAACTCTGTAACACATTAAATATATCCATGCGTAAGCCAGGATTCGAACTCGGTGTTTAAGCATTGGGCCACTACTGAGCCGGCCAATTTCATTTCGATATAATGCAGTGTATAAGAATCGTCATAAAATTTACGACCGAAGTACATCATTCTGCAACACAGAATATAAGTGCAAGGGCCGAGGATCGCAATGTGAATGCAAATGAACCCCAAATGGTGTTCCTTACTTTCTAAATGATAGTGGTCGGCTCAGTGGCTTAACATTTACGCGTTAGACTTGAGACGGGTTCAATTCTGGCTAGGGTCTGGATGTTTGGTAACGCTTTTCATGTGTTACCGTCTTAGTGGACGTGGATCGGACGGGGTTGTGAGAGAGGCAACACTGCTAGTTGCTGTACCACACCTGAATTCGAGTCTCAGCCACGGCAGATGGCAGTGTCGTAGGGAATGGTCGTTGGGTAATTGTTTGTGGCTGTGTGTATGGTTGACTGTTGAAATAGCGAATGCTAAACTCCACTAGGTTAGTAAATGATAAATAATAAATTTAATTTCCTAATCAAATCATCTCAAGGTCACACAGAATGGCACGCATGGGCGTATCAACGTATACAAAAGACAAGTGTTTTGTGATGAAAATATCTGGACCATAATAGCATGCGATACAATTAATTTTAACATCCGTTGCCGCATTTAATTTTACGATTCGCCTCATAGATTCCTTGCAAATGTAAAAGGAAACATCCGTTACGTTCTTCCTGATTAAATCACTAGTTTAATTTCACTACCATGTCTCTGGCTACTGCAGTCAGTCTTTTATGCATCCCACGCTACTGAGTTGACCGAGAACTAACAGAATACTCAACGTTGGTTGCGGCTACGACTAACGTTTGTAATATTCATTTGTAAAAGGAATCGTTACGCTCGGAACGTCTGTCGTAGCCTCAGCAGACGTGATTTTCTGTTATTCATATCCTATGTGCTTCGTATTTGCAAATATAGAAAAATCGCATGTCGTTGGTAATTATATAAATTGATGACGTGAGCGACAGCATCCGTGATTTCAACTATATGTGAGCATTATTTTTCTGTCGCCTCTTAACTGATATACTTTTTAAGGTGACCCCTTATTCGCTAAAATATATCACGTTTTCTACAATGCCAATTACATTTCAAATATTGTTTTGCTCCGGCGCCTAATTCTCTCCTAATTACTGATTCTACTTCTATTACTAATTACTTTTTAAAGTGACCACCCTGTATATTTGTCACTACTTACTGTGTAGCAGGTGTCATTTTGAACAATTGTGTAAACTATGTGCCATATAAATCTCCTTCATATTTTCTTTGTTAATTATTTTTTAGAGTGTTCATCCTGTATATTTCTAACTGAATTTTTTCCGCTTTCTTCTGTAGCAATGCTCAACTTCCGAATATTGTTTTTCTCTGTCAAATAATTATTTAGATCAACACACAGACAGTCTGGCGAAATTGAAAAACTTCCATTTGACGTGGTGGAAATCCTTGTACACAGTAATAACAGATTTTTTTTTAAAGAAATGATAAATTAAAGAAACTAATAAATTTATGTTTTGAATGCAAATTCAATTTTATTACAATATTTTAGTAATTATATTATTTTTATTAGAAAATTTTTATTTATTAAAAATGATTGTTCTCTGTCGAAATTATACTTATATTTTAAGGGCATTAAATTGTCGAATAATATTACTTGAAACGTTTTCATGGTCATCTTATTCTTTTTATTAATAAACAAATTGTTTTTCGGTTATAATTAACTTATTGTGGAGTATTAGCTACAAAATAAGTTCAAGTCGTTATATTGACTAGAATCTGTACTAAACTTGACCCCTGATCAAAAAATCGACCCCTTATCCGGGATCTTGAACGAAATCACAAAGTCCTCCGTTGAAAAGGCTACAGGACGCTATTTCAAAAGAATAACTGATTGTCAACGAATAAAGAAACATCGGAACACAGTAACTTGTGAGCGGAACATCCTACAGCTATTCAGGAAGGTTGATAAAGATTATCCTGGCAGATGCAGACTGTTCGAGAACGGGAATAAATCCCTTATAAAAAGACCAAATCCATTTTCTTGTAGCCAGATCGCTTTCAGATGAGATTGACCAGTGAATAAAAGGTCCATTTGTAATGAACTCAAGCTTACAAAGCTGCACGGAGCGTATGTAAGTGACTGACGTCGGGGATATCTTCGCCAATATGATTAGGGATTCTCTGCAAGAACACTAACTATATACAAGTAGTTGTAATTTTTATTGTCATAACTATATTTAATTTAATCAAATATATTCATTACAACCAGCTAAAAGTTTTAATTATCTGAATTAAAATATGGAAATTATTTATTTCGTTTAACTCTGTTGGTTTCTTTGCCTGTGTGTATGTTTGTGTGCGCACGATAAAATAACATTGAAAGATTTTGAATTCGCATTTGGTATACTCAATATACAAAGTGTTTGAAATAAGAAAAATGTGTTAGATGTGTTTCTGCAAGCAAATAAATGTGACATGTTTATAATGTGCTAACCCCTCATCTTAAAGGTTTTTAGATTCTCTATGCGAGTGCATGATTGTTTTTAGGTTTACTCATGTTTTGTTTTAAACAAGTGATAATATGCTTATTAATTTAAATTTTAAAAAAAGTATGCAATACATTTTTATTTCCCTTAGATATTTATAAAGACCTCCCGAGACTCAGATATAGTGATTTGAAAGCCATTTCTACCTTGAATACTAAAGGGTTAAAATTTTTCAAATTTATCAATTTGTCTTCGGGATTATTTAATTTCAAATTATGAACTCGTTCTTCGTTTGTCGTGAAAAGGAAATTCAATTATGAATGCGAATTTTCTTTTCAATAATTGTTTTTCTGATTAGTGTACATTTTTCTCAAACTCCACTGTAAATCGCCATAACTGTCGGCTTTGGTCGGACGTGAATCCAAGAATTTTCCACGACGTGCATACTCAACATCCACTAAATGTTTGGGCCGGTATTTTTGGAGACCGCATGACTGGTCCCATTTTTCTTGACGGCAATTTGACGGGCGAACGTTACCTCGAAGTGTTGGAACATCTTGTCCAATCATTGCTTTTAGATATCGTTATCTAGAAGACCATTTGACTTTCCAACAAGATGGAGCTCCACCTCATTATGCGCTTGCTGTTCGGGAGTATCTGGACAGAGTGTTCCCGGGACATTGGATTGGACGAAGAGGTACTCTGGAATGGCCGGCCCGCTCACCAAATTTAAGTCCTCTGGACTTTTTCTTGTGGGGTCATCTGAAAAGTAAAATTTACGCAACGGAACCAGGGTCTCTGGAAGAGTTGTGTCGACACATTGTTGAAGAATGCCGCCAGATTACGCCACAGATCCTCCAAAATGTATGGAAACGTTTTGAACAGAATTTGTAATATTGTATGGAAGTAGGTGGTGCACAATTTGAGCATTTGTTGAACTAATAAAAATTTCTTGTGATGTTGAATTTTGATATTAAAATTTTCTTTCTGCACTTTTCCCATTTTTATAAACCTAAAAACAATCATGCACTCGCATAGAGAATCAAAAGGACATTAAAATGAGGGGTTACTCGACCACCTTACCGTAATTTTTGTTTTTGTTGGGGGTTATTGGGGCTAGGAGTTGACTTGACAAAGTCAAATTTGACATCAAAATGTGGCGTGTAAAAGATAGAAGGTGAAGAGTTTCAGGATTTTTCCCAAACAATACCCCCACCTTAGTTAATCTAGTGGTTTTCATGGGGACGAAAAAAAATTGAAAAAACTAATTTTGACAATGCTGTCGTATAGAGAATTGAAAGACGCTTCAAATGAGGGATCGCTGGACCCCCTTTTCCTATTTAAATTCTTGAATTGGGGGTTGCTGGGGCTAGGAGGTTGATCTGCCAATGTCAAGTTTGACGTCAAAAGTTGTCCCCCAAAAATCAAGAATCGACCTAGAGCGATTTCTCAAGAAACAAGTCTAAGTGTCCAAAAACAGGCGTGTTTCGTTTTCAATGGCCCACCATTTATTAGCTGGTATAACCTTGAACCATGATATACGAACCCACGCATTACTCAAAAAATTCATATAGTCTAATCAATAATATTTTTATAAATTTTGCACTATCAGACAATAATAATGCTGTGGTTCTAGAAACGGGGTTTTCAGATCATTTAGCAGTTAAGATATCAGTGCCTCAAAACTTATCTAGCGATGGTTTTCCCGAAACATATATTTACAAAAGACACCACAGCACTCAGAACAGAAATTACTTTATTAATTTAATCTCCCTTGAAAGTTGGACAGACATTTATTAAACTGATAATTTAGATACGAATTTTGAGAGGTTTACCACTATAGTAAAATATTACTTTGAATTAGCTTTCCCATTGTTACGGGCTTATTGCATATGCGACCCGTAACGCACATTTGTGTTTGTTTGGCCACATGTCGCCAACAGCCGTGAGCCGTTGGTCGTACAGATTTGGCTTCTGTCCTCTAGGAGCGGTTGCGTGTGAAACAAAAGGTAAAAGGTGCTCCTGTGTGTACACTGTCGATAATTCCTAAAACTTAATTTATTTAAGTCATCTTGTTGGATCTTGGGATTATCGGCAACAATACAGTTTCCTTCACTTTGGTTGTTTCTGTTTGTCAGAGAATTTTGATGTTACGAAGGGAGTTTTATCTGCATTTGTGCGGGATTTAGGTGTACAGGTGAGGTTAACCTTATTATCGCCATCTATTCCGGTCTTACCCATGCGTTTAAAAAATTTACAGGCAGTCACCACCGAAGGGCTGCAGCTTCACCACTTGCTGACGTCTGGGTATCGTACCACCTAGATAAGTGTTATTGTTTCCTTTACCTAGAAACCACCTTCAGTGGTTCTGCGTAGTAATATTTGTTTTTCTTTTCACTTACTTTTGTATATATTTAAACAAAGATTTTGCTCATTCATTATTAATTAAGTACGTTCTCTAATGTAACCCATCGCGGCCTTATTTATTATAGTCAATCCTCACGCCAGGTGTAGCTATACGAAGGGAATTTATCCTTATTTATTTTATAACAGATTTATCTGAATATAAATACAGTAATATAGTCCATTTCATTATTTTATCTGCGACTACTAAGAATGGAACCCTCAGCGACTTTATCTTAAATAAACTAAAACTTTTTTATTTTAAACTTGGGTTTAACGCCTTAAGATTTCTGAGCTAGTGAATTTTGTGTGATGGGCACGCTACTTCATTTATCCGGGCTAGGTAGTGTCCACGATCTGCTACGCACAGCAGCCCACGTGTGTTTTCCTTTTGTATTATCTTGCGACCTCTACCGCCTCACAGCAAGGGGTTGAAAAAATCCCAATTTATACGAAAAACAAAAAAACATCAAACAAATGGCTTACTGACGAAATTTAAAGAATTCCGAATAACTGAAAAAACTACATTGGCTAAAATGAATTACTGACTATGTAAAAATCATACGGAAATATAAAAATTTAAACCCATAACTTATTAATTAATTTGGAAAAAGAATCATTACGATAATATCATTAATGTATAGACAAATTTGTCACGAGCTGTATCGAATATAATAATAAATGAAACTTCACACTCAAAATCGCCAAATCAAACAGTACTTGAACATCAGGGTAAGGAAATATCAGATCCCCAAAAATTGAGCAATATTTTCAATAATAATTTCATTCAGTACAGTACAGTACAGTAATTTAGGAAAAATCGTATTTTTTGGGAGGTCACTCTGTGTTTACCTCCAGTAAACGGTTGAAACGATTAAGGTTAATTTTTTTGGTTATTTCAACTCTATTAGACCAATATTATCAAACTATAAGAAAAAATTTTAAAAAAATGTTTTTAACGCAATTTTCACAAAAACAAGGGCCAAGCATAAGAGGTTTTCCATGGGGAAAAATACATCCACACTGTAGGAGAAAGGTCCATATTACATGGGCATTAAGTTGTATAACCAGCCACCACAGAAATACAAAAAAAAAGTAAGAACAATTTTTAAAAATGAAATAAAACACTATTTTCTTAATCGACCATATAGTCCATTTAACAAGGTACAAAAAAGGCCAAAATATCAAAAGTTTGTAGGATCTTTTGCAATACATTTCACCTCCTGTTTTCGAGGGTGAGAAAAACGATGGTTTGGAGTTCTGAAATCCTTGCGTGCGACCCCTAACAAGGAAAAACCACTCCAATTTGCGGCTTTTTAGTCTTGAGCTTGCGAAAAGTCGTCGGATCGGTTCTTTTTGGGAAACAATAATAAACTCAGTTAATTTACGTTAGATTGCACAGGGGGAACTCACGGGGCTGAATCTACCCCTGTCCGTAATAGCAATATCCCCAAAAAATAAGAAAATACGGACGCGACAAAATTAGTTTTCTATATGTTCTTGAGGGCAGGGATCACAATGGTGGTGTTATTGTTTACCCTACCCTCCCGCAACTACCCCCAACGTATAAAAACCAACCCTTCTTCCATGCTGTCGGTCCTAAGCATGCGGGGATTCGTTGGGTCGGGGTTCTTGTGGGGATATCAGGGAAACTAACCATTACTCAACCACAGTTGAATAGGTGACGTAAGCAACCCCTGAGGGTTGAAACTATCCTACTCGAAACACCGAAATCACTCACGGATTTTCGAGGTAGGGAGTCACGATGGTGGTGTTATTTTTACCCTAGCCTCCCACAACTACCCGGAAAATATAAAAATACCCCTTTTTCTATAAACTGTATGTGTAGTTATATATAAGGGGCATTTTTGTACATTGGTGGTCATTGCGGGAGGGTAGGATGAAAAATAACACTACCATCGTGATTCCCGCCCTTGAAAACTAATGAGTAATTTCAGTGTTGCGAGCAGGGTAGTTTGAATCCCCAGGGGTTGCATAGGTCAACTATGGTTGAGCAATGGTTAGTCTCCCCGATACATAGTTTCATAAAAGCCTCGACCGAACGAATCTCCGCATGCCTGGGGCCGACAGCATGGAAGAGGGGGAGTTTTTATACGTAGGAGGTAGTTTCGAGAAGGTAGAGTGAAAAAACATCACCATCATGATTACCGTCCTCGAAAACTCGTTTTTCCATTTTTTGAGGGATTTCGGTGTTGCGAGCAGGGTAGTTTCAACCCCCGGGGGTTGCTTAGGTCGACTGTAGTTGAGTGATGGTTAGTTTCCCTGATATTCTCGTAAAAACCCTGACCCGATGAATCCCCGCATGCCTAGGACCGACAGCATGGAAGAGGGGGGGGGGGTTATACATGGGTGCAGTTTCGAGGGGGTAGAGTGGAAAAAATATCACCATTGTGATTACCGCCCTCGAAAACCCGTGAGAAGCCCGTTTTTCCGTTCTTTGAGGGATTTCGGTGTTGCGAGCAGGGTAGTTTCAAGCCCCGGGGGTTGCTTAGGTCAACTGTGGTTGAGTAATGGTTACTTCCCTTATATTTTCATAAAAACAACGACCCGACGAATCCTCGCATGCCTAGGACCGACAGCATGGAAGAGGAGGTGGTTTTTATACGTTGGGGGTAGTTGCGGGAGGGTAGGATGCAAAATAACACCACCATCGTGATCCCTGCTCTCGAAAACCTATAAAAAAACTTTGTCGACTACGTATTTTCTTATTTTTTGGGGATATTGCTATTACGGGTGGGAGTAGATTCAACCCTCAGGGGTCGGTCGGTACGCAAGGGTTTCAGAACTCGAAACCATCATCATCGTGTTTCTCACCCTCGAAAACAGGAGGGGTATTGCAAAAGATCCTACAAAGTTTTGATGTTCGGAACTTCATTAAATGGACTAATATTACAGCATAGCTGAATATTTGTCAAAGTTCAAGTTATTTTTTCGTTTTTTGCAATAACTCAACAGTCTCTTGACTGATATTGGCCAAATTTGCTAGAGGAACTTTTTTTATTATAAGAAACAATAATTTATGTATTGCATCACATTAGATCATAGAGGGCGCCGCAGGACCTGTATCTAATGATGAATTTTTTCATATTTTTTTTTTTGACAAAGCGTTGTGGTACTTCTAACCAGAAAATCTGATAGAGCGTCATTTTTTTAAAGACAAATTCAAATTTAATGAAACAAAGTGTATTTATTTGAAAAAAATACAAAACGTAAGGGAAAACAAAATCGTAATAACAGCGTAAACTCTTCCTCACTTCCTTATAAACTAATGGATTATTTTCATGGTATTGAGATAATATATAAATCAAAAGATTGTCTAAAATAAGGATCTAATCTTATTAGAAAAAATAACGTAAAAGTTGACTTAATGACATTATAAACTTTCCACTCATGCAAAAACCCCATTGCTGTAACTCAGAGTAAGTGTTTGATATGGTCTCCAGCTGCTTCTATGCCTCTTCTAATTCTATTCATAAAAGATTTTCTTACATTGAAACATAAATTTTCCTGTCCTCTAGTAAGATTCGCTGCGTTTTGTATTTTGTTCCACACATAATAATCCAAAGGATTATAATCAGGACTCCTTGGTGGCCAAGCAAACTCACTTCCTCGACCGATCCATCTGCGTGGGAAAGTCTCATCAAGATCATTCCTGACTTCAGTGGAAAAATGAGGGGGGAACTCCATCTTGCATGAACCACATTCTGTTCCGTATGTCTAGCATGAAAGCATGCAAACATATCAGCAAGAGTATTTTGAAGAAAAAACAGCTAAGACTGTCCATTTAAATTTGGAGGAAGGACAAATGGTCCCAATAATTGATAGCCGATGATACCACACCAAACGTTAATCTTAAATTCTTGCTGAAAGTGACTTTCTTTAACGGCATGAGGATTTTCTACTTCCCAGTAATAGGTATTTCTCCAGTTAAAAACGTTTCGGTGAGTAAAAGTTGCTTCGTCGGTAAATAAAATGTTCTTAACAAAATTTCAATTCCTGTTCTGTTCATTTAGAACAAATTGACAATTGACAAGATGATATGGGTAGAAGAATTCTTTACGTAAGACTCTTAGGACAGATTGTTTGCTCATCCCTGTTGCCGCTGCTAAATGACATGAGCTGACTTGAGGATCTTCATCCCACACGAACTAAAATTTCTAGTTCTTGATCTGGAGTAATTCGTTTCGGTCGTCCTACATTGTTTTTATGACGAAATGAACCCGTTTCTCCCAAACGACGAAACAGATCTTATGGTCTGGCTGCCTGTCTCGGCATTGTAAATAAAGACATTAAAGAAATTAGCTCGTGGAACACAAGAACAAAATAAAATGATTAAATGACGTAAATGAAAGAACTAAAACGTAACCAAAGCACACTTTTCAATAAATACACTTTGTTTCATTAAATTTGAATTTGTTTTTCAAAAAATTATTGAAATGTTTAACGGCACTTTGCTCGAAAACGGTTGGAGTTATTAAGTAGTACTAAGTGTACCTTTTATACGTGGACGCCCTCATGAGATTTTCTGGTCAGAAGCACCACAACGTTTCGTAAAAATATGAAAAAAATTCATCATCAGATACAGGTCCTACGGCGCGCTCTATGATCTAACGTGATATAATACATAAATTATTGTTTCTTAGAATAAAAAAAGTTCCGCTAGGAAATTTGGCGAAGCTGTTGAATTATTGCAAGAAAACGAAAAGTTTTTTGAATTTGAATTTCTTTTTCCACGGCAACATTTTACTAAAGCATATTTGGTTATATCTTCATATTTTGGCCTGAGGAATCATACACCCCTGAACTATGAAATTAGAAATTAGGAATTAGAAATTAGAAATTAGAAATTAGAAATTAGAAATTAGAAATTAGAAATTAGAAATTAGAAATTAAAATGGCAAGTCATAAAATACATGTAATGTATGTATAGAGTACAATTCATCGAAATAATTTACTAAATATAAAATCACTAAATATTGTACATAAAAAATATATATACAAATAAAATAAAAAATATCTGTATCAATTAACACATTATACGACAAACACGAGTAAAATATCCAATACAAATACGAATAAAATGTCCAATACAATTAGCGATTATATTACAGTCTTAAGGTTCTCTATTTAAAAATTCACTTATACTGTAAAAGCCTCCCCTCACAAGTAGTTCTTTCACAGCGCGTTTATATTTTATGTAGTTGGTAATATTTCTTATATCTGATGGTAAGCTATTATATAAGATTATACAGTTGTATTTTGGAGAGTGTACTTTCTCTTCCGTTAAAGAAATATCCATTTTAACAGGTTAATATTATTTTGAGTGCAATAATACTTAAATTTTATAAGGTTACCTGTTACCTAAGCCCAATGGACTCTAGTAAATAATAAATAAAGTCATCACAATCACATCATCAGACATCAACAATCACAGCTACGCCATTGGATCGCCCCACCCCAATCACACTTCATTAGATGACATTCTCACCCGTATTGCACATATACATAACTGTATAGGATTTGCCTATACGTGTAATAGCGATCCCCGTACTGTATATTAAAAATTCACAAATGAAATTATAAGTTGGTTGATGGAAAAGTGAGTCCTACAAACCTGTCTTCGAAAAATGTCTTTCCGGCGCCGCGTAGACGGCACTATCATTGGCAACATTTAAATGACAAAATAAAGTCACCAAGAATATCTGGCTTTTGCAGAATTTGAACATCCCGTCGTTACCACGGAAACTGCCTGGGTAGTTTTATATAAATCACCCTGTATATTATTATTCTTGTATCATTAAAAAAAACTGAAGTTTATTTCAATTAAAAAATAACACCTAGCATGGCATTGACTTAAATATTATTTATCATTTATATAATTATAATGATTATCAAGGAACACTCGTCAAAAGGCATAAACGGTAGTCAAATTTAACAGCTAGGTATTAACTTTACTTCTAAATTCTTAAGAAAATTATCACCTATCTGAAAGTTTCTAAATTATACGGTAGGCGCTATTTATAAAATTTATCGTTAATATCTAATCCATCAATTCATCGGATAATGACGCCACAAATATTTTACACAATTAAAGGCAAACTATAAATTAAGATCTTTGTCGAATCAAACTACCCCATACAAATCAGTGTTGTTTAGACACTCGAGCATAATATAGGGGGCGATAACTCGATAACTGACAATGAAAAGAATTCCATGGGGAACTCAATATTGAGTTATTCTCTCGCCAAATCTGTTGAGGGAATCGCCAAATTGCACCTCAAAACTTGCTTCCCGAATACAGTATTCAATTAAAAGGAATGAGTGGTGGCAAGCTAGTACTTCGTGTATAATAAGGGGGCGTTTCCATGCCCGTTAACATTTTTTAGTAACGACTACGAGAGCCGGACTAAGCCTATGTAATAAGGGGCTGATTTCCGATATTGTTTACAGTTTATTCGTAGAAATACATAATTATTCACGGTTCTTTCAAATAAATAAATAATGAATTTATAAATAAATGTATTTATATTTGAAGTTGGAACTACTAATGGTCACTGTGATCATACATTGACACGGTTTAGTTTAGTCCAATTTATTTATTTAATGTTATAGTAACTCAATAAGCTAAAGAATTTAGACCGAATACTACAAAATCAAATATTATGGTATTTGGAGTCAAACATTGTCCAAAATTCCATCTCAATGTCAACAATAACTCTTTGCCGAATTATTACGGAAATCAGAAAATACACTGCACGGGATGTGTGGTTGATTCCTTGTGAAACATCTTGAAAATAAATAACAATATAGAAAGAGGGAGATAAAATAATATAATAATAATATAATAATAATATAACATTAAGTATGGCATTAACTGCTTATAGAGATCCCCATCAGTAAATAGTGATCAATTTGTGTAGATTTTTAATAACGACTACGAGAGCCGGACTAAGCCTATGTAATAAGGGGCTGATTTCCGATATTGTTTACAATTTATTCGTAGAAATACATAATTATTCACGGTTCTTTCAAATAAATAAATAATGAATTTATAAATAAATGTATTTATATTTGAAATTGGAACTACTAATGGTCACTGTGATCATACATTGACACGGTTTAGTTTAGTCCAATTTATTTATTTAATGTTATAGTAACTCAATAAGCTAAAGAATTTAGACCGAATACTACAAAATTAAATATTATGGTATTTGGAATCAAACATTGTCCAAAATTCCATCTCAATGTCAACAATAACTCTTTGCCGAATTATTACGGAAATCAGAAAATACACTGCACGGGATGTGTGGTTGATTCCTTGTGAAACATCTTGAAAATAAATAACAATATAGAAAAGGGAGATAAAATAATATAATAATAATATAATAATAATATAACATTAAGTATGGCATTAACTGCTTATAGAGATCCCCATCAGTAAATAGTGATCAATTTGTGTAGATTTTTAATAACGACTACGAGAGCCGGACTAAGCCTATGTAATAAGGGGCTGATTTCCGATATTGTTTACAATTTATTCGTAGAAATACATAATTATTCACGGTTCTTTCAAATAAATAAATAATGAATTTATAAATAAATGTATTTATATTTGAAATTGGAACTACTAATGGTCACTGTGATCATACATTGACACGGTTTAGTTTAGTCCAATTTATTTATTTAATGTTATAGTAACTCAATAAGCTAAAGAATTTAGACCGAATACTACAAAATTAAATATTATGGTATTTGGAGTCAAACATTGTCCAAAATTCCATCTCAATGTCAACAATCACTCTTTGCCGAATTATTACGGAAATCAGAAAATACACTGCACGGGATGTGTGGTTGATTCCTTGTGAAACATCTTGAAAATAAATAACAATATAGAAAAGGGAGATAAAATAATATAATAATAATATAATAATAATATAACATTAAGTATGGCATTAACTGCTTATAGAGATCCCCATCAGTAAATAGTGATCAATTTGTGTAGATTTTGAACATTATGTAACTGAAAATAACTTGGAAGAAATAGAGTTAATTATAGGAGGCATAAATATATGTATTTTAGTGGATGATAAAATTTCTAACCCTGACCTGAAAATTTTAACCTCATTAGGATATATCTCTTATATAAATTTGCCTACAAGAATGGATAAACGATCTATATCCTGTATAAATCATATATTCTTAAAAAAGAAAAACAGTATTAAAATACAAATTAGGTCACCAATATTAAATAGTACTATAACTGATGATTAGAATAGAATAGAATAGAATAGAATAGAATATTTATTTATTTATAAGGTTTAACAGAGAATTACAATAATTAGTTTTAATTTTAATAAGTGTAATCATATAAATAAATAAATGGGTAATTGCATAGACTCAGTCGAGTCTGTGAGCAATGGGTAGTTTCACTAATATGTAAATAAATGTGTACGTGCTACTGTAGGTAGCTAAGGAGATCCATTTTCCTTTGCGAAGGTTCTTAGGTACCTGAATGCAAAGGATAATAGACCCGTGTTATATAATTTTTATTTGTTTAAGTAGTTTAGGTAGCACGTATTACATTTATTTCAGAATTGTACTGTTATAGGGTGAATCTTGAATATTTAAATTATGTGCTAAATTCATAAAAATAAAGTCTTATGAGATAACAAAAATTATTTATAACCTAAAAGTTTAGAAAATTTTCAGTATCTATAAATATATCTATTAGAGTGTATTTTAAGTTCATCAGCCATTTTTTCACTTCTCTCTTATATTTTATTATTGATTTGATTTACTTAATACTTTCCGGGAGCTTGTTGTAAAGTCTGGGACCTAAGTAGGTAAAACATTTAGTTCCTATAGTTTTTTGTGCAACTGTAACCTTTACTTGTTTTCTATCTTTCCCTCTTGTGTTGTAAATATGATCCACGAGTGTTGATTCCGAGCTTTGTATTGTTGGATTAATATACAATGCGAATATAATTCGCGTATATTTAGCATTTCCGACTCTTTGTAAAGTAGTTCCGAAGGATAAAGGTTGGGTTTTCCGTATAAAATTTTTTGATACATTTTTTGGATTATTATTAATGGCTTCATATTAGTTTTATTTGCTCCTCCCCAGGCTATTATACCATATTTCAGAATCGATTCTATCATTCCATAGTATATGATTTTAATATGTTTTTCGTTCAGTGTTTCTTTTAGTTTTTTAAATCTGTATAGTAAAGATCTTAGTTTTTTAACAGTGTTTGTGATATGATGATTCCACTTTAAGTGAGAATCTAATGTTATTTCAAGGTAATTAATTTTTCACATGTGTTTATGACCAGATTCGTGTTCACAGTATTTATTTCAGTGAATAGTGGTAAATTATTTTTATAGGAACCGAATGGCAAATATTTTGTTTTTGTGATATTTAGAGTCAAAGTATTTTCATCAAACCAGTCTTTAATCGCTTTTAATTCCATTTCAGATATTCTTTTCACATCCTCCCATGATTTTCCTTTGAAGAAAATGGCTGTGTCATCTGCAAATGATACTACATCTCCCTTAATATTTAAACTGAATATGTCATTTAGGTACATAATAAATCAAATTGGTGCTAGAACCGTGCCTTGTGGGAGACCATAGAGCACGTTTCTTGTCTCGCTTGTGTGATTACCTATTTTTACAACTTGTGTTCTTTTATCTAAATAACTTTTCAATAAATTGTGACAAAGACCTCTAATACCAAGATTTTCTAGTTTTTTAAGTATTTTTTTTATGATTAATTGTATCAAAGGTCTTTTCCAGATCTATAAATACACAAAGTGATGGTGTATTATTATCTAAACAATCATAAATTTTTTTACTCAAGTAAGTTATAGCATCACTTGTTGAAGTTTTTTCTCTAAATCCGTATTGGTTTTTTGAGAGTAAATTAAATTTATTGAGGTAATGCACTAACCTTTTTTTAAGGATTTTTCAAATATTTTTGCGATATTAGATGTCAAAGATATAGGTCGGTAGTTTTCCATTAGATTTTTTTCACCCTTTTTATATAGAGGTTTGATTATAGCAATTTTGAAGTTGGATGGACATACTCCGTATTGAAAAATTTTATTTATAAGGCTGACTAATAGTATTGTAATTATATTTATTGTTTCTTTCAACATTTCTGACGTAATACCGATTACAGCACAACATTGATTTCTATTGACTTGGATCAGAAAAAACTAGTTTAGGAAATAACACTACTAAACAAATATTAGACTTTTCAAAACTGAAAAAAATGTTGGATACAGAAACATGGTATGAAATTTATAAGACACATGATATAGAAGAAATGACAAATATTTTTATTAATAAAATTAAAACATTTATTGAAATATCAACAAAAACTACAATTATTATAACTAGGTACTAAGATTTTAAGAAAACTAAAACCATGAATTAACTGGCTAGAAAATATAGAAATAGTTTAAATAACATAGTAACAAAAACTAAAATTGACTACTATTCAAATAAAATAAAAGAAGTGCAAGATAATAATAAAAAGATTCGGAAAATAGTAAGAGATTTACGAAACAACTAGGTATAATAAAGAAAACAATACTAATACCATAAATATCTGTAATAAAGATGACGACTTAACTAATGATGACCAAATGAAAGCGGACACTTTTAACAATTACTTCACTAACGTAGAAACTAATATGGCTAAAAAATTGGTATCTAACGAACTAAAAGTAAAAATAAACAAGACAGAAATAAACACGTCAATCGTTCTAAATAAAGTCACCCAAAATGAACTACTAATTAAAATTAGCAAATTAAAAAATACATGCTCACCTGGATGAGATGATATAACAACAAAAGTAATAAAATCAAATCATTTTAAAATAGTTCGTCTGTTGGCGCATATAATAAACAAAATATTTATATCGGGCCAGGTACCTACAGTGTGTAAGGTAAGTGTGGTAGTTCCAGTATATAAAGCTGGAAATCGTATGGAAGCTGGTAACTATCGGCCTATATTCTTGATATCCAATTTAGCTAAGATTTTCGAAAAATGCCTTCGAGATAGGATATTGAATTATTTAGAAAAATTTAATTTGTTATCAACACATCAATTTGGTTTTAGGAAAAATAAAAATACAGGATTCGCTGTCCATGAATTAATAAACACAATTAATACTACACTAGATGAAGATAAAAAAGTCTAGTCGTATTTTTAGATTTGACTAAGACCTTTGATACTGTCCACATCAAATTAATAAATGAAGTTGAAGCTTTAGGTTTAAGGGGTAAAATAACAAAGGCTCTAACTAGCTACCTGGAAAACAGAAGACAGTATACCAAGATTAATAATACTGTCAGTACACCGACAATCATTAAAACTGGAGTTCCACAGGTCACTGTGCGTGGACCTATACACTTTGTAATATACATAAACGAATTGACCAGCTTAGATATAAACGCTAGTATTATTTCATATGTAGATGACACGGCTTTACTATTCACTGCAGACAGTTGGGAAAATGTATGTACTAGGGCATCGATGGGCCTAAACAGAGTGAACTGTTGACTCAACAACAATAAGCTTACATTAAATCACGAAAAAACTAAATTCATGTGCTTTTCATTAACGGAGGTATTTCAAAATAAACCAGACCATATAAAAATACATAACGCTAAATGTATAACTAACAATCTTAATCATTGCGACTGTTCAAAAGAAATAAGATCAGTAAAAAACATTAAATATCTTGGTATAATGATTGATGACCACCTAAAATGGAACATACATATTGAATATCTCAATTGTGCTTTTAAAGGGCTGAATATTAAAGCATTGCAGACTAAAGGGGCTCTCGTGCCAATCGTCACACACCACTTGCAGACTGCAGTTTCGAGCTGTTGGTTCTCGTCAGTGCAAGGTACCTTGCATTGACACTGCAGTCTGCAAGTGGTGTGTGACGACTGGCACGAGAGCCCCTTTAAGTAGGATCAGTCTTTCGGCTGCAATTATTACACTTAACGCGCCAGGCTTGTAACTTGCAATTCAGCGCTCGGCGGGGCACTTGGCCCGGAGAGTAGCTGTTGGTTGCAGTCTGGTTACGTTCCTTATAGTAAAATAAGGATTTTATAGAGGAGTTTGGGACTAAAAATATTATATTTTAATATTAAATATCTCTTAAAAAATTAGAAAATTAGAAAATACATTTATATATTTTACCAAATAAGGGAGGTTTTAAGTACTGTAATGTTAAATATGGTATATGTGGCCTTGGTTGAATCATTAATGCGGTGTGATATAATTATTTGGGGTGGACTATATAACAATGTACAGAACACTATAATTAAAATTATGTATAAAAAAGAAAAAAGATTTCCTACAAATAACTTATATGTTGAAACCAAATTATTGGACATTCGTCTACTGTACGCTATGACTGTTATTATATTTATTCATACCCACCAAATAAACTTTAAGCAGTTAAATCATCAATTTAATACACGCCAGGTGTCAACGATACATCACCTTTCTCGGGCCAAACTTACATAATAAAATACCACACAATATTCGGCAAATTACTAGTCTCCACATTTAAAGTTAAAATAGAGGATTTTATAATTAAAAATAAAGAAATGTTTTACAATGTTTTTAAATAACTTTCAAGTGCAGCCAAAATGTATTTCATACTGATTACGTTTTTTATCATGTAAAACATTATGTATCTCTAAGAATAGGATCACAATTCTCTTTTCTAATTTTGAATATTTTTTATGGAAGGTTAAAATGCAATTTGGAACACGCAATATACTTTAGCGTGTTCCAAAATGAATATATTACAAAAAAAATTAAACAATGTTTAATATTATGTGATCATTTATTTGCAATTTTTGTAATAAGAATTTGTAACTATATAACGAAAAGTGAAAATAATAATGTGTACTGAATGAATATATAAAGTTACTTACTTATTATTATTTCAAGTAAGAACTGGTTTTATACATTTCCAAATAATATATTTAGAATGCTCACATGTGTTTCGGCTTCATAGGCCTTTATCAGGACATAAATACTAAAATTGTAAAGGTAGTCATTTTCAACTTAAACTTAAAGCATTTCTGGGAATTTTTCGGAGAGACCTTAATTCATTGCAGAATTATTAATATTTTGTCCCTTGCAGGGATATTTAAGATAATTTGTTGGTCGATCATGGTGAAAGGGTTGTTTTGTTTGAGGTTGTGGGTTCCGTAACAAGGAATTTGGCTGAACGAACATACGATTGAAATTGTGAGTGCTGTCGGTCTACCGTGGTGCAACTACTGCACTTTGAACTGGACTACTTGCAAAGTGGGCCAAAGAATTAGACTACACGAGTATACGGCCGTAAATTATATAGCATATATGAGAATGACAACTGACGAAATGCGGCGTCGCTTCTTTCCATGAAGCTGACTGCACCAAAATTCGACTGAAAGTCGTAAAATATATGAAACTTTGTTTTATAATTATTTAATTAAATAATTAGTGCGTGTATGAATGACTGATGTGTATATATTTTATTTGTTTTATTTATTTATTTATTTATTTAATTCGTTTTCTGTCATTACTATTTAAAGTTCTAAATTTTCATAATTTTTAACAAATATTTTGCATGAAGATATTTTTGGAAGTACTAAAGGAGGTACTAAAAAATTAGATTTTGGAAACTACAATGAAAATGTTATTTTTCGGAACTACCACAAAAAACGTCCCATGGGGCGTAACTCTTGCAACTGCAATTGTTAAAGAACACGGTAAAACCGTCGGTATACTTTTCGACGTTGTAACAAAATCCAACTTAGGAAATATTTCGTATGAAAAGCGTGCTTCACGTAAAAATATCGTGGAAGAAGTTTTTAATATTCTTAATCATATTTTCGCTCTACGGAGCGATTTTTATGCAAACATTTCCATAACTCCTCAAGGAGCGCCATTTTAGAAAGTGTTGTAAATGTCGCTGCACAGGGACGCAATGTCGCTCCGACCACTAAAATCTTTTTGTGTAATCGTTAGCTCACAAAACTGCATATTGGATGGTAGTTGGTACATTATAAATCGTTCCGTTCCTCACCATGTGTTGCACATGGGCCAGACTAGTGTTTGTTAAACATATTTCTTAAAAGTTGTTGTAAAAACATAAATTTTGAAGAGATTCAATATATATATTATTGAACTTTATATTGTATTTTAATTGTGTTTTCAAAATTCCCTTTCAGGTATAATTTTAAGAAAGTGTTAGTACATCCAGTGTTAGGTTTATAGTGTTACGACGTCCAATAGATACGATCAGAGCAGGAGTTAAGCAAAAACGAACAGTAAGTATAAATTTTCATATTATTCTCCGTCTGAAACAGTCATTTTGAACTCTAATTTTGTGAACGTTAACATTCATTTTTGAAATATATATAAAGTCCTTCAGACGCCAAAAGATGAATCGTTCACACAATGAACGACATCCCAGGGGGCGTAATTTTTGCAACTATAACAAAATACGTCCCACGGGATGTAACTTTATGAAACTATAACGAAAGACGTTGCACGGGGCGTAAATTACGTAACTGCAATAAAATTTGCACAAAGTAACAATTTTAGGAACTATCTCGAAAACGGAGCCTACGAGCCGACGTTGTGTAGTACTGATTAACATGCATGGTATGGATTATGAGGACGAGTTAATAGTGCCACCATAAAGTCCCTGAAGGGAAATTTCTGCGTGCAACAATTTTTTTACACCTTTTTTCAAAGTTAGTAATGGTTTTTGGCGGTAGACTTATATGTTTTCCGTCGTGTTTGCCTACATGTCTTCCTCGGTGATTCGGAACCCATGTCGCCCTATTACCAAATTCAAATTTAAATTCAAAACTACTTTATCTATATTAACGTTATAAAAAGTACCTCTCCAGGATCTATCCCGTGACCGATCGTGCAACCACCGCGTTAATCGAGGTGGCAGATTGAAGGATTGGGCGGAGTTGGTATGGCTCGGTTAAAAACGACAATTAAAAACGCTAAACCTGGATTCCTCCTATTAAAATAGATAAAAAGAGCTAGTAAAATTGAACTATATTTAAACATAACAGATTTAACTAAATTTAAAATTACAAATTAAACTAAAAACTCGTGCACTTACACTTTTAAATTTTGTATCTAACTACCTCAATTTGAACGAGGCGCTTTCCACGAGATACGTCAATGCTGAGCCTAAACTTCGATTTTTAAAATTTTGATTCTACAAGGTTTTGATTTTGCAAAAAAAAGTGATGCGAGATGAATTTAGAGACAAATAATCGGCAACTACTGGAAGCGGCTGGGACCTCCCCACCCATTGGATCTTTAAAGCCGAGGAAGTCACGTGACGTGACGAGTTTCACCGTGCAACGGCCCCGCGCAAACTTGTGCCACGCAAAAAGCGATCTTATGCTTCACAATTGCTTTGTTTTTAATTTTTTTCTTTTTCACGGAGACCAAATCGAAAGAGTGCAAGCGTCATATATCGTTGAAATCGAAATTTTATCTGATTTTCAATAGTTCGATTGCAACTTATAAGTAATTATAAAATAACCAACTTGTTGCGCCAAAACGGCACTAAACGTAATCCGATCTCAACTAAAATCATTTCAGATCTTCTGGAGCACTAAAGAAATCCTCAAGCTAAGTTTCATCCAAATCCGTTTAATAGTTTCGGCGCTATCGTGCTAAAACACATACACACATACATACACACACAGACATTTTTCAAAAAAACACTTTTTTCGGTTCCTGGGACGATTTGGTGTTATCTCAATTTTCGATTTTGGACCAATTTTAGTAACCTCTCACAAATTTATTGTGGTGAGGTTAAAATGTACAAAAAGAAACCGAAAAAACAAACGCGACAAAAGAATGAGGGGGACACAAAAGATTTAATGATACGAAAGATATGAAATATCAGTAAAGGTGGATAGGGTAAGCGGAAGTTATAGTTGCTGAAGTTTGGTTACAGAGGCTGCTGGAAGATCGGTAACGTCTGGTACGGCTTGAAGGAGTAGAATTTTTGGGAGATCTGCTAGACGTAATCCGCTATCGGGGTTATTACCATATACATAGTGCCTTGCCTGGACATACGAATATAAGATAATATTTTAATCTGTTGCGATCAAACAGTTTTAAACTCGGTAACAGAGTGCCCGAAATTACCTATTTATTTTGCAAATACGCATAAAGACAGGCAAGCTAAAAGCCCACAAAGTCGCAAATATTAAATCTTCAGTTGAATCTTTTTGGTGCCAGTCGATTGCTTTAACGTAAACTATTGAATGGTAGTTAAGAGACTACATCGTTCCAGTCATTCTAATCCTCACCATGTGTGGTATGAACCGACACTCTTGTTAACCTTATACCAATATACATAAATAGTAACTAACAAAAAATTTCCAAAAGATCAATATATATATATAACTTTGCCTGAATCCTATCCTCTTTCGCAAATCGCAAAATTTACCCAATCTAATATGTGGGAGGGAGTTAACTCCTAAAAACCGATAATGAATTGCAAAAAAAAATTCTCAAAACGGCTCTAACGATTTTGATAAAATTTAACATATGGATACTTTCTTAGCACTAGTATGAGATTACATAATCCGTTACCCCCTAAAAATGTAGGGACGGAGGTTGTAGGTGGTAAGGTTTAAAATAATTGAATTATTTTTTCTCTAAAACGGTTTTAACGATTTTGATTAAATTTGGCAAATGAATAACGCCTTAGTATCAATAAAATACGGAAAGATTAGTTGCTTCTAAAACATTTAGGAAGGAATATTGCAGAGGGTGTCATTTAAGCAATTAACTATTTTTTTGCTCAAAAACGGCCCTAAAGATGTTCATAACATTTAACACATTGATAGTCCTTTAGTACTAGTATTAGATGACGTGACCCATTTCCTCCATAAAATGTAGGCATAAAGGCTGTGAGAGGTAAGGTTAAAAGATGTTGCAGGGGGTGGTTTAAGGCATTAAATAATTTTTACCTCTAAAAATGAGGGGCAGAATATAAATAATTAAATAATTAATTATTCTTCAAACAGCAATAATAATTTTCATTAAATTTAATACATACATGCTGTCCATTATATCAGGGCCCTCGAAAACATCTCACTTAATTGTGCCGATTTATATAACCTACAAAATGGTTTAAAGACATTTGAAATCCATGGCCTACTTTAAGAGTTATGGCGGAAAATATCGAAAATGCGGAAAACGTCTAGGCCAAATATCTCTGTTATTTGAAGGGATACGAGAAAACTTCTGAGGCGATATTTTTTTTGCAAAACAGAGTGTTTCAACGAGGTTTTATCTAATTTTTTTTATTAAAAATTATTTTGAAACGAGCGGGAAATGGCGCCATTAAATAAATAGAGTATTTTCCTCCCTTTTCAATGATATATCACATGGCATAAAAACATTTTTTTTAAACCAATAAATTTTTTTAACAAGCATTATACTTGCCGTGGAGAAGTATGATTAAATAAAACGATAAAATAATTCAATAAGTTGTTCAAATCTTTGCTATAATAAAACATTAACACAATTAAGAAGAATAAAGTAAATTGAGGTAAAAAAAAAGAATATAGCACACAGAACATTAATATTCATCTAATCCTCAAAATAATTTTATTAAGTGTGCACCGCGATTTCTTATGCACAATCGAGCGCGGCGAGGCACTGCATTTAAAACATTACTCAGCATTTCGGGGGTAACTGTAATACATGCCTGTTGAATTCGAGCTTTTCGGTCCTCTACATTTTGCGGTGTCGTCGAAAACACCTTATATTTAATATACCCCCATAGCAAAAAATCCATTGGGGTTATATCTGGAGAACGAGCGGGCCATCGAATATATCCATTGGCACCTATCCAATGTTGAGGCAAAATTTCGTCTAAATAATCTAGGCAAATCTGGGAATTGTGGAGAGGAGCGCCATCTTGTTGAAAATATTGAAAGTTGTGTCGATTCTCTAAAGGTAGGTCATCTAAGAATTCATTAAATTCATTTTTGAAAAAGTTTAGGTACCTTTCACCACTGAGGTGACCATCATAAAAATAAGGACCTATTAAATTGATGCCTAAAATACCTATCCACACATTTATTGAAAAACGATTTTGAAATCCATTCGGTCTATACCAGTGTATTTTCAGAAGTCCATTTGTAATGAATATTGCGATTAAAAAATCCATTATTGGAAAAATTTGCCTCGTCCGACCAAAATATTTTACTACATATTAATGGATCGGCACGTTTATGTTCCAACAGCTACCTACAAAAAGTCGTCCTCCTCGGTTTGTCCTCCGCTTGTAAATTATGAACTTTTTTGGCTTTATAACACCGGTAATCATTTTTCTTTAAAATTTTTCTAGCATTTGTTTTATTTATATGACAAGCAATTTGAATTTCTCTTAATAATGTTTCCAAATTTTCTGTATTTTTATTTCTTACATAATTAATAACTCGGTGTACCTTATTTACATTATCAGTAACACTGTTCAACCTTGTCTTCTTTTTTAAAAATGAACCATTATTTTTCAGTTTCGTAGCTAATTTCCTGAACAGAGTTTTATTCGGCTGTAGTGCTTGTGGAGATCTGTTTCTATATTCTACTTGAGCTAATCCAGAGTTAAAATTACATTGGCAATATGTAACGAACATATCATAATGATCAATGTTAGTGAAAATCATTTTTGAAAATTCTAAATTCTTAAACGAGTGTGATTGAGTGAGAGTTTAAGTATTAACTGAGATGATCTGTCAAAAAATTAAATTGTCAAGTTTGTTCATAGCCAACTATTTTAAGATAATTGAAATAATGGTGAAATCATGAAATACAAACAAATGGATATTATACTTAAATTAATTGGTAAAGACATTTTAACTTTCTGAGCAAGGAGTGACGCTTTTATGGAGGACTTCTATACATTGGCATAACTGCGAATACTCTTTCCATAATTGCTCCATGTTGCTTTCTTGATTATTATTTTGTTTTTGTGACCTGAATTTACTTTATTCCTCTTAATTGTGTTAATGTTTTATTATAGCAAAGATTTGAACAACTTATTGAGTTATTTTATCGTTTTATTTAATCATACTTCTCCACGGCAAGTATAATGCTTGTTAAAAAAAATTATTGGTTTAAAAAAAATGTTTTTATAATTATTAACGTAGTACCAATGAATAAATATGTCATGTGATATATCGTTGAAAAGGGAGGAAAATACAAATTCAAAAATAATTGTTTTAACAGCTTGAAGAGTAAATCTCAAAATACAGCGGGTTTGAAAAAAATTAGATAAAACCTCGTTAAAACGCTCTGTCTTGCAAAAAATTTTCGCCTCAGAATTCTTCTCGTATCTCTTCAAATAACGGAGATATTTGGCGTAGACGTTTTCCGCATTTTCGACATTTTCCGCCATAACTCTTAAAATAGGCAATGGATTTCAAATGTCTTCAAACCATTTTGTAGGTTATATAAATTGGCATAATTTTCGTAAAAATAATTTTTTTTGTGCGACCGATATTAAGTGAGATATTCTCGAGTGGCCTAATAAAATGGACAGCCTGTATATACTCTATTAATACCACTATGAGATGATATGACTATTTGTTCCTAGTCCCTCCTAGAAAATTCAGGCAGAAAATTTGTGAGGGACGGAATTAACCAAATTGCAAAAATAAAGTATATAGGTCGACAGTTCGGAATCGATGAAGAGAACACAACACACAAACAATAAAACAAATTTAAATCAACTGAACAATGTATTGTGAGAACAGATATTTCATACAATAAAAAGATAACATTTCTTCTCTAGCTAAATAAAATAAATATGATTCTAAAATTGGATAATTTGGATATGATTAAGTTTAAAATAAAATTCATTTAAAAAAGTGAAATCAATTGTCAAAATTTAAAATATTTCTAATTATGTCCAAACTATTAATTTACTTATATAATTTATACTAAAAGGGTGAACATACAACTGATATACAACCTTTTAAGTCCGCGTAGCGCAGTATTACTTCCAGCCGCACAGTGTCACTTATCTGCAACGTCCAGTTACTACCTCATAAGCTCCTTCACCTTTCAAATGGTATACCGTTTTCACCAGGAATCGTTTTCTCGACCTTAAAATAAATTATAATTATTCTTCTTCCACTACTTGTCAAGACTCTAAAAAAAATCGATTTTCTATTTCTTTCTTCCAAATTCTTTAATTACTTTCCTTTCTTCGTTTTACTTTCCTTCAATTAAACCAACAACAATCTATTCTCTCTATTTTATTCCAATATTCTTATCTCCAAAATTTTCTTCCCCTTCAGTTTCTCCATTTTATTGTTCTTATATCCCCATAGCAACCTCCAATTTTCAATTTTCCTACAATCTCCTTTATTTTTTCCTCAAAATCGCAAATACCAACTTGAATCTTTCGTGACATAAACTTAACAAAACAAATTGGTTTCTTCCCTTTTCATTCAATCATCACGTGTCCCGGATCTATTTTTTAAACTTCTTAAAGTGATGGAGTTAAAGTAGTGCATTTATCTTAAAAACAGTAATTTTAAAGGTTAAGCCTTTCTCTTCCAAGGTACAGATATATTAAAGAGAAGAAATACGTTATTTACCAACTAACCAGTGAAAATGTTTTTTCTTAAAAAGTAAACTACTAACGCTAAATTTGTCAGTACCACCTTGTTTCCTCTACTATTTAAATGTTGAATTAAAACAAAAATAGAGTATTGTATTATATGTTTAGTCATCCGGGTGTCTGTTTTAATACCTGACACTTGATTATACAAATAACATAGCATTATGTTGTTGAAATACGATGATTACTTCTCAAAAACGAGGTGGCTGTGAAGAATTATTAAATTAGGTTGCTTTAAGTTCATCTTTCTCCACTTTTTTATTTGGGATTATTATGTCACGAGTTCTTGACTTTTGTTGGTATTTAATGAACTAAAAAAATATGAATGGAATATACAAAGGAGAAGTGCTTAATAACTTAATTGGAGGGGCCTTTAAAATAATCTCGCTTCACTACAACATCCTTTTGTGTGTTTAACTGTTAAAATTATAATTACTACTTACTGCTTTTGTCATTCTAAATAAATACGTTTGTGTTTGTTGTAAACTCGTCTTGGAAATTATAAGAACAGTCTTCAAGATTTATACAAATATATAAGTAGACAAGAGAAGATGTAAATGATAGTTTGTCATATCACTATGGCTATAAAATTTTAATCAAGCAGTTAATCAATGCAATTATAGAATGTTAAAAGCCTATTCCTAAACGACTGGATATTTTATAACATTATTTACTTATTCAACATACTTTTTACTTTCCCGTATACGTAGTATACAGGGTGGACCATTAATAATAGGCCATAGTTCAGAGGTAGATTCTTTGGGCAAAATATGAGGATATAATCAAATATGCTTTATAATCCCGGCCCCACAGGATAATCCCGTGAAAAAAATGTTGTCCAGGGAAACGAATTTTAAATTTGTATTTTAGGTTCACTAGAGAAGTGATTTAACTTGGGTAGACATCACGAATTTGGCGCGACTGTTTCTGGTGCGCATTTAAAAAAATGGCGGATGATTTCAGTATTATTTTGTATTTCAGGAACTATAAAGCCCACAAACTTCAGTCTGGTGGCAAAATCTAGGTATTAGCGGTCAAAGAATACAATAGTGGCAGAACTGAACCATTCAGATTCACCCTTCCATCATTTTACAGGATAGCGTTTCAATTTTTATGTAACCCTCCACAATATTTATAGATTTTGTGTTTGTTTCGGGTTTTCCCTTGATGTAATTACTTGAACATGGGTGATACAGGCGGCAGCAAAGCGTCTCTAACTTCTGTGTTACTAAAAACCAAATATGAAGAGTCCTTCGATAAAGCAAAATGCGTAATATGTCAGATTAACACGAATGAAACAGTAACATCAAGTGAAAATGGACAGAAGAGAATCCGAGATGCCGATGAAATATGGAAAGATGATGTTGTAAGGCATTGGAACTATATAGAGAGTTAAAGCAGGAGAGATTTGTGTCTAAAACAAAAAGCCTCTTTGACACAATCTCCAAATGTAAATATCCCCGCTTTGATAGTCATTGTAAGTCCAACAGTGAATCAGCTATTACACAAAGGGGAACAAAAAAATTGCTTTCTCAGGCACATAGGGATTTGGATATATCGAAAGAAAGGGGTGAACGAATCCAAGATATTCTGTCGCATGATCTTCCAACCAATGCTTTATTTGATAGAGATTTCCCAGCAAAGTCAGTCAAGCACAGGCTAGTGCAAGAGATTGAAAAAAAACCTCTCACCTGAAGATTTAAGATTTGACGAAATGTCTTCCCTTCAAACTGCCGTTGTGGTGGATTATATGTCGCAATTGCGAATGGTTAAAATTTCTTCAATGCCAAATTTTGGAGCAGCGATCCGTACAGTACTGCAAACATCGCAAGCAGCTTGTTCATTGCAGGAGCTACATATCGTTTTTGATAGTTATCGCGAATTATCTATAAAGGAATCTGAGAGAACCACACGAATGTCTACATGTGGAACGATTGATTGCATGCATAACCAATTCTACTCCCGTACCTGTGCAATTGGACAAATTCTGGTCTTTGACAAATAAGACGAAGTTAGAAATTTTAACTCGACAAAATATTGCCGAATTTTCGATGAACACTGAATTTCCAATAATGGTTGGTGCAATTACGGCGAATGAGCAAGTAGTTCCAGCAGAAAAATATTCAAGAGGCAATGGTAGTATCGTTGAAGAATTAAATAGCGCATTGGAGGAAGCTGACCTTCGTATTGTACCACACGTTGACTGGGCAATTCGAAATGTTTCACGTCGAGTCCTGGTTCTGTCAAATGACACAGATGTTGTTGTGTTGCTACTTAGATTTGTTGAATTGTTTTTAAATCAGGGATTATCAGAGCTATGGGTACGTTATGGAACTGGAGAGAGAAGACGCTTTATCCCACTTCATATTCTTTATAGAAAACTGCCTCCAGGATTGCCCAATGTTTTGATCAAGGCTCACATTCTTACTGGTGATGACACTGTAAGCAAAATTGGAACAAAACTTGGAGCCCTCACTGCTGATCCAGTAAAATTCCTGAAAGAATTTGCTGCTGAAACTGAAGAAGAAAACGATTTCGAAAAAGTTGAAAAATATCTTGTGTGTATCTGGAAAAGGAGTTCCCACTGCGAAACATTTGACGATCTGCGGTACAGTGAATTCAAGAGATCGGTCCCTCTTACTGACCTTCCACCGACATCTTATTCCATTCAAGGTCACATTAAAAGGGCGTTTTATGTAATCAGGAATTGTTTGAATGTTTTAAATCCTGTCTACGTAGAGAAAGATCCATGTAGCTTTGGATGGGAAGAAGTTAATGGAGTTCTGAAACCTGTAAACTTTTTAAATCGTTTGCCCACCGAAGTTATACGTGTATGTTCTTGCAAAACCTGAGCAACAAAAAGATGCCCTTGTCGAAATCCTCTTATATGTTCCACCTACTGTAAATGTACTGTTCAAGATTGTAAAAACAAATAAATAAACAAAAATAAATTTGAACATAAGGGGATCTTGATATTAGTTTACACTTAATGTGATTTTAATCAGCTTTTAGTAATATAGTATTTGTGTTGATATTACATTGTCTTTCATTTCAGCATTAATGTTTACATATTGCATTTTTATATTGCAAATGGGTTGCCAGGTCAAGTATATAAAAAATAAATAAAATGTGTTAATACTTGTACTATATTGATATACATTATTAATTGTCTACTTTGAAAATGGTGTAAGGGTTAATCTGAAGGGTTCAATTTTACCACTATTATATTTTTTGACCCCTTATACCTAGATTTTGACACCAGACTGAAGTCTGTAGGCTTTATAGTTCTTTAAATACAATATAATATTGAAATCTTCCTCCATTTTTAAAAGTGGCGCATAAAAAACAGTGGCGCCAAATTCGCGGTGTCTACCCAAGCAAAATTAGTTCTATAATGAGCCTTAAACAGAAATTTGAAATCCGTTTCTCTGGACAACATTTTTTTTACGGGGTTATGCCTTGGGGACAGGACTATTAGTAAAATGTGGCTGCGGAAAAAGATACAGGGTGTCAAAGTTCAAATTATTTTTTCTTTTTTTGCAATAACTCAATAGCCCAATGACTTCAGAATAGGATAGACAAAGCATCCTCTTGGTTTGTTGTGTATCATTTATTTGTTTACATTGCTTTAAAAATAAATACTGGAACTCGGCAGTCTATTGGCTAAAGGCACGTGGGTATATACGCACGCAGTCCCTCTCAACGCGTTTTGTTTACAATTCAGTTGCAGCGTTGGCCGCCATTAAAGTGTTTGTGATAAACCGAAGTTAAACGTTGTAATTACAGTGGTTTTGTAGTGTTTTTGAAGACAGAATTTGTTATTGTGAATAAACAATGGGAAAATATTGTGTTGTATGTAGATGTCTCTTTAAAATTGGAGTTAATCGATCTTTTCACAGGTGGGTGAAATTATCTTATAAGCGTAACCTCGGGTTGGAACGACAAATAAGCAAAATTGTAAATGTTCAGTGCAATAATATTGGAAGTATAGAAAATGTTTTTGGTAATTCTAAAGGAGAACGGAAACGGAAATTATTGCGTGATTTTTTCAGGATATCCTATTTTGGGGTCGTAGAACACGAATCTGAAATTAGTTTTGCGTGCATACGAACCATTTATCCAAAAAAAAAAATTTTTGAAAATTTTTCTTATGACACGCACTTTTTCATGCACCTATTTATACACCAACAGCACTTGTATATCACATTTTTCCTTATTAAGATCACACTATGGCCTTTATAGAACAATAAACCCTTCAGTTATGGCAGAAAACTCACTTTCTTTTGCATAAAAATCAGAATTTTATTCACTGAAATTGTATTAGATGAACCTCCTTCTGTCATTTGATTACATATATTTGCATGCGTTATTTACGCATGTGTGCAATATTAAGGCTTGGTATCTAAAGGCACGACGGGTCTGGTTATGCGACGTCATTTTTCCAAACACATTCACGACCGGTCGACGCTTAGCAAGGGATTTCGAAGCGTCGACGGGCGCGAACGTGTTTTGAACAAGGAATATGTAATAGTACTTGGCGCCTTATTAAATGTGGGACAGACGGCGTTAAGTATTATTTATAAACATATGTATCCCTTGCCCTTCAAGACACGCTCGGGCCCGTCGACGCTACGAAATCTGCACGCGCGGATTTCGAAGCGTCGATGGACGCGAACGTTTCTTGAAGTGCAAGGGATATATAATAGTACTTAGCACCTTATTAAATCTGGGACAGACAGGGTTAAGTATTATTTATAAACATATATATCCCTTGCCCTTCAAGACACCTTCGCGCCCGTCGACGCTACGAAATCCGCAGGCGCGGATTGCGAAGCGTCGACGGGCGTGAACGTGTCTTGAAGGGCAAATGATATATAATAGTACTTAGCACCTTATTAAATCTGGGGCAGCTGGCGTTAAAATTATTTATAAACATAAATCAAGACACGTTCGCGGCCAGTTGACGTTTCGAAATCCGCGTCGCGTCGTTTAGTATTTCTGTTTTTTCGGCAGAAGAGGGGGTGTTCTATAGAATGACCCATACCGGTTTCAAAAGGAATATTAATTTAACATTGAAAACGTGAAAAATCGCCTCATGATATTGGTCAGTGTCGGTACTTTAGACACAAATTTGTAAATGCATGCGCATCGGGTTGACAGTTGTACAGTTTTCAGTAGCTCTTTTATGATGTTTTACAAACTATCTGTTTTTTTTATTAAAGGAAAATAAGTTTTCTGCCATAAGTAAAGGGTTTATTGGTCCATAAAGGCCATAGTGTGATCTTAATAAGAAAAAAGACGATATACAAGTGCTGTTGGTGTATAAATAGGTGCATGAAAAAGTGCGTTATAAGAAAAATTTTCAAAAATGTTTTTTGGGCAAACGGTTTGTATGCATGCAAAACTAATTTCAGATTCGTGGTCTACGACCCCAAAATAGGGTATCCTGAAAAAATCAGGCAAAAATTCGAGGTTTCCGTTCACCTTTAGAATTATCTTGATTATACGAAATCTTCACCCTCTTTAACATATACGCCACTGGCAACGAGTTCCAAAACATAAACAAAACTATCTCCATACTTTTTTAATAATAGAATGTATGAGATAGTAGGGAAATACAACAACTAATGTGTTAATGTATAGGATATGCTTTGTCTATCCTATTCTGAAGTCATTGCAATAACCTCTTGACTAATCTAGAAGAACTATTGCAATGAGTATCTCCTCGCTGCAGCACGTCCGCTAAAATTATTTTTTGCGTAAACACATATCATATCCCTCATTTCCCTATTTGAAAAATTATTATGTCTAGGCATTGTAAATAAAGAAGTTAAAGAAATTAGGTCGAGGAACACAAGAACAAAATAAAATGACTAAATGACGTAAATGATAGAACTAAAACGTAACCAATAAATACACTTTGCTTCATTAAATTTGAATTTGTCTTTCAAAAAATTATTGAAATGTTTAACGTCACTTTCCTCGAAAACGGTTGGAGTTATCAAGTTCTACCAAGTGCATCTTTTATACGTGGAAATGACGCCCTCATCAGATTTTCTGATCAGAAGTACCACAACGATTCATAAAAAAAAATATGAAAAAAATTCATCATCAGATACAGGTCCTGCGGCGCCCTCTACTATCTAACGTGATGTAATACATAAATTGTTGTTTCTTAGAATAAAAAAGTTCCTCTAGCAAATTTGGCGAAGAACAGTGAAGAGGCTGTTGAGTTATTGCAAAAAAACGAAAAAATAATTTGAACTTGACACCCTGTATCTTTTTCCACAGCAACATTTTACTAAAGCATATTTAGTTATATCCTCATATTTTGGCCCAAAAAATCTACGCCTGAACTATGGCCTATTATTAACGGTCCACCCTGTATAAGGAAATTATGGTGATCGTGCAAAAATTCGATTTAAAGTTTTTGATGGATTTACACATTTTTAAGTTCCCTGAACCCAAAAAAGTGGTTAAAAAATATCTATCTGCCGTCTGTGGTCGCACCTAGAGCCCAAATTACTGGATCCATTTTGTTCAAATTTTACCATGTGTATTCAGGACGGCCACACCTCGAGACAAAATCGACCCTAGCTTAAATGTGGGGGGGAATAAACCCCTAAAAATAGAAAAAATAGAATTGAAAATCTTTTTTTTCCTCTAAAACGGCTTTAACGATTTTGATTAAATTTGGTGCATGGACACTCCTCTAGTACCGATATCAAATAACATGACCGGCTGCTTTTAGAAAATTCCGGGAAGGAAACTGTGGGGGGGGGGGGGTTAAATAATTTCATTTTTTTTTTCTCAAACGGATTTATCAATTTTAATCAAATTTAACACATTAGTGGAGTAAATATAGCCCAGTGTTAGACGATAGAGAAAATTTTACATGGAACAACGCGACATAGAAAAATAAGTGTGTTTTGGTGAAACTAAGAATACCCTGAATTTTCTACTTCGAGCGGGCGGGGGAACCCGTTGTTTTCTCGGAAAAGCGCTAAATTGGTCATTTCAAGAGTGGTTTTTCAGTTTTAATTTATTTTGGACCTTTTAAAATGCTAGTTCAGAAACGAGAACGGTACCCTTTTATTGTAGATGTTCAAGGAAGCTTCAGTCCAAATTTCGTGATAATAGGTTCACCGCCTCCCACGATATGTGTATAAATAAACTGAAAAAACATAAAAATGTTAATTACGACTGACTTGGCCAAAATTAAATCGAACTTGATGAAATTTTAGACGAAAGTAACCTATATAACTAAGAAATACCCTATTAAATTTTAGCAAAAAATATCCTATGGTTTCGCCGCAATTCCATTTTTAGTTTATCCAAATGGTCGAACGAATTTTGTTTTACCAAAATGAAGGTATTTATTTATATGTACTCTCATGTGATGTAACTAAAAATAACTTTTTTTAATTTAGCTTAGCATTAGCGCGGCGATTTCCCGTCATTTTTGGTATTATACGTATACGCGTAAAGTATACGTGTAATTATTCATTTTAGAAATTTCAATATTAATAATAAAAAGTGATTGTGAGCAGGTTTTAAATATTTAGATTAAAAAAAACTCTTGAAGGTAAGATATAATTTATTTTTTTCGAAAATTCACTTGATTTTTATTAAACTTTTTACATTTACGGGTGTCCCAACCAAAAGTAGGCACCCTGAATAACTATGGAGATAAATTTTTTTTAAAAATTGGTGAAATACGTCGACCTTGTTTCCAAGGGGGACATATTTTAATGTAATACTTGTATACCTATCATCATCCCTCTACCCTACACGGCCACCCCCTCAAAAAATTCAAATGGCAAGGGGGGTCGAGTGATACAACTTTTGAAAGGTATTTTTAAAACTTTTATCGATTCGTTCTTAAGGAAAATAAATTTTATTTTTGATGATTACACACAATCGAAATCGTTTAAAAAATCTAAAATACATGCCAGTGGGTATTGGAGTTTATAAAAAAACTAAATTTTTTAGTGCTCTTAAATTAACATGAGTTTTTTCCACAAAAAACACTTTCCTTGTCCGCTTAGTTTTAGAGTAATAAAAGACTCATAAGTATTTGATAGTCCTTGAACATTAATTTGTGTACAACCAATTTAAAATCGAGATCCATTTTAACAGAGTGAGTTCTCAAAATGGTTTCAGGAGAGAATATAAATTGTCAGCATTTATTTTAAAAACGATAATTGTGCTAGAGGTAGGGAGAGCATATTCAATAGAAATCACCCAAATAGAAAGGTTGGTTCTCAGTATGTTTTACAATTAATGAAAAAAATTATGGAAACCGGTTCTGTAGGAAACAAAAAGCATGAACCTCAGCGACCGATTAGGAATGAAGCAGTCTGACAGCTCTGGGTCATTTGCAGATGGATAATACTCAATCGATTAGGAAAATAGCTGAGGCTTCCGGTGTATCACGAAGCAGTTGTTCATCGAATTCTGAAGGCCCAAAAATTTCATTAATATAAATTTAAATTGGTACACAAATTAAACGAAGATGATCCTGATCGTCGGCTTGAATTCTGTGAGATGTTCACTCGACCCCCTTTGCCATTTGAATTTTTGAGGGGGTGGCCGTGTAGGGTAGAGGGATGATGATATGTATACAAGTATTACATTAAAATATGTCCCCCTTGGAAACAAGGTCGACGTGTTCCACCAAAAATTTTTTATCTCCAAAGTTATTCAGGGTACCTAGTTTTGGTTGGGACGCCCTGTATTATTATTTTATTTTATTCATGTTTTCTTTTTCCATCCATTGTGGCATAAATGGCATGTGTGTGGCATGTGACGCGAATGGTTTTGAATGAGCAACGTTTAGTTTTGCAACCGACCTTACAGCCACAAGCATAATTGCTTAATATAATTATTGAGTAATTCGTTATAGGAAGAGGAGTGCTTTATCAGTCCTTATCGGCATCAGTTCATTATCTGTTGTTTGCGGCCATCCAAAATCCTGTCAATTTTGGTACTACTCTAGAGTCTCTACAGACCATATAAAACATGGAGAAAGGGAGAAAAGGCTGGACTTTTGCCGCCAGATGATTCAAAAGTTTGATAAAGATCCAGATTTTTTTATTAAAATATTGTGGACTGATGAATCATCCTTTTCTGAGGCATGAGTTTTTAATAGGAAAAATCGAAGGTCGTGGGAAAACATGCACAACAGAAAGAGATTGGAAAATCAGATAAAAAAATCAGGAAGAAAAACTGTTGATGTTGATATCAATTGTTATAAATATTTTATTGGTAGCTATTATTGATAAAAGCAGAATTATAAAAATGTAGTAAAAAGAACCCCACGATTTTTACAATGAAATAAATTTTTTTGTCAATCACTTCATTCTTACTTTTTACTTTTTCGTTCGGTTTGCTATTAAAGCGTGTTTTTTTAGTTTTTTGTACTATAATTTTTTTTTAGTCACCCTCTTGCCATTCATCCCTCGGTACGTTTCTCACCAATATATTGGATTGGGTGAATTTTAGAATTAGCATCATGAACACTGATACACATAGAAACCAGCTGATACGCGCCTGCTTTGCGAAACCGCTGAGTATCAGCTAGTAGTACATAATTAATATTACTTACATCATAACGTATGTATTGAAGTTGGAACTAGCGTTTAACAAGGGCTTATACAACGGCAAATACGCAAATATTAGTAACAGCGGCGCCCCCCGCAAAATGTCGACAATAGATTAATCATTTTTTAAATTTTATTTTATCCTGATGAGCACATTAGGACAAAGTTGTCAAATTATTGTATTGTCATCCGTCCTTGATATGTGTCCAAAGTTTCAGTTTAATCTGTCGTCTTGAAGTGGGTGAGAATCACGTTCAAAGATTCCGTTACATACAAACAAACATTCAGGTGAAGCTAATAAAAGCGTGTTAAAAAGCATCCTGTTATTTTTACGTTGCTTTTAATATATATTAAAAATAGAATAGGCCCTTACGCAGTTCCTTGGGGAACACCAGTGATTGTAATTTTGAATCGCTAAGCATTCAACACGGAAATTAAAAATAATTACTATTGGCAGTTAATGCTTCACTGACCTTATTTTTTACTTCCACGTCCAGTGGACGCATATTGTTGAAATAGGCTTAAAGGTCATGGAACGTCGAGATTTTAAATTTGAGAAAAAAATTCTGTCTGTCGGTCTGTCTGTAACTTTTCTTCTTTTTTTGCGCACGTTTACTCTGGAACTGTTTATGATATTAACTTGAAATTTAGTACACTTATGTATTATAACGAGATCTGGAACTGGATTATAATTTGATCTAATTCCGTTGGAGGGTTCGGGGGAAATGGGTAAATATGGGTAAATAGGCAAAGCGAGCAGGTAAGAGTCCATAAAATTGCAATTTGGGGTATGTACGAAAAGTCAAAGTCCAAAACATTTTTTGACATCAGCCACTCTCCACTATCACCCCCAATACCACCCCCACACTAATATGATTGAAAATAAAACAAATTATAATGTTATTTAGTGTGTATACATGAACGAAACGTCTCAAAAATAACGTTAGCTACCCTCTCTACTACCCCCATTGCTACCCCCACCCTATTAAAAGGAGTAAAAAAATTGAATTGGGATTTGGTGTGTATAAGAGAACTAACGGCCTCTAAAAAATTTTTGGCATTAGCCACCCTCCCCTACCACCCCCATTGCCACCCACATCCTATTATTAAAGGGAGTAAAAAATCAGATTGGGATATAGTGTGTGTACGAGAACCAAGGGCCTTTAAAATTAGTTTTGGCATTAGCCACCCACTCTACCACCCCTATTGCCACCCCCACTCTATTATTGAAGGGACTAAATTATTATATTGGGATTTGGTGTGTGTAAGACTTGGATACAAAATCTGGATGTGGAAGTATTGATTCCTACCAGTTTTTTACACTGTGACTGATGTATTATATCCGGAAATAATATTTTTGAACAATTTCTTTACTACTACATATCTCATTTGGCGGATCGATTTTTATTATAATAAGAAAAATATGAATATCTTAGTACATCAAAAATAGAAGTTGCATAATTTTCGATATGAAAGTTTATCAATAAAAACGTAACAAAGATTCTAATATAGAAAACTTATAATAAATCCACAACTACTGTAATACGTTGGTTGTAAAGGAATACGATCATGTTTTATTTTCATTTTTATATAATATTGCTAGAGTAGATAATGCCAACTCGAGAATTTTATTAAAAGCTTTATTATGGGACGGGCGTCTGTTAAACATAGGCGAACAAACATAAAAAGCTCAGGAGTTAAGTCCTAAAGCTATACATGAGCTTTTCATGCAAATGTGCCCCGCCTGAATGGCATTAAAAATCTACAAAGGAAGTACGTAATACACTGTCAAACGCAAATAATATGTTTCACATGAGATCCGCAATTTCGCATTTACTTTGATTATTCGAAAAATAGGGCAGAAGAAAATATTCATAATACAGAATCTTTTATACACAGCTTACTTATGCTCAGAAATCAAAGAAATTAGATTTTTATTAAAGGCAATAAAGGTACTAGAAACATTTCTTTCAACATCGTTCTATTTAAACCTACCTATTTAACAAAGCATGAACAATCGACTTTAATTAGGCAATTCTTAATATTTTAATCAATGATAAAGGGAACTTCTTTTTAATAATGTCATTACCCTTAGTAAGGTAATTTTTCGTATACATGGTCAGATCGTAACAAATCAAATCATTCTTTATTTTCAATAGGACTCGACAGTTTCCTTGCAACTACAAAAAATTGCAAATAACTACAAAAATTACTATAAACTACAAACTACAACTACAGAATGCTGCAAAACCAGCAGATAAACAAACAATGTAAAAGTAAATACGAAGTATAAAAAATAAATACTGAAAAATGTAAGAAAAGGTGTAAAAACGAACACCCAGGTATAGTCAGGAAATAAGAGTTTTTAAATATAAATAAACAAAAACAATTTGTCATAAAAGTTCAAACATCAAATTCAGAACAATCCAAGTATTCTGAAATGGAATAAAAAAACCTCGTAAAGAACTTTATTTAATAACAAACATTTTACAGCTCTTTTAAATAAATAAATATTTGATATTTCTTTAATAAAATTGGGTAGTTTGCTTAATTAACATGATGGTGGCTCCTTTGGCAACCATGGCTAAACGGTGTTGTGGTAAACTAATGTTATTATTCAGCCTTAAACCGTTAGTGCTCAAAGCCATCTCTCTCCTGAATAAAATTATTAGGACTAGTTCTAACGGAAACGAAACTTGTAACTGTAAGTATACCTAACTCTTTAAAGAGTTGTCTACAAAAATATTGGGGTAATTTAAAAGTTATTGTTCGTATGATTTTCTTTTGTATGACTAAAATGTCTTTTACTCTCAAGGAGTTTCTCCAGCAAATAATTTCACAGTTTAAACACGCACGTACATAGGCAAAATAATACATTTTTAGCAGGTCAACACTAACTTTTGATCTTAGCTGCCATAAAACAAAGCAGTGCGTAGACATTTTTTTTGTTATCCCGCTTATATGATAATTCCAAGATAATAAAGCATCAACCTGCAATCCAAGAAATTTGGTAACTTCACTATGTCTAACAGATTTGTTATCAACAAGGAGACTTTTGTTTAACTCACGAGTAGCGAAAACTATCAATTCTGTTTTTAAGTTGTTTAAAACCAAACCATTGGCTAAGTAATATCTCTCCATGGAGATAACAGCATCATTTGCATTTTTACTAATTTCGCTCAAATCATCACCAGTTACAGCAACAGCAGTATCATCTGCAAATAATAATAATTTGTTAATGGCTCAGTAATATCATTGATGAAAATAATAAAAAGTAACTTCCCCAGGATACTTCCCTGAGGCACGCCAGTAGTAGTAGAAGCCAGTTTATTTGATCTATATGTTGAACCGTCATGTGATAACCTAACCTCCCGTGTCCTATCACAGAGATAAGATTTTAACCAACTTAATGCTGTTCCGCGTGTATTATAATTATAACATTTGTCTAGAAGAACTGAAGAAGCGCTTGATCTATGGTATCAAACGCACGTTTTAGATCGAAAAATATACAGTCATTTTACTGTTATCTAGATTTGACAAAATAAAATTGTACAAGGATAGTACTGCATGTTGAGTGGAAAGACCGTTTCTAAAACCAAATTGATGATTAGTAATAATATTTTCTTTTTCTAGAAATGCAGAAGTTCTTATGATGTAAGCTTTTTCAAGAACCTTTGAAAAGGCGGATAGTAGTATACAACTCCTCTATAATTAGAAATATCATTAGTATTGCCCTTTTTATTACAGTGATAGATTGTAGATTGTAAATTGTTTTATGGGGTCGTTTGGCTTCGAACAGCCTTACTTCACTTCGACCTAAAAGATCTTTTGTAATTTACCCTACATCTAGTTGTTGCCCAGGATTCCAAGACTTTGTAATTTTCCTGGGGGCTAATTTCCCTATGTCTTCAGGCGTTAATTCCGCCTGTTCTAGGAATTTTAGCCTAGTGCGGACTAACACCTTGCATTCACAAAGTATATGTTCCGCAGTTTCAGTTGCAGTATTGCAATGTCTGCATTTGTTGTCTACTGCCTTGCTCATATTCTTGAGATGATATCTCAAGGGAAAGTGGCCAGTTAGAAGGCCTGTGATTAGCCTTAATTCGGACTTTTCAAGTTCGAGAAGCCTTGTGGCATTCTTTGTCGAATAAGTTATAAACTTTTTCGCTTGTCTTTGTTCTGGATTATTCCTTCAATAGGACTTCTTTTGGTCCTTTTCCCATTCTTGGATCTCCTCCGCTATGTGTTCCTTGGCCAGGCCACAGAACGGTTCGGGTCCAATGAATGGTGCTTTAGATCCTTTTTTTGCAAGGCTGTCAGCAAGTTCATTTCCTTGTACTCCCTCATGCCCTGACACCCACATCAAGGTAACCTTGTTGTTGTTGGCCAGTTGCTTCAGGAATTGTCTACATTCCCAGGCAATCTTAGACTCAAAGGTATAGGACCTTAGAGCTTTTAGTGCGACCTGGCTATCAGATAATATATAGATCTTTGCCCTTCGGATACCTTTATTTAGGCATTCCTGGGCACACAGATCTATAGCGTAAAATTTTGCCTAGAAGATGGTTTGGGTGTTACCGGCTTTGGATAGCCTACATTTAGGCCCTGCTATGCCCACTCCTACCCCTTCAGCCATCTTAGATCCAGCTGTATACCAGATAAGTGACCCTTGTTCCAATCGCAGTGCCTCTATCTTGCTCGTCTGACGACTTTCAATTAGCACGTCAAACGGGCAGTCAAAGTCTTGTTTGATTGGCATTGAGTCAGTGGGTTTAGTCGTGGACTTCAAATGGATTAACTCCAGAATCCTTAAGTGACCAACCAGATCGCCTGGTTTAAATTTATGTGCCTGGTGCAGTCGTAAGGCACTGAGTGCTACCTCCTTCCTTACATGCAAGTGCAAGGGAAGTAGGTCAAGCATAGCCTCCATAGCTGCTGTGGGACACGAGTGCATTGCTCCTGTAGTCCCTATACAGGCAAGGCGTTGCAGTTTCTGCAACTTTCCCTGTGCTATTTTTTCTTCTGTTTTTGGCCACCATAAGCATGATGCGTAGGTTACCATAGGTCTGACAACCGAAAGATAAGACCAATGTGTCATTTTCGGTCTTAGACCCCAAGTCTTACCAAACAACCTACGGCACGTCCATATTGCCGCTATTGATTTAGTAAGAGTCCTTTCCAGATGTGAGTTCCAGGTAAGTTTTAGATCCTGGATTACTCCTAGATACTTGACTTCACTGGAAAAATTTAGTATTGTTCCATTCAGTACAGGAGTTCAAAGATTGAGTTTTCTCCTTTTACTGAACGGGACAATAGTTGTTTTGCTCGGATTGACATTGAGCCCCTCTGACGAGCACCATTTGGATATTATATTTAAGGAAATTTGCATGAGGTTGGAAATCATGACCTCATTTCTGCCTCTCACAGTGACGACCAGGTCATCTGCATATCCCTGGACGTTGAAGCCTGAATTACTCATTTTATGTAGGAGATCATCGACCACCATTGACCACATCAAGGGCGATATGACTCCACCTTGTGAACAACCCCTGACTACAGTCACCGCAGCCGACTCATCCCTCACACTAGTGGTAATAATTCTGCTTCTGAGCATGGATTGTATCCATTTAATTGTAGGCGACTGTATTCCCCTTTTTTCCGCGGCTTTTTGTATGGATTCATAGGAGGTGTTGTCAAAAGCACCCTCTATATCTATGAAAGCAAACATAGCCACTTCTTTTGCTGTAAATGTCTTTTCAATGCCTTGAACCAGGCAATGTAGAGCATTTATTGTTGATTTGCCAGGTTGATAGGTACATTGTTTTGCGTGAAGCGGTGTTCCTGTAACTATTTCACTTCTAATATATTGATCTAAAAGTTTCTCCATTGTTTTTAGGAGAAATGAGGTTAAGCTAATGGGGTGTTGCGACTTAGGCTCGTCTGGTGGACGTCTGCCTATTTTCGGAATAAACGCCACCTTGACTTCCCTCCATGCTCGGGGAATATACCCAAGTATATAGCTTGCTATAAATATACTTCTCAGGCATGGGATAAGCTCCTCAATTCCATGTTGAAGTAGGGCAGTGAAGATGCCATCTCTGCCCGGTGATTTAAAGGGCTTAAAGGTAGATACCGCCCATTTAATTTTATTGGGGGTGAATATTTTTCTAGCCAGGCTTCTTCCTTCTCTGGTAGGACGATGAGCATCCTCATTCAGATAGTCCCGTGGAAATTCACTCTGAATTATGCGACGGCCTGGGAAATGAGTACCTAAAAGCACTCTTAAATTTTCCTGCTAACTCTCTGTGTATTCGCCATCGGGCTTTTTGAGTAGCCCTATTCCATTTGAGTGGTCTTTTGCAAGGACTTTTTGTAGGCGGACTGCTGGGGCTAGTTCGTCTATCCCTTCACAGAACCGTCTCCATGATCTTCTTTTAGACCTTCTCAATTCTTTGTTGTACTCCGTAAGGGCTTTTTTGTAGTCCTCCCAGTTTCCAGTGTTTTTGACTTTGTTAAAAGCTTTCCTAGTCTCAGCCCTGAGACGGCTGAGATCTCTGTTCCACCAGGGCACATCTCTTGGGATTGCCCTTTGTTTAATGGGACAGCTATTTTCATAACATGATGTCATGATGTTTTGTAGTTGATATGAGGCTATATCTAGTTCCTCTATTGTGTCGATGGAATGCGTTACATCTTCGACCTCCGTCCTCAAGTGTTCTTTATAAACACCGCCAGTCCGTCAGTCTAGGTATTCTACATTCACCGAGGCTTGTTACAGCTGCTTCCAAGTCGAATCGTATGTGTCTATGATCCGACATGGAAGGCTCATCTGAAACATGCCAATTTTTAATTAAGTCGGTTATGAGTGGATCAGCAAGGGTTATGTCAAGAACCTCTTTTCTAATCACATTCATAAAGGTGGGTTCATTGCCCTTATTGATAATGTCGATATTATTTGCCAACAAATATTCAAACAGGCACTCACCTTTAGTGTTTGTATCAGTACTTCCCCACATATGATGGTGAGCATTAGCGTCGCCACCTATTATGTAGGGTTTTTTCTCTTCTTGCACCAGTTAATGAGGTTTCTTACCTCTTCTGGGGGTGGATTGCCTTCTTCACCTGGGAAATAGGCGGAGGCCACTACGACCTGCCTTTTTCCCCTTTCTGTAGGCACTTCCACAGCTGCTTCCACTAAGTCCCTCGTTATGAACTCTGAAAGGAGAACAAAGTTAGTATCCTTGTTGAACAACAGAGCTGTTCTAGGATAGTCATGCAAGGTTGAATAAATTAACTTGCATGATTGTGTAGGGAGTCCTTTGATACGTCCTCCAAGTGCCCAGGGCTCTTGGATTAGCCCGATATTTAATTTCCTCCTAATAAATTCCCTGCTGAGCGCAATCGAAGCTGCTTTTGCATGGTGGAGATTTATTTGGAGGCACTTCAGATTATTTAGGGCCATTATCACGGCGTGGGGCCATTCTTATGGCCCCTTTTAGCTGTCTTTTTGTCCGTGTTATTGATAATTAAATTGGGCTTTATAACAGTCCTATGAGTAGCGGAGGAAAAGCGGTTTACCTGAGGCAGTGCCCCGCATACCACAGGCAGACATTTATTTAAACCAGGGTGCGTCAGGTGTCCTGGAGTCCGCATAATAACGACTAAGCTTCCCCTTAGCCACGCAGTCATAGACATATGCTGTTCCACCTTTGACTTGGGGGGAGTTTTATTGTGGCTCCTATCCACTTGGTCGGCTGGTTAAGGCAGACCCCCACATAGAGCAAGCAATCCTCAACAACCACCCACTTGCTCCACACGATTTATACCAGGCAGGTTTCCACGACAGAGCTCCAGCCTCTCGCGCGCCCGAACCATCCGATCTTAATCAGACGATTCCGGCACCCGAGCGACTGAGTCCCCGTCTCCACACTGTTGATCCTAGTATAGCTCCAGGACGTTGGGTAACGCTACCTCCCATACTGACTCACTGCAGCCCTGTGACGGAACTTGTTGCGATCTGTGATACCCATCCACAGATGTAGATAGATGTCATATCCATCCACAAACGTACACCGACATCCCAGGGCGTCAGTACCGGTGCGTGAACCCCAAGCGCATGCCGGATTTACCTCCCTGGTCACTTGTGGCGAAGAGGAAGATAATTCCGGATTAGTACCATGACTAGGGATAGCTTTTTTTAGCATTGATGGAAAAATTCCTTCCTGAGAAGAGATATTTATCAATAGTGTTAGTACTTTTAGGCGTTTTAACTGTAAAATTGACCTCTGTGCTAAATTCGTGCTCTACGAAAAAAATTTTTTAATGCGTTTATTTGGACGTCCTGAATAACACTTGGTAGTTAGGCCACAATACACCTGCAGGAATTCGTGAACATCGCTTCTTAAGATCGCGGAAACGCGGATTCGCGATTAACTCAGTTTTTATGGCCCAAACGGGAACAACACCTATTATAAAAGTTGTCCATCTGTAAATTCTCTACCTTGAAGGTTCTATACATTTTTTTCGTACGCCTAAACGTTTTGGAGATACGATGCGAATCTTTTTTGCACCAAGTATTTCGCAATTATCTTGCTTTCTATGTCTCAGAATGAATATTAAATATTGCTGTTATAGAGCTCGGTGATCTGTATTCTCCACTAGAATATTTTATACATTTTATTTACATTTATTTACAGTGAATAAGGCAAAAAATGCATTCATTTCCGCCACCTTAGAGGTAGAATGCTCGGCACGCTTCTTTTTACATGGTTTCCCCAGGAGCCCTAATCCTTGCCGGATCTTAAATTAGTCAATATTTGCGATTTCTTCGGTACCTGAAAAGTTATTATCCAATGACAAATCGTTGTCATTACTTTCATTCTGATAAGATTCTACGTCGTCCATTTCCTCATTCATAGCAATTATAGATGCGGTATTCAAGCAGGAGTGACCGTGAAAATGTCCACAAGCTGTTGAACAATTCAGTCCTACCTTCCTACGGCTACATTTTCCTGCATAACCCTTCCTACAGTTGCAAAAAATTTAATTTAACAATATGTCCTGGTGGTAACCACTGCGTTGGTACTGACTGCAAAATATGATTCTTCCTAATCCAGCCCACTGCTCAGGATCAGTGTCTTCTCCCAACCATGTTTGAACGTCTCAACAATTCTGTGCAACAAAAATATTGAAAAAATATTAAAAAAAACTAAATGCATTTTTCACTTATATCGCGTCATATCTCCAAAACATTTAGGCGTACGAAAAAAATGTATAGGACCTTTAAAGTAGAGAATTTACAGATGTACAATTTTCATAATAGGTGTTGTTCCCGTTTTTGGTCATAAAAACTGAGTTAATCGCGAATCCGCGATTTCCGCGACCTTTCGAAGCTATTTTTACGAATTCCCCCAGGTGTATCGTGGCGTAACTACCAAGTGTTATTCAGGATGTCCAAATAAACACAGCAAAAAAAAAATCGTAGATTACGAATTTGGCAGCAAAAGTCCAAAACTATTGAATTATAGAGGCTCTCTACAAATTTTCTTTGCTTTTATTTGGGTTTTCTACCACATGTACTGTCCTTTTCAAAAACAAACCACCGAATCTACAAAATAATGGAATTATTGGAGAAAAGTCTCTGCGCCTGTGACGTTTAAGTCAAAGGAACAGTCAATAATTTGATATTGAAAAAATAATGTTTTTTGTTGGGGTGTTTGACCGAAAAATTCGTCTTTATTTCATGACATTCATTTGGCACGATTTCTAAGAAAAAAAATTTGTTGCGTCCAGCTGGTACTGAACACGAACTTGCCTCGTAGATTAAGAAACAAAAAATTTAAATTGAGCCTTCGAGCTTAATAGAGACTCTGGAAGCCTTCGTGAACTTTATTTTTTTATTTGAAGAGGTTCGGAAGATTGCGGGTAAAATGTCGGACAGGGTCGAATACTACACCCTGTATAAGTCCCTCTGGATCTTGCTTTACACTTTGGTTTGTCTAAGTCTAGAAGCACTCGTTCTGATTTTAATAATTCTGGCAGGGTCAATTGATCCACACAGTATATGAAGCTTTTTGAGTTTTAAGTACACTTGATTTTAAATTTTTAGTTTAAAGTCACTTTGATTTAATTAACATCTGTAACGGGATTCTTTGAACACCCTGTATATGAGTCTCTTGAATTAAAACACTTTTGTTTTAAACGAAATTAAGAATATTTATTTAGAGAAATTAACAAGGTACAAAATTCTTTTTTTAAAACTCAAATATTTAATTTTTTACACAAGTTGTGAAAATGATAATGTTGCGCAATTTTTATTTTATTTAGTTTTGGTTTAAGAGTCTGAAAAATTCACTTTTTATGTAATGCGTGAGGGCAATTGGTTTTGTTTAGTGCGCGAGGGCATATTGGTTTTGTTTAATGCGCGAGGACAAATTGATTTGTTAGCTTTTTTTACTTGGTTTCCACCCAGGAAGCAGCGCAGCCACTCAATTTTGTTAATTTAAGCATGGGGGAGCTATGTTGGAGGTTTTTGAGACTTCGTTCGCACAAAAACTAACTTGAGGTACACCGGTAACTGACTTAGCCAGAGAGTGCTGAGCTCGGCCTTTTATACGGTTCGTTGGAGACGTCGAGCGGAAGGCTGGAGTAGGTCTGGAAAGGTCCTCGCCCTTTCCGTGCGGGCACGATCGCGCAATATTGCAAAGATGAAAAATTCGGACATGAAAATTATATGACCGTATCGGCATTAGTATGAAATTTTTTTTGATATATGTAGAAGTTCGAACCGATTTGAATTCAGAAGTTATTAACGAAAATTATTTGGAAATACTTATTAAATTTGAAACGACCCCGTAAAGTCGTCCCGAAGGTATTTGTACTTGACTAGAGTTGAATAAGATATGAAATTGTGCCGAATTTAATTTGATACGTAGCTTACGTTTTCGGAAGTAAGTTTTGATAGCAATGGGGATTGAATGGAAGTAAGTTTTGTTAATGGCGGGGACGAACGTACCGGACTCTATTGGGACAATTTGAATGGAGATTGATTATATGTTGATATTTAAGACGCGAAATCGAATGAATGGATGGAATCGAAAGGGAGAATAATTTATTTAAAAAATTGTGTTATTGGAATAAAATATTTTGACTACGGGTATGGAAAGTAGTTTTGATGTATTTTAAGCTCATGTGGGGACAGTATTTTTTAGGATGTTAATTTTTAATGTTACTATTGATGAATTTGGAATATTTATGAATTACCGATGAATTGTGAATTTTTCAGATTTCCTTATAAAGAATTGTAGTTTCTTCGTAAATTTAAGTGTCTGAAGTACTTTTTTTATTGAGGTTTGATTTTCTGTAGTGAAATATTGAATTATATTGTGATTTTTGAAATTTTTAAAATTTTTCCTTTCGCCTATTTATGAAAGGTACTATAACATACTACATACTTTTGATTCTATCATGTGCGGTAGGCGTGGTCTAGCAAGCTTATTTTGATTTTTTGTTATATTATAACTCCTGTTCGCTTACAAGATATTTAATGATTGTAATTTTCTGATTTCCTAAACCCAACTCAAATGGGACAGACTGAGGTCCAAACTATAGTCCATGAGCTTTGACATTAATTCACCGATAGGCATCTGTTAGAAATGAACTGTTGTGAGCTTTTTAGTACGGTATCTTTGTGTTAATGGAAATTTAGTTGCTATTTTTGATATGACTGAAATATAACAGGAGATTAAAGTAAATAACTTAAAATGAGAAATTATTTAATTTCACAAAGATTTTAGATCAATTTAAAATTTATGACAGTAGATTAGCAAAGCGAGAACAGGACCACCAAGTAAAGGAACAACGCCGGTTACAATGACGTCATGAACTGGATGGCATGTATCCATAAGTAGTCTTTGTGATTTAAGACGTGTTTATAGCTGTTTAAAATCTGTTTAGAGCTATTTAAGACCTGTTTAGAGCTAGTACACGCAAATTAGATTAAAAAACACTGAATAGAAGAAATAATTTATAACGAAATAATATTTGAGATGCGTACTCTCGATAGGGTTAAGAATAGATACCCGAAAAGTTCCCACCCCATTCAGGAACGGAAAGTTCCTTTTTTTGCAAAAACTACCCCTAACGGGAGCTTAACGCTAGTTTTTCAGTTTTTTCTTGTAAACAGTTCGTTGGAAGAGAAAAAAGTATAGTGAATAAAAAGTTGTCGTTAAATTCTGTATTAAAAAAAGGTCTTATTGACCTTGTAGATGTATCCCCATCTATATCGCAGTAACAGCGGCCAAACTGAGGGGTAGTTTGAAGTGCACGGGTAAAAATCGATCTTACACGAAGTCTCACAGCAAATATTCCAAAACCGGTTACTTTAACGAGAAAAATACCCAAGAATGAATTTATAGAGCGGAATTTTCTCTATAAGATGCCTGTCTAGCGCATGTGATTTTTTTATTTTCCCCTTTTTTCCACAAAAATATGCTTTTTTATTTGAGCTCGTTTCCACCCCTTGAGGTAGAGCTTCTGGTACGTTTTTTAAGTGGTTTCCTCTGTAGGCCTATTGCACTAAAATTCTGTCCAGTTTTACTCATTAGACGGTTCTTCATCGACGAATAGTTCTTCAAATTCGGAATTTACACATCCTTGCCATGGCAATTAGAGCACATTGTTGAGTAGCGCAATTCAAACTTAAGACAGATGCATCGTTTTCCACAACCCTTTTTGCAGCTGCAGGATAAGAGCTGACAGGTGAAAATTGATGCTGATAACTTGATGGTGTAAATGGGAGCTAAGATATTGCTTACTTTGTTTCAACCCCATTCCGTCGGTTCCCAAGTTTTCTCCTCGCCAAGATTGAATTTGATATATATAGCCGTAATATTTTGAAGCTGTTTATATTTATCGTTCTGTCGGGCTTTGCTAACGGCTATTAAATTCACCAAGCTTTTTTCAACACGCACAGTTTCAGCCTCTTGAAGCGCCTTTTCGCAAATGAAACAATTACCTATTGTCTCCATATCTACAGAAACACTTTCACCCACATTTACGTTTATGTAGTAATAACGTACCTGAATATATTTTTATATTTTTTTCAGTCTGTCTTCACTGTTTTTTATAAACGTTTTCTAATGTACTATTACACACACCTTTATTCCACAACTGAACGTTCGAGATACAAGGCACTCTCAGGCTTAATAAAGAGTCTATTCTGGCCTTCGCATTTTCCTTTCCTACATGTCACATGCTTTAAACATCTGCTCTGAAGGTCGCCTAGAATGAATGATTTACATAATGAGGTGCATATTTTACATATAATTAGAAAACGTATCGTTGTGGAAAAAAAGGGGAAAATATGTATCTCATTAATTTATGTAAACCATTCATTCTAGACGACCTTCGGAACAGATGTTTGATGCATTATCATGTGTAGGAGAAGGAAAGGGCGAAGGTCAGAATAGGCTCTTTGTTTAGCCTGAGAGTGCCTTGTAACTCGATACGATAGAAAACGTTTATGAAATACTTGTAAAGATAGAGTGAAAAAAATATAAAAATCTATGGAGGTGCGTTATTACTACATAGACTTAAATGTGCGTGAAAGTATTTCTGTAGTTATGGAAACAATAGATGATTGTTTCATTTTGCGAAAAGGCGCTTCAAGAGGCTGAAACTGTGCGTGTTGAAAAAGGCTTGGTGAATTTAATAGCCGTTAGCAAAGCTCGACAGAACGATAAATATAAACAGCTTCAAAATATTACGGCTATATATATATATATATATATATATATATATATATATATATATATGAAGTATTGTTGTACTTCCGGGTGCTCTCCCGCGTCGATGATCGATTCCTCCATCTGCCATCTTCAGGTTCTCACTGCAAGTTGCCTAGTGCTGCTTCTCGTTGCTCGAACCAGTTCAGTTCCTAAAAAACAACATATCTATATATATATCAAATTCAATTTTGGCGAGGAGAAAACTTGGAACCAACAACGAAATGGGTTGGAAAGAAATTGGGCAATATCTTAGTTCCCATTTACACCACCAAGTTACCAGCACCAATTTTCACGCTTCAGCTAGTATCCTGCAGCTGCAAAAAGGGTTGCGGAAAACGATGCACCTGTATTAAGGTTGCACCTTAGCACAGGTGCATCGTTTTCCGCATGCTTGTCTAATTGCGACTGGAAAGGATATTTAAATTCTGAATTTGAAGAATCCTCTAATCAGTAAAATTGGACAGAATTTTAGTAGAATAGACCTACAGGGTAAAACACTTAGGAAAAAACGCACCTAGAGCTCTACTTTAAGGGTGATGTGGAAACGAGCTCAAGCAAAAAATGCATCTTTATGTAAAAAGGGGGAAAATAAATAAAAATCACTTGCGTCAACACTCGCTAGACATGCACCATATAGAGAAATTTTCGCGTTATAAATTCATTCTTTGGCATTTTTCTCGTTATATTAACCTGTTTTGAGATATTCGCTGTGAAAATTCGTGTAAGATCTATTTTTACCTGTGCGCTCCAAACTACTCCTGAGTTTGGACGCTGTTACTCCATAATCGGTGGGGATAAGCTACAAGGTCAATAGGACATTTTCTATATAGAATTTAACAGCAAATTTTTATTTCCTATACCTTTCTTCCAACGTACGGCTTACAAGATAAAAGTGAAAAACTAGTGTTGTCCCCATTAGGGGTGTTTTTTGCAAAAAAAGGACTTTCCATTCCTGAATGGGGTGGGAACTTTTCGGGTATATATTCCTAACCCTATCAAGAGTACGATCTCAAATATTATTTCTTTATAAATTATTTCTTCTAAAATATCTAATTGCGTGGACTAAACTGTTTAAAATCTTTTATAGCTGCTTAAAATCTGTTTTGTATCCTGATGGACACGTGCTATCCACTTCATGACGTCACTTGTAGCCGGCGTTGTTCCTCTAATTGGTGGTCCCGTAACCACACTGCTTATCTACTTATGACATTTTGTTTAAATTTTAGTAACTGCTGTAAAATCAAGATTTTTGGAGCTGAAATGAGATACTAATTAAGGCGACTGGTGTTTAATGAATTTATAATATAGAAAATGTGCAGAGTCCGGATTTGTTATTTGTGATTTTGAAGGCCAGTCGTAGACAAGCCAACGCCGGATAATTAGTAACTGCAATGTGGTTTTGGTAAGAATATTTAAAAAAAATTATGATTTCGATCATTTATCAGAAAATATGATTAATTACTTAATTTAAAAGAGATTAAGATTATACTAAATTTTAATGAAGGATTTGCTGTAAAACGATTGATCGTAACATTTTCAAACTAACTGACTGGGTTTTTTATTAACATTTGTGAATTGTTTAAATGTACTTGTCTATATCTATGGATTTCTAGTAATTTAGCTAAGAAGATGAATTTTTATCAAATTTTGAACCATGTAAGGTGTAAAGTGAATATTCGTTATAATTTCTTTATTTTTTTTAAATTTTATTTTCATCTTTTCAGCTATGTCTGAAAGGTATTACGACACTAGCTCCTTTCAAAAGAATAGTTAGAGACAATTACATGCAGTCTCGCCAAAAGTAATTTTATATATCCTGAATTAAACGAGTGCGAGAAAGAAAACAAAAATCGCTTACGTGAAAGCGAGTTAGATGATTGTTATATTAGTGGGGCTCGAATGAAAGTTTCTCGACCTCCCGTCTCTCTAGTGTGCAGCGTAATGGGAGTAGTACATCCGACTTTCTGTTCGTAATTTGTGTTTTCTTTCTCGCACTCGTTTACTTCAAGGTATATAAAACTACTTTTGCCGAATCTGTACAAGTTTTCTTATTATTGTGAATATGTATAGAGTCGCGTACACTTCTACCTAACGTGTACGTGGCAGATTGATTTTTCCTATTGAAGGGGGAGTATTTGTGGCGTACACTCCTACCTAATGTGTACTAGCCACTAGATGACAAACTGAAAATTATATTCTTGGTTCGGTAACTAGGAGAAGAAAAAACAACAAAAACTATTATTATTGAATCATAAATTATTGAATTGACTTTTGAATAGATATATTGAATAAGTTGGTTATTATCTATTTTATCTTTATTTTTATAGTTCAGAATCGAACATATAGCAAAGTGCTATATAAAGGACTATTATTATTAAATTAGAAAAAAAAATGTTAGAGGCAAGTAGCCCACTGCTTCGGCTATAATTTGACAATTAAAAAATGTTAGGAATATCCTTCCATTACTCCTATCACGGCACTTATACCTATGTCATATTGGCGCCTGTGCCTATGGACAAAAATGCCTTGTTAGGAACATAAACGAAAATATAAACGAGAACATAAATAAGGACGAGGAGGAGACATTATATCTTTTCGATCTTGTTATATTGATTTCAATAAAACTTTTAATATGGAAAGTATTAATAGCTAAATATTCCAGTCAACTTACCTCAATCTCAATAGACGAATTGATACTGCATATGGCACATTGTTACATATTGATTTGGTACTTCAACAAGTTATTAATTCAGAATACATCGTTAAAACTTTTCAGACTTGCCTTGATTGTGTTGGTAGCAATGCTATACCTGACTGCTTTTGTTGGGCCCCGCATTGTCGGTCCAAACAATATATTGTGCCGAGTTGTGTGCCGCACAATTATAATTATGTTTCGGTTTGACTCGCAGATTCGTAATTAAAAATAAGAGTAATAATTGAATTACATTTTGCACGAAGGAGTTCTCCATAACGATCAGGGAGTTATGCCTTTGTTCAGATATTATTCCAAAGGGTGACGCAGTCATTATTTGTAACAAGTTTTCAGAAATTTCATTAAAATGAGCTTTCTTTTTAGTAAATGCTGCTTTGTGAAAGTTAGTGAAACTGTTTTGCTTAGGTTGGGTCCGTAACGTAGTCTGGTTTCATGTTTTTTTTATTTGTTTGCGAAAGGTGATTTAGAAATTAAAAAATTGTTTTACGTTTTATGAAAACTTCACAAATATAACTTATTAATTAACTGCGCTATTCAATAACTTTACAGTCAACAATCAGAAAGGGTTCTGTGCACTCCAGTCCGGACATTTGGGCATAAATAAAGGTTAATTAAGTGTTTTATCGAAAAAAATTAATAACAACTTACAACTTTTCCAAAATATTATCAATGGGGTCAAAATCTTAATTAATTAAAGTTCCATCAATCGTTAAAATTCAAAAACCACCTCCAAATTCAGTTTAGCTCATTTATCTCCTAAACCATCCGTTTTCGGAAAATATACTTCTATATGAAAATATTGCTTATATAACTTGTTGGAAAAAATTCAGTTTTGTGATGGAATGAACAGCGCTCGTACAAATGCAATGCAAAGAAGGTACGGGTAATTCGAAATGCTTTGCTTAAGGGCACGAACGAATTGTTGTTTTTTACCGGCCCAGTAGATCAATGCTTACATATTAGGCTTGAGATCAAGGGGTTCCGGGTTCGAATCCTGGTTAGGACTAGTGAGGAAATCAAGATGGCGGCTGAAATTCAAAGTCTTCTTTTATGAAGCGCATTAAAAGTATCTCGGGAACGGTGGACTCTAGAAATATGTTCTAAATAAAAATGAAAGCTAATTCAATTTCTGGTAAAATTATTTCCATAGATATTTGTCGAATTTCCAACGGTTTTCGAGATATACGTTATTGAAAATCGACAAATTTCGAAAAAATCATTTTTACCTTACTCTTCTTGTCAGACGTTTGCTTCTAGTGCCTCCCACGATCGTTTTTCAGAAAAATTTCCACAAACGAAGTTGTAGAGCTTTAAGTTTCCTTCACTTTTATACATACACTTTACTTATCTTGCACCAATCAAAAGTTATAGAATTTCTAACATGTACGCTCAATTTCGATATTCCTCTAGAAATGAGTATGTGACACTACCATGATGATTTACCACATTTTAACAATAGAAATAAGGTAGTTGCAATTGACACACAACACTTTTTTTATAATTATAGCTTTTATTATATTATTACGAATCATATAATAAATAATGAAACTATTTACATGGTCTGATAGTAATTAAAAAATGAAAAAATAAGCATTCAAGGTGACATCTTGGTTTTTTTGAGGCGGAAGGGTCGAGGCTCATTCATCTTCGTCAGCAGTGGAGACGTTGCCCAAAGAGATTGGTAGTATATCGATGTTGTCGTCATCAACATTGCCTTCTTCTTGAATTAATATTCCGACTCCGAGGTTGCAACTGCCCTTGCAATTCGGGCATGCGACAGAGCAGTTTAACGATGCTTTTCTACAACCACACCTGCCACTGTCATCCTTTCGTACATCGGCAAATAATCATCTCCAAGATTTCGTCAGACGCAGAATCCAACTCTGAGAGTTTCGGAACTAGTTGGTCATTCCTCCTGTCCCAACACCAATTCGGCGCCCCATCATTATTTTCCTCCCCTAACCACAGGTGTACTTGGTGGTACGTCCTGAATGCATCCTGCTTACCACTCCTTCAGTCGGAGGGAGAGTTGAGAGATCAGGCTTCATGTTTGCAGCTGCCTTGACAAATGGTTTGTAGCGAAACTCGTTTAGGGATTTTTCTGTGACTGGAGCGCCATACTAATATAATAATACTAATAATAATATAATAATAATACTAATCACATAATCACAATACTAACAAATAATTTAAATGCACTTTCAGTATTATTTTCGTAATATTTTGATTACAATAACAATGGCACTCAAATTGACTGGGTTATCACAATACATATCCAAGTTTGTTACTTACTTTTTTTAAAGCTCTTACATCTAAATACATAAAAATGGACTAAACAACTCTACCAACTCTTACAAAATAACGCAACGGTTGGTTAAACTTACATTATCTAAAAAATATCATCAGTTCTATGTTCTGTGTAAGTAGTAAGTATCTATGGAAATAACATAAACAGAATCTTAAAGCTGTGTATTTGACATACACAGCAAAATAAGAGTTCTTCAAAAAATAGCTTTGAAAACGGAAAGAGATTACTTTCCGAAACGTCAGCAAAATACATTATTTTTGTGTTTATTCCGATTTATATTATTTGCAAAACATAACCTCTGACTTTTCCTTTGGCGTAAACGTCACAGGCGCAGAGGCTCTTTTTTCCAATAATTCTATTATTTTGTAGATTCGGTGATTTGTTTTGAAGAGGATAATAGTACATGTGGTAGAAAACCCAAATAATAGGAAAGAATACGCCATACTATGACAGAGTATTCATGATCCCAACTGAGTCAATAGAGTCAGGGGAAGAAGAACCGCTGGCAATTACCTCAGCTGTACGTTGCATGATTTTGGACTTCTGGTACATTTTGACAAAACCCACTTTACCTTTGCGATACGCTGCGGATGTCGAGTCACAGCCTGTGAATGTATGTAAGAATTACAAATAGGCATTGTCCTTCATTTCCAACTCCTGCCGCAGCTGTTGTGAGGAATATACAATAGTCTTAACCGTTCCTCTTCCAGATTAAGATTTTTTCAATATAGGCAATATTATATGTATAATTCAAAGATGGAGAATCCGAAAAGAAATAATTTCGCTATGATCTTCAAGGAAATCAACCAAGTGAGATATTGTCTTGGAAAAAAAATTTTTTTTTGGAAAAAAATAATATTTTGTAGGAGGCGTTTCATTGAGGAAGGTGGTACGCCTACTACAAAATATTATTTTTTTCCCACTCCTTCGAAGGACGGAAGCAGCCCACGAGGTTGGTTATACAACTCTGGTCACCTTCCTTAAAGAAATATCTCCTACGAAATAATAATTTCTTTTTAAAAAAAAATCAAATATCTACCCCATTGAAGGGCGAAAATAACCCCCGGTGGTGGTTACACAATCCTGGTCACCTACCACCTTCCTCAAAGAAACGCCTCCTACGAAATATTATTTTTTCCCAAAAAAAAATAAAAATTCCACCTCTTTGAAGGGTGGCAACACCCCCGGGGATGGTTACACAACCGTTGTCACCTGCCACCTTCCTCGCAGAAACACCTCCTGTCAAATATCAGTAATTTTCCAACCCCATAGAGGGTTGGAAGCCTGGTGTAGGGGTGGCTGAGGTCAAATCCTTCGAGGGGCTTTCCGTTCTAATCGAGGGAATAACAGTTAGTCGAAAAACTGGGGAAAATAAACGGGTTCACGGAAAAGGGCACTTTGGGGGTGGTTTTTGGCCAATTTGAGGGAGTTGCCGAGGAAAAAAATTGCGGGACCCCCACCATCCTGTTCAGCGATTTCGAAAACGGAGGAGGGTTTCTAGATTGGCGCTCTGGCAAAAAAAGCAAAAACTCCAAAAAATCCCGACTCCTGACATCGACTAAACCTACTTTCTTAAACAGAAAATTATCGACATTTGTTCAAATTTTATTTGTACACTGTCAAAATACACATACAAATAATCTTCGATTCAGGAAAGAGACAATAAAAAATTGACATTTATCCCTACTTAATCTTGAGTACGATTTTAGTCCATTCCATATAATATGACGTTACTGCTAAAGAAAGAAAAACACAACAAAAAGCAGTCGTGTCAAATGCCTTGCGGTATCCGATCCAGGCCTTGGAGGGATTTCGCTTATACTGCACGGAGCTCTACGTGACGCACCTGTTAGTCAGCAGGTTCTTCTTGCAGTCAGCGACTATTTTCTTCAACCTTCTTTTATATCCTCTCGTAAGCCAGTTCCACCGTTTAGAGCACCCACATGGACAAAACGTATTTAGTAATCTATAACATTCATTTAAGCAGATTATGGCATGGTAGTTCTTTGGATTAGGCAAATCTCTGTCTTCGGGATCAGCACTGTCCTCCCCTTAACAACCTAAGAAGTAATTTGCTGCTCCCCACTTAGCCAGTCATTAATAATTCTGGCTACATGGGGGTGACTGCTTGTTAACTTTTCCACCAAGTTATTTATCCTGTGGGAACTTGGCAGAACCAAGTTCTTTGAGGGCTCAAGAGCTGTTCGACACTTTTCCTTGATTATTGTTTATTACATATCATCTGACTGCTGAGGCCTTTGGTAAAAGGCTTGAAGCGTGCGAGACCGAAGAGCGAAAGCGTTTTCTGGAAGTTTTCCACTTGACCTACAACACACTGAGGTGGTTCGAAAGGGCGCAAAAGAGTTTACTTCCGCCAGTTCCCTCACCCGAATCACTAGTGATCTTTTATAAGACTATCATCCGTGTCCTGTTATTATTACCTATAATACACCTAGAGCATTCATAATACCGACATAATTTTGTCATTATTTTGAGTATTTATCAATGTTCGAGGCGTATTCGGTAAGTAAATTTTTTACTACCTTTTGCTATTGCTATTGATGCTAAAAAAAAATTTGAGACCTTGACTTTTCGTACATGTAATAAATTGCAAATTTATGGACTCATACCTGCTTACGTTGTCTATTTATCCTTATTTACCCTCGAACCCATCAACGGAATTAGATCAAAATATAACCTAGTTCCAGATTTCGTTATAATATATAACTGTACCAAATTTCAAGTCAATAGCATGTACTGTTCCAGAGTAAACGTGCGCACAAAAAAAGTTACAGACGGACCGACAGACAGACAGAGATTTTTTTCGCTCAAGTTTAAAATCTCGACGTTTCATGACATTTTAAGCCTATTTCAACAAAAAAATATATATTTTTTTGCGTTACTATACCTCCACTGGCCGTGAAAGTAAAAAGACGATTGTAGTAATATTTTTACCTCGTTTGGATAACAAGTTATGAAACAATCTAACAGGACACATATTTTGATTTTCAATATTTGGCACAAGCCATTTACTAATTGTACAATTCTTTAATCCCTTTGGCAAGTTTTGTTGAAAATTGGATTGTATTCAATTCGATTGGTCGGCCTTCCATGATTATTTTCTCAATACTAAAATAATCTTATTAGGCAAGCAACAGCTTCTGCACTGCGCCAAGCTAACTCAACAGTTACAATATGGTAAACAAAATTTTGTAAACCTTCCGGAGTGTTTTCATACCATAATTTAATGATTTAATTTAAATCGTTTAAACTTAAAGGCATTAAACTACATTTCTATTTGCTTATATCTATTTGTAAACGTTTGCGGGTAGCATATTTTACATCACGTGCATTTTTGAATATAACACTAGTAAACGGATCAAACACTATTTTAAAAAGTCTTTGAAATATTTTTCTTGTAGTAGTTTATTTGTAGCATTCCAAATAGTTGCTTCTTTATATTCTGTTCCATCAGCTTTTCTCGTGTTCACTGCATAATATTTTAACATCAAAGCCAGTTCATTCAAACTACGTTCTGCATTCAATTCGTATTTTGTGATCGAACGAAATTCTAAAAATATTGGCCACGTATACTTTTTACTTTTAATGGTGTTTTTGGGTGTATTTTCTAATTCAATTTGATTAACTGAATCGTTTGAAACATTACCAAATCTTTGTGTAATTTTTCTAAATTGATTTGCAATTTGACATTTGTTGAATTTCACTCTGACATTTGAACATATAATTTTCATTATACCATTCTGATATTATGATTTATCAGTACTCTATTCTTCATTAATATGACACCAATATCAGCCTAGGCCGAAAAAATATATCAGCCAAGGCCGTTATTGTTTTGACAGTTTTGACATTTTTTAAATAAATTTTTATTCATATTTTTACCAAAATTACAACATTTTAATTCAATTATTAATTTATGGCATAATGAACAATACTAAACGACACACGGCCGATACGCAAATAACAGACGTGATTGATAATAAAACAAACAAACTTCAATCTTGTCTGTTATTTGCTACATATCGGCCTTATGATGGTAATAACTATTTTGTGCCTTGGCCGATAACACCACATGTATGCGTGTTATCGCTGTAATCTTTTACTGATTGGATGAATTTGATTGGTTAATACATTTGGTAAAAAATTATCAGCTGTAATTTACCAAGGGCACTGATAAGCACGCGATAATTTTTGGTAATAATGAACTGAAAGCTTGTTGCCTTGTAATTACCCGACGCCATAGGCGGAGAGTAACTACTTAAAGCAACAGGCTGGAGGGTCATTATTAGAAAAAAATTGTAAGGATTTATCAGTTTATCATCGGTGTGATAACGTTTTGAAATTCTAATAATATGCCAAATCGTGAATGTGGCATTTTAAAGAAATTATTAAACTGTCAATAATTTTCCCGATAATTACCCGACGCCGTAGGCAACATAATGACATAAGTAATAATCTCCCATGGAATGTTTTCAGCCAAATCCTTTAATAATTGGATGAATTTTGACATGTGACTAGGACAGATTTTATTGGATTTCTATTTCGTCAAAAAATTATCGGCTATAATATCCCTATTAGTGGGGTCGATCTGGATTTGCAAACGGACTCGTTTTTATCTAATTTTTTTTTGTGATGTTATGAAGTCGGACCCCCTCTATCATCCGGAAAATTTTCCGGTCGAACTTTTCACGAGGGGGGAAATTTACATATAAAGATAGGGAAAATGAGTTTTTCGGACATAACTTCCGCAATTTTTTCCGTAAATCGCGCAGCAAACGTAACATTGTATACTAATATGCCTACTTTGAGATCCGCTCATATATTTTCAATTTTCGCCATAAATAACCAAATGGTTGCGAAATAACCAATTTATTGTTATTATTTTTAGAAAAAGTCATTTTTCGCCAGGAAGGAAAGGGGTGGGGGAGATTTTTTTTCGCCATTTAATGTGGAATTCCTTTTTCTTTGATTTACCAACTAGATTGCGATCGGATGATTAAGAGAGCAGAGGGGGGTCCGCAAAGACTTTGCCCTGTAGAAGGGCAAGGGAAAGCGGAAGCGGACTTCGGGCTGGGCTCATACTCAAGAGCAATCAATTCTCTTTCAAAATTTTTTTACTCCTAAGCTCTAACTTCATTAGGGCCTGCACGCGCGCATGATACATTTATAAAAAGGAGTGTGGCAATTCAGCGGCCGTGCAGCGAGATGCCGGGGGAGGAGCCTAGCGCTCCCACTTCTCTCCCTTATCTCTCACAAATACATGTGCCACTCCGCTCGTCAGTTTTTATAATATATAACGCGCGCGTGCAGGCCCTAATGAAGTTAGAGCTTCGGGATAAAAACATCTTGAAAGAGAATTGATTGCCCTTGAAAATGAGCACCGCCCGAAGTCTCTAACCCTTCCCCTTGCCCTTCTTCAGAGCAAAAACTTTGCAGGCCCCCCTCTCTCCTCCTAATCATCCGATCGCAATCTGGTCGGGCTTAAATCAAAGAGAAAGAAATTTTACATTCGATGGCGAAAAAAATCTCCCCCACCCCTTTTCTTCCTGGCGAAAAATCACTTTTTCTAAAAATAATAACAACAATAAATTGGTTATTTCGCAACCATTTGTTTATTTACGGCGAAAACTGAAAATATATGAGCGGAACTCAAAGTAGGCACATTAGTACATAACGTCACGTTTGCTGCGCGATTTGTGGAAGTTACAGCAGTTTTAATTTCATTTACGTTTACCCTTTCCCACTCCGCCCCTAATCAACCTAGCGACTTAATAATGTACGAGATAATTTTATGACAATCGAAAGCACGCTACTTGGTAATACCCCGACGCCGAAGGCGGAGAGCTATTACCAAGCAACGTGTTTGAGAAATTTGTCATAAAATTATGAGGCATTTGTCAATGTCAGAGAGATATTCTGTCTATATTTTTTGAAAAAAATCCGAAAAAAAACTATAAATATTTCCCATGTGTATTTGTGCCTTTTTGTGGTATTTATTGGAATTTTTTCTTTGATTAGCGCGTTTATAGATTGAGAATTGACATTTCCAAAACGTGACATTTTCAAATTTATTATGAAGTTGTCAAAGTTAAATAATTTTGTTGTCATGGTGTTATCAGTGTAATGTTAAAATGATTGGGTGATTTGTGTCACATGACAAGAAATAACGAAATTTAATTGGTTGTTAGAACTGTCAAAAAATTGTGTTATAATTATCATTATTGTTACATTACTTTTCATGGAAATACTACTCATGTATAGTTAATGTGTATGAAATGATGGTTTGCAGTATATTTTTAAATTTCATGTAATTCGAGTTAAGCAAATGGGACGTAGAACTAATGGATTATTTATTCCAATACCCAAACTAAAATAGAAAAACCGGACGTCCTGAATCGTTAGCATACACAGAATCGAGCCAAATACCCCATTCTCAATACATCAAATGGCAAACGTTTCTAGCGAGCTTTCCAGCTAACATCCATTGTTGCCATCTTATATTTTATCGGCAGTCAACAATGCCGCATAGAATTCTCATTTCCATGCGAATGGCTCTTTTCTACTATGTAAATTCTTTTTTCCAAATATACACTGTAAATATTTCCACCTTTTATAATGGTGGACATGCTTTGTTGGTAAGAATTGTAGCCTTACGCTCGGAAAGCTAATACTAATGTCTGTCGAAAAACTGATTCTTATACTATGAAAGTAAATTATGCGGTTCTTTTACATTTTAACTGAAAAGGGTGTGTCTAAGTATTTGGCACATTTTAGGCATATGTCACAATATTTCTGTTCTATCCGGGTTTGATATGAAAATTGAGGTCACATCGAACAAGCTGAGTAGTAAAAACTGGTTTGTCAACCCCATGTTATATTATTTATTTGTTTCTTTGTTTAATGGCTCATGGATGAATGAAGTAAAATGTATTAAACATTAAAATTTAAATCAATTTAAATACGGCTATTAACTGAAATAAAATCTCTTCTTTAAAACCATAAGATAATATTGTTACGTACGAGAGAGGTTTAATTCTTAGTAGTAGACAGAGTAAAAGAAAGGCTCCCTAATAGGCAGCCAGTAAAACAATAGTTCACCAGTCGGACCAGGGTGACGCTGCCTTATAGTGTACACAGGAAGGAGTAGAAATGTCTCGAATAATAGACTAGATTCATCAAGAATAAGCGCCACGGATATATAAGTAGCAGAGCCAATGCACTGGAGTTAGTTCAGTACAGGTCTGAATGAGTTAAGTGATCAGATAAGATAAAGACCAGTAATAAGTTGTGAATTATAGTAGAGAGTCTATAGTAGATAATAGTTATAATTAGTGTGTTATTATAAGGATTAATTATTGTAATTTGGTGATAAGTAAATCAGTGGTCAGCGAAAGTTTGTTTTGCAACAATTCCTTTTAGAGCCGGAATTGCAACAGGATTTCTGGAGAAAAACAGACACAGAACTTATTTGCAGAACTAAGAAAAATGTTACACCAGGAAAAGAGACACCAAGAAGAAAAACAAGAACAGGAAAAGAGACGTCAGGAAGAAAAAGAAGAATAAGACGTGAAGAAGGAAAAGAAAGAAATCGTCAAGAAGAAAAAGAACAATAAAGTCGATGTCAAGAAGAAAGAGAAGAACGAGACAGACGATGTCAGGAAGAACTAAGAAAAATTATGGAAGACCTGGAAATAACACTTCACGAGGAAAACGGGGAGAAAGGATACACCAGGAAGAATTCAGGAAAATTATACAGGTGCAACAGGACGCTATCCTGTCAGCTACTGACGAAATCAAAAATGAAATTCAAGAGGATATAATAATAGAGAAAATAGTTTTGTAATTATTAAACCGACGCTTGGAAGAAGTGTTTACTATAGGGTGTAAACACGTAACAATATTATATACAAGTACACTGCATTTTGACAAATCTTATTTTTTATTTTGTAAGAAACAAGTAAACAAACACCACCAAAGTAGGCAATAAAAATCAATAAAATTAGCTTTAATAATGTGTTGGACCTCCTGTAGCCATTATTACCTCTTGACATCTTGGGATGCCGGAAAATAAGTTCCGATATATTGCTACGGCATGTTTCACCATTCTTCCAAAACGGCCATTCGAAGCATTTCGTGATTGTGTCGGTCAGGTCTCCGTGATCTTATTAATCTTTTCAGATACTCCTAGACATTCACTATAGAATTGAGATCGGGTGAACTCGCTGGCTAGACCGTACGAGTAATCAAGTTTTGTTGAAGAAACGCATTTACCTGCATTTTGTGATGAGGAGGAGCATTATCATTGAGGAACACAAACCTCTGCCGATTTCATTTGCAAGTGTAACACATCATGAAATTATCCTTCCACATTCATGGTAACGTTTCTAAGAAAAACCAGCTGTACACGACGAGCCCAAGAAGTACCACCCGAACCGCCTCCGAGAGCTTTGTGGAAAGTCACGTGGTTTGTATTATAGCATTCATATCTACTTCTTCATACTCTTAATCTTCCGTCTGAGTTGTGAAGGCAAACTGTAGTCTCGTCAGAAATGAAACAGCGAATTCTGTTATCAACGTGCCAATTCTGATATCGGCGCGCCCATGTAACCTACTTCTTTTGTAAGCTGCTGTTACATGGTTACAATTTCCAGTAAACACCCTGTACGTAGGTTCAAATAATTGCAACAAGAATTTTCACTAACCATTACTTTATTTAATACTTAATTACAATAATTAAATTCTTATACACATTAATAAACACTAATTATAAGTTTCATCTACTAAAGTCTCACTACTATAATAATTCATACCTTATTACTGTTCTTCTTCTACATTTGCTAATAAGTCCATCTATAACCTTGAGAGAGTTCCATTGCGCCCATAATGCCTTCAGTCCAATACTTTTGATAGAAACGTCCTTCCATTCTGCGCGGATTCCATTTTTTTGCCTTCAGTAGTGGTCTAATCTCGTCGTCATTCGGTTGTTCCTTCCTTACAACTTCCTTTGCCCAGTCCTTCGGACCTCAATCTTAACTATCTTCACTTCTGCTACATGCTGATTCTTTACTTCCTCGGCATTCAATTCCTTAGGGTGCATAGCCATCACTTTCGTCCTTTCGGAGCTGATTTTCTTGCAGCATTTACATCCCCAAGATTCCATTGTCGACAATCTACAACGGTAACATCGGATACCTCTGCAAAGCTTTACATTTCCTTGTCGATTTTCCTCTTTTTATTGCTCATTAATTGAGTAAACATCTTGTGTAAATTCTTGAGTTTGATGTCTAAATTCGTTTCCTCTGATTGGACTTCTTCCACAGCAACGGCTCGTAATCTGTGCCACAAGGATTCCATATAGGCAGCCTCTACCTCAAGTGCAGACTCAAATCCACGTAAACTCTCCCCAGCTTTTTGCATACGTAATTTTAGATGGGTCCGATATATATGTCGGTTGCAATATCTTAAATTGAACTCAGCTTCTAAAACTTTAAAATCCTGTTGATGCGTCACTGGGATCGTCTGCAGCAATTCTAATGCTCGACCTCTCAATGCCACTTATTCCACTTGTCCACGCATGTAGCTGCCTCAAACTGTCTTTTATATATTGACCAAGAAATTAGGGCGGTTGTAACCGAAGGCCTGATGATGCTACTAGTTGGCCTCCTCTTTCCCTCAACTGCCGTTTAAGTCGCTCTACTTTCTCTTCGATCATATTTACCTTCCCTTCGACAACACCAGCATTTTGTTCAACCTTATCTACTTTTTATTCAACGTCATTAACTTTAGCATTTATACAATCCCTATATAATCCTCCTTAATTTCATTTTTGATTTCATCAGTGGCTGACAAGATAGCGTCTTGTTGCACCTGCATAATTCTTCCTGACGTGTCATTTCTTCCTGTTTTTGTCCTTCTTTCTCGAGTTCTTTTTCTTCTTGACGTTTTCTTTCTTTTTCTACTTCATGTCTCTTTTGTTCTTCTTTTCTCCTTGGCGTCGTTTCTCTTGTTCTTCTTTTTCCACTTGACGTCGTTTTTCTTGTTCTTCTTTCTGGTCTAGCATCATTCTTCTGAATTGGGGCGAGCGTGGGTGCGTCTTTACTATGTACATACTTCGATATGCGATGTAAAGCAACGTTAGGCGTGGTTAGTAGTTGGATTGGTGACCGTTCCAACGAAGACCACGTCCTCGCCCACCCATCTTCCAGCGGCTTGTATATTAGTGTATGCGCGGAAGCTATACAACCTTAGGCGAGGGTTGTATAGGAGATATACCATCCTTCGGAGGGGATGTAAAGCCGTCGGTCCCTTGTCTATTAAATGTTAGGCAAGTAAAAGATCCCTACTCTTCTTAAGGGAAGAGGTTCGGCAAAATTCCTGGTTGGGGGTAGCTCGTCTACAGGCGTCGGTGTTAGGCCTCAGTAGCGGAAATAGGCCGACGTTAAATAAATGTATAAAAAAAAAAATTCTTCTGAATTCCGGGAACATGTCTTGCATTTGTTTTCGGCAGCCAGGCTCCTTGTTTTCATTAAAAAAAGTTCTCGAAATGGCACTAATAAGCCTTCTTTAAAATCTATATTAGGTATAATCCAAATATTTCCACATATTCCGGAATATAATGTTCTGGAAGTTTTCTCGAAATGTCGCAAATAGGTCTTATTTGATGTCTATATCACTTTCCAGTTGACAGAATTTAGCAAATTGCACTAGTTTCTAAATAGAAGGTTCTAGAAATTGTCTCAAAATGCCATAAATAAGTCTTATTTCATGTCAATATCACTTTTCAGTTGACAGAATTTAGGCAACTGTAATAGTTTCCAAATAAAATGTTCTGCGATTTTCTCAAACTAGCACAAATAAGTCTATAATATCTCCAGTGGTTTCCAAATAGATCATTCTCGAACTTCTTCGATATCGTCAGAAAACCTGTTGCAAATTCGCTTCTGACACCAATTGTTACGTGTTTATAGTTTCCAGTAAACACCTTGTACGTAGGTTCAAATAATTGCAACAAGAATTTTCACTTTACTTAATACTTAATTACAATAAGTCCTTATAGACATTAGCACGCACTAATAACAAGTTTCATCTGCTATATTCTCACTACTATAATTCACAGCTCGTCATTGTTCTCATTCCATCTGTTCACTCATAGTATAAAACTGTGTTCCGTGCGCGAAATCCACTCCTTATATATAAGTCGTACAGTTCTCGAACGTTCCAGTTTACTCTTCGTGATGTTTCTGGCCCTTCTCGTATATTCTATGAGGCAGTGGCGTAGGTGTGCATATAACACTGCGGTTAACAAAAGAAGTTTTTTTGAAGATCTGACCTTCAGATTCGCGTCATAGAACATATTTCTTAATGTTTCGGTATTTTAATTATTTAACTAGGTACTTATTTTTATTGGGGACAAACTACTGAATAATTTTTCGCATATTGGTGTAAATCCCACCAATATGAGATCGAAAAATTGAACCCGGATTACAAACAGGCTGATTAAAGTGCCATTTCTAGAACATGCACTTTTGACGTCCAGATTATGATGTTTGATCAATACAGACAGTATATTATTGCTAAAAAACTCGTTTATCATTTCACTAGATCGATGATACTTAATTACTGTAACAGTATTTACTTTTAATAAAAGCTTTCATTCATATAAACAAAGCAAACGTTGATTTTTTTTACTAATTGCCATTTTGATGTAAAGAAATACTGTTAATTTGCATATAATACACGAACAACCATAATTGTAAAATAAATAATTACTCCGTTGATGTAACAATTATTTATAATATTTCATAATCCTTATATACACATTAAAAATGACAGCAGCAATATATCGCCAGTCTCTCTTCTTCGTTTTAATTATTACATTTATACAATTATCAACAATAGATACAGGGACGTGAGCCTTTATTCGAATTTACATATCAATAGATGTTTATAGTAAAATTAAAATCATACAATCAACGGTTAATAATAGGAATCTTTAAATCATCTCGTACAACAAAGACTGATTGTTTCATTTCCATTAATGACTTCTGTAAAAGTAAAAATTAAGTATCATTCGAGGTTTAATAGCAGATACTACAGTCAGGAATGACAATGCAATCTTGAAGTTAAAATTGAACAATGGCCCTTGCAGGAGTTAAATTACAATTGAGTGACGAAGACAATACAAGATTTAACTATTTACCGGGGTCATCAAAAAATATATGAATTCGACATTTTAAAATGTATAGATGTTAATGATAGATTAATTTATGCGTTGCCCGTTTAGGGTGCCATATTTAAAATAAATCTAGATTTAATACAGTATTGTTACGTGTTTACAATCTTCAATAAACACCCTCTACGTAGGTTCAATAAATTGCAACAAGAATCTTCACGAATCACTGATTTATTATTACTTAAATTACAACAATTAATTCTTCAACAGAACGCAACTAATAATAACTTTAATCTAACATAAATTCACTACTTTAAGTCGCAACTTGTTACTTTGATCTCTTCACTTGTCATCTAATATATATCTCTGCCTTGCTGCTTAACTGCACTTCTTATACAGTGTGTCCCGCTTTTCATAAATCTACCCTAATATCTCAGTTATTAATAATGCGATTTTCTTCAAATTTGGGTGGTAATTGTATGTTGGAAAATGAATTATTTGCCATAGTAAACAATTTCATTTTTCATTGGACTGCGATTTTAGGGGGTAAAATAGGGTAGGTTTTTTGGCAAAAGGATATTAGGACTTATTTCAGACAAATTTCTCTATCATATTTGGATTCAGCATGTTCAAAAATTCCTTAATCCATATTCTCCATGATCTCAAAAACGAATTGTGGCAGAAACAAAAAATTAAATAATTTCTTAAAAAACGCTTTTTAAAAAGTTAATTTAATTGCTATAACAAAATAATAACAACTTTTTTTAAAATTTTGGTCTCTTCAACATAACCACCTTCCAACAAAATAGACTGTTCAACAACCCTTCTCAACCGTTCAATCACTGTTCTTAAAGTTTGGGGAGTACTTTCTTGACACGCTTGCCTAATCCTAAGGCAGAGCTCTTGTCTATTACGCGGCCGAGTAGCATATACTTTATTTTTCAAGTATCACCATGGAAAAAAGTCACGAGGGGTAATATCAGGCGACCTAGGGGGCCACAGTTCTAAAGGGCTATTTCTACCTATCCACTTCATAGGGAAATTTGCATTTAAAAAATTTCTAACTATCCGAGAGTTGTGCGCGGGGGCATTATATAACTGAAAGTATACATTTTCTCTCTGTGCTAAAGGCATTTCCATAAAAAAATCGTGTAAATCACTTTGTAAAAAATTTAGAAAATTTTCTACGTTGAGGTTATCGAGGAAAAAGGGGCCAACAATTTTCTCGTTTAATATGCCACACCACACGTTAACTTTTTTAATGTACTTATTGGTTTTTACAGTTAATTACAAAGTTGGGATTTTGGCTGCCCAATATCTACAATTTTGACTAGATAACACATCGTTTGTCGTAAATGTTGCCTCGTCACTAAACAGTATGTTCTTTAAAAAAAATCTGTCGTTAAGATAAGTTACCTTGCAGCCATAGACAAAAATCAAACCGCCGTTCAAAATCACCTTCTAAGAGAGTATGCAAAAATTTTGGTTTAAATGCCCTAATCCTACTGCGTTTCAAACATCTTCATATTTTATTTTTGGTTAAATTTAGTGTTCTCGCCACTCCCCTTATACTAACTACTATTGGGATTGTTCCAAAATTCTTTTAAAATGCATTCATCGCCTGGATATTGTCGTGGATTTAAATTGTACCCTCTTGGTCTTGTCTTGAAAATGGCTCCGGTTCTTGAAAATAGTTTGTTGATGTCACCAACGGTTTTGTGCCAAATTGGTGCTCGATCACGATGAAGTTGATTAAATATTCGAACAACCTGACGCGTAGATCTTTCATTATCACCAAATAAGCGGATAATTTCAACTTTTTCTTCAATTGTAAGAACTACTCTCCGATTTTCTGCCATTTTCAGTAATATTGATAAATTAAATAATAATAATAATAAATAAATAAATACACCACAGGTAATGACGACCCCCTTTATCCCGGAAGGCTCTAGAAGAGCCTTGTGTGGGAGGGGGCTACACATTTAGAGACAAGGGACACGCACCCAATATCCGTGTATAGTGGAAAAATCCCTCTCACAGTATTTTCCACTGCCACGACCGGGGATCGAACCCGGAAGTTTTGGGTAAGAGGCAAGTGCGCTCACCTCTCGACCATCAGTCATAAATACAATAACTAACTAAATTAAATAATTTTTGACAGTTCTTATGAATCGCCAAATGTCAAATAAAAACTTATTTTTGAAAGCACCTTTGATTAATGACTATGGTAGCAAGGTAACAAGGAGCATAATGTTTAGTGCCGATGCAACATTTACGACAAAGTGTGTGGTATCATTGGAAGGTGGTTATGTTGAAGATACCAGAATTTAAAAAAAAAGTTGTTTTTAGTTTGTTATAGCAATTAAATAAAGTTATAAAGAAATTAAAAAAGCGTTTTTTAAGAAATTAATTAATTTTTCGTTTCTGCCACAATTCGTTTTTAAGATCATTAAGAATATGGATTAAGGGGTTTTTGGACGTGCTGAATCCAAATATGAAATTTGTCTAAAATAAGCCCTAATATCCTTTTGTCAAAAAACCTACCATATTTTATCCTCTTAAACCGCACGCCAATGAAAATGTTTACTATACCAAATAATTCATTTTTTCAACATATAATTACCACCCAAATTTGAAGAAAATCGCATTATTAATAACTGAGATATTAGGGTGGATTTATGAAAAGCGGGACACACTGTATACACACGTGGAACGAACTCGAATCTCCTTCCAGAACCTGAATATGATGGAAATTTCTATAGTTTTCTAGGAGCTAAATGGCGGTTCGTCAGTTGGCTCACAGATGGCGCTGTGCTCTTCGTTAGAGGGCAGCATATAACAGTATTTTAACATCTATATGGTTTTTAGTGTCGGATTTATGGGGCGCTAAAATGGACAATCATCCAGTGATCCCAAAATTTTTTTTAAGTAGAACTCTACTACCTACTAAACCTATCTAATTCTCTATTAAATATGCAAATTATATTACACATTCATAAATATCTATTGCTCTATACTATACTATATAATTTGATGTAATACTTTTTGAGGAATTAATAACAATTTACTTTTACTTTATTTTATATATTTGTTTTATCCAAAAATATTAGTATATACAATTATTCACAATTATACCATGTCATATAGCTGTTAGAGCCCATATCTGATTAAGATGAAAAAGAAGAGTCACTTCCCACATGTATTATCAGTGGATCTACTACAATGTTCAATGTAATGTCAACCTGCCACATTTCTGTCTCTTCATTTTGCGCATGTCGAATGGCCTTTTTCCAATTTTCGGCAGGAACATTTCCAATAGCTTGCATTTTAAACGTGGTATTTTTCCTGGCGGCTTCTCCTTCTATTTGATCCCATATTAATGTGGTGGCAATCGTAACACTATGTGACCTTGTTCTGACTGTTTGACAAGATGCAGGAGTTCGGTTCTCACCATATCTGCTTAAGTAACTAACCGACTTACTTGTCAACCAGGCTTGTATGTCTGCGTTTTCGTGCCACTATTCAAAATCTTCTCTATTGTTCTACTGTAATAGGAAGCGTTGTCCATCACAACCACAGAATGTTCACGCAAACAAATTTTCGAGAATTTCACCCTTCATTCCTTCATGGTAGTTTCCTGTTTTCTTCGACAGGAAGCAGCGCAAATAAATCATCCTCAACGAAACCGTCCTCAGATCCTATATGAAGCACTATAAGGCGACCTCCTTGGCCTGATGGATCTTTCAATCCTGTTAATTCCTGGCTCTGATTCCAGATTGATGTATCCTTCCATACTTTAGTTTAGTTAGCGTTAATTCAAGTCTCATCTAAGAAGTACAATTTCTTGCCTTCTTCGCGATAATTTCAGATCTCTCGCAGGACACGTCGCCTCCAGGTGGTGATCTCGTTCTTTTCTCTAAGTGAGAGTGCACACGGACGTTAAATCAAACGTGCTGCAAATTATGCGCTGCGACGTGCGTTGTTGAATTACATTGTCTTAAATGTGGAGGTACACACGAGCGTCTAGCTGCAAATTTAACGCGCGTCGGTAATTGTATACGCTCAATTTCTCTACAACGTACGTCGAAAAACTTAACGCGCGTTCTTGAATTACATTTAGTAGATACAGTGAATACACACGAGCGGTACTTTCAACGTGCGTAAACCTGTGTTAAGTAGATCGAAAAACTCTCATCATGGACGTGGAAATTTTAATTGGTGAAGTGCAAAAACGTCCAGTTCTTTGGGACACATAAAGTATATAAAGACAGGAATAAAAAAAATGAAGCTTGGATGCAGATTTGTGAAATTTTATTCGACGATTTCAAAACTAAATTACAGCCAGAACAAAAAGTAAGAAGTAAGTATCTACTTATATGCATACATTATATTTTTTGGTCTTGCCACGAAACTCGGCCTATCTCACTAACGAAGTAGGATGTTAATTTTGCCCTGTATATTCCCATTGCTTTGTTTACTGTAAAATACTCACTGCGAGTTTCATTTTGTTGAAAACCAGGTACCGTTAGTGTATGGTCAAACTCAAATCCATCTCTTTTACGTACGAAGTTATGGAGTATACAACAACATTTAACAATATCAATAGCAAATTCGGAATCAACATCCAGAGGTCTATGAAATATTCGCCAATTGTTAGCAAAAATGCCAAATGTGCATTCATATCTTCGTGCACGACTAAATCGGTAGTTAAAAATTCTTTTATTAAACAATTCCCTTTAAAAGGCTTTAAAAGGTGTTTAGATAGTGAAAACGCATCATCAGCTATAAATGCAAATGGCATTGGGATGTCGATGCCACTAATATTACTGGAATTAGGAATATCTATAGTATTATTTTCAAATCCCTTCCATAAAGAACAATTATCAAAAATAGTTGAATCAGCATCCTTTCCGAAAGATCCAATATCAACATAGGTAAACCTATAATTGGCGTCAGCTACTGCCATTAAGTTTAATGAAAAATAATTTTTATAATTGTAATATAAAGAAGCACTTCGGACAGGTTTTTTTAGTCGTATATGTTTTCCGTCAACTGCCCTTAAACAGTTCGGAAAATTGGCCCTTTTCTCAAATAAATCTGATATTTCTTGCCATTTCCTTTTCTCTGGTTTTGGTATGCATTCACCTTGTAGAATTTCCCGAATTCTGCAGCATACTTTTCGTACAATTTGACACGCTGTCGAGTGACCTACTCGATAAGTATATTACACTTCTTTCAAACTACATCCACTTCCAATATATCTGAAAACATGGGATTATTAAAATATGTTAATATTTATTTTTCAGTTACTGAAGTTATGGCTAAGTGGAAGACTATTCGGGACAATTTTGTAAGGAGTATCAAAAAGCAGGCAGAAGCACAGAAGTCAGGATCTGGCAAGAAAAAAATTGCACCTTATATCTATGAAGATCGACTTCTACACAAAACTCGGGAAATGCACCCGACACACGATACATTTGAGTCTCAAACAAATAGTCATAATGCTAATGATGATTCACAAAACGTTGGAACAAATGACGAGCTTGCAATTGAGTATGTGACAGATCAGCGTTCCAATAGTGAAAACATTATACAAACGCCAATATACAGGAAAAGAAAGAAAGTTGATATTGAAGAGAAACTTGTCGGTTTTATGGAGAGTAGCAGCAAAGGGCACAAAAATAACATTAGTGAAGATGAAGGCATGGCATTTTTTGTCTCTTTGTTACCTACTGTTAAACAATTGGAAACAGATGACAAACTTCAATTTCGCATTGAAGTACTGCAGCTTTTAAGAAAATTTAAAAGTAAGTTTACAACTCAACAATACTCTGAACAAGACTTTGAGCACGCCACAAACATTCATGGACAAACCAACACATCAGCATTCAGGCAGAACACTTTGCAAACTCAACATTTTTCAACACCGTCAAGTAGCTCAATGGGTTCATCTCTCAGTTTTCGCCTGTAAATGACTACACTGATCTTTAAAAAATACATTATAACAATAGATTGGATTTTCATGCTGTTATTTTGTGTAGGTACTTAAGTATTTTTTGTATAAGTTTTTCAAATAATACATTTTTTGCCATTCCATTGTTTGTTTTTGTCCTAAATACAAGTAATGTCTAGTTATAATTACCGTAAAGTCATAGCCAACATTTCTTCAGCTGGAACTGCAAATCTCATATTAGTGTCTTGACCAGTTATGCCACTTCTAATTTTACTCAAAAGCTCATCAAATGTAGTTTGAGATATTCGAAAGTAATAAAAAAAATTTGTTGAATCTGCCCTAAGACGGGGATATAGACAGTAAAACGCACCCTCATTATAACTTACACTGTTTATGGGATGTGCCCACCAATTACGGCCTTTAACTCTTTTTCTTCTTAGCAATTTAGCACTAACATAGCCAAACGCAACGACTTTTTAATCAAACTGCATGAACTTTCAATTTCGCAACGCTCGTGTGTAATAGCTAAGGCGGTGCGTAAATTTTGACGCGCTGCATGACGCGCGTTATAATACGCCTGTGTACACTCTGTTTAAGAAAACTATTGCGTGACCTTTTTGAGATACTATAATACCAAAACACAATTACATTAAAATATGTAGAAAAAAAAAAATTTTACTCACCCAAAGCCAATTTCTTTGATCAATTTGTTCTTTCTTCTGTACTTCATTTAAACTGAGGCAGATTATTCATTTTTATCCACCGCCGCTAACATTTTACCTAGATTTGATGGTTCATTTTTTTTTTTTTTTTCGATAAAAGAAATAAATTAATCATCGGACATTACTTTTAGTTTTATCATTGAACGTTGTCCAAAATTGCTCGTTGTTGGTGGTACACTTTCGGTGCATTAAATATGTGTGTTTCTTGATATTCACGAAGAATTTTGAAAACACTCTGGTCACACACCTGAATTAAAATGCGTAATTAAAATAGACAATGATAATAAACTTAAACATAAACTGTAACAAATATACATAGTTAATCTAAAAATGCCTCAGAGAAAAAGTACTTTGACGTACTAATTAGCACGCCTGTATAATACAAAGATGAAACTTACCTTCTGCATTTGCAGTAAACTTGACGTTTTGTGTCTTAGGGCAGTGGCGGTCACATGAACTTTGCAAATCTACCGATTACCCATAATTAAGATCTCTCTACCCTACATTTACTTTCAACAGATCACAATAAAATATGCCCAGTAGTGCTGTATTAATCCTGTCCAGGACAATAAAAAATAAACACAATATTGCTGATATTTCGGTTATTTGGCACATACTTCTTCAGGGCTTCATAGTTATAATTAGACTGACCATAATATATACTTATTTTACTTAAACGGTACTTTCTTTTCGGATAGTGTCCTACTGTCCTTAAAAGATTCATTAAGGACACCTAAATGTACTTCTTTTTCTTGAGAGACAAAAAATTCGAAATTAAAATTTTCATTTATTTTTTGCAAAACTGGAGTTCGAACTCAATTGAACGGAATGTTTTTGAACGTGTGAATTTGAGAGGATAAGTTTCATGAAATCAAGTTTTTTTGTTCTAGTGAGGCCTCATGTGAGGCTTTAAGGACTACATAAGTCTGGTATTGAATGAAGCCGAACTGTTCGGCGAAGTTGGTCTAATGCAAGCCAACGTTGCAGAAGATAAAATTGCTGACTGGAATTCCGTAAGTATTTGCATTATCGCACTGAACATCGCTGGCCTGACTCGAGAGAGTTTATTTTTTATTTTTATGAGACAAGTGCATGGATTAAGCGACTGTCCTCCAATATTAATAACTATTGGAGTTCAGAAAATTCGTAAATGGAGATATTCACACTAAAGGCTATGATGCAAGTTCGCACGAACATCGATGAGAGTTGCAGCGAAATGTTCCAGTTTCCAAAAGCCAGGCCGCAAGTTTTGAAAGCAATCCTAAGTTCACAAAAGTGCGACTGGTATAGTTCAAAGAGGAAGAAACTGAGACATAAAAAACAAAACAAAAACTTTACGACCTCACTAAAATACCGGTACCGGTAAATACCGGTCTTTTTGTGCTGTTCACAAATTGACTCGCTTACCTTTATAGGTTTTTAATGTGCGCCGGGGAATGTTTCATGTCAGGCTTGGCGTCATGGCCCGCGGCGATATAATTATGTCATAAAGTTTTTGTTGCGTTTTTTATTTACTGGGATCTATTTATTTCAGCTAGCGCCATGGCACGCGGTGATAATAATTATGTCGTAAAGTTTTTGTTAGACTTTTTCTGTCTCGGGAATTTATTACTTGAGCTATACCAACGTGATGATTCAAGTGCTGTAGTTGCAGGTACGTTGAGGGCAAATTGAAGAGCATGTTTGTTATTTTGTTATATTTTATATTTGAATATAGAATACTTGGTCTTTTTACCTGATACAAATATATTTGGTATTTTATATTTTTAAGCCTTGTGTCCACGAAATCTACATTTTGAAGACAATATTATTTTAAATACACGGAATTCCGACTTTGAACTCGGAATTCCGACTTTAAACACGGAATTCCGACTTTAAACACGGAATTCCGACTTGGAACTCGGAATTCCGACTTCGAACTCGGAATTCCGACTTCAAAGTCAGAATTCTTGTTTTAATCTACGTTATGTAACAGTTCAGTTCTCCCTTCGATTGTGGAAGAGTATACCTCTGTATTAATAAATGTGGATTAGGACGGGCAATCGAGACAACATTAGATGCATACCAATTCATAAGCTTGTAGAAATTCATGGTACTGAATTATGTAATATACTTCCGGCGGCTCACATACTAACCGGATGCGATTACACGAGCAAAATTGGTTCGAAAAAATCAATTTTAAAAATTAATCAAACAAAGTTTTTCAAAAATTTCGCTTTAAGTCCTATAGAATCTTGCACGGCACAGGCTGAAGAATTTCTTGTGTTAACGATAAAGCCTAGTTCATCTTGTAAAACGTTTGATGAACTGAGGGCTTGGTTTTATTATAACTCCAAAAATTTTGTTCCAGAGAATTTACCACCAACATCATTCACTTGTGCCGATCATATTAAAAGAGCATACTATTGTTGATTTGTATTTTAATTGTGATAGAGGAATTAACTATGATCCATTAGATGTCACTAAATACGGTTTTGAACTAGAACCAGATAACGAATTTTTAAAACCAATTTGTAATTTACGTTGCGTTACGGAGTGTTTTCTTTTGATGTGCTCTTGTAAAACAGAATGTGAGAAAAAATGTTGCACTTTAAAAAAAAATGAGTGCTTTGTTCAAATTTCTGCAAATGCAATAATTTTAATTTGTGTAAAAACAAATAATTAAATTTCAATTTACAATCACCGCAAAGATCTTATTTTGTTTTATAACATAAAAACCAAAATTTAATGTATAAAATCATCTCTTCTACATATTTATTACAACTAATGCAACTAACATACGTTTGAAATGTGTTGAGCCCTCACTTTAATCGCGAATATTTCAAAAATGCAGTGGCAAAAAAACTAAAAATAAGATATGTTCATTTTATGTATTTTGTAAACTACTCACTGAATTTGAATAACTTGAGTTTAAACATTTATGAAGATTATTTAATTTTTACCACTAAATGTACTCACTTTTAACACGGAACTTTCGTAAAATTAAATTTTAGATGATCATTTTTCGAAATTCACCAATTATTTGATGTAAAATTTTGTAGTGGTATGAAGGAATATCCTTTTTAATGTGATAATGTTTTTTTTGTCCAAATGATTCGTTGTTATTTACAAAAATCATGTCTTCAGTTAAATGGCGAAAATGGGATATTTTTCAATATAACTTCATCAACGTAAGTTATTCAAATTTCAAATACTAGTTTGCAATATGCACACAATGGAAACGTGATTTAAAAAAAAAACCGCTACTCCATTTATGAAATATTCACGGTTAAAGTGAAGGCTCAATATATATATATATTTTAAATTATTTCATAGCAAATTTAAAACCTATTCTAATCTATGTACAGAGTATTTAGCAAATATTTTGATTTGTACTTCGCTTGAGTTGGGTACCATCCACTGATGGTTCTGCATTTTCACCTAGTCCGGTAGGTCTTCTGACCACGTTGTTTTTAATCTTCTTTTATTTAACGGTAGTTGATACAGTTGATTTATGTTTGGACTACTGTGGGCAGTAAATCGCTCTTTTACTTTATTAGCGTGGAGGGTAATAACATCCTTTATGGAGGAAATTCCAAGATCATTGTGGAGAGTAGTTGCGTTGGATACATATCATGGAGCGTCTGCTAACATAGGGAGTGTTTTTGATTGCAAGGTTTGTAGTATTTTTTTATTGGAAGATTTGCTGCAGCCCCAAAGTTCGATCCCGTAAGTCCAGATTGGAAAATAAGTATTTTGTTTTTCAATGACAACTGCGACTTTTTACCTACCCACCAATACATTTGTTTGACTTTTAAGTTCAGTTTAGTTCTTTTAGCCTTGTTGTGGCTTCTCTAAGTAAACTTCTGGTCCAAGTGGAGTCCTAGATATTTGACTTCCGATTTCACTGGGATTGGAATATTATTTAAATAAACTTGCGGGTATATAGTCCATCTCGTGGTAAATGTGATTCTTATTATATTAAGTTCGTTATCTTAAAAGATACGAAAAAAATTGACAAGAGCTTTTATCTTTCAGCGTAAAATTTGTAGTTGAACTAAAAAAAGAAAATTAAAATCGGATCAGCGGTTGCGGAGATAGAGTGCACATCCGGTTTGGCATAAAAACCAATATGGCGAACTTCCTCCCACTTTTCGGGATGTCCACCTTCTGGATTCCTGACCTACATATTTCCCTAATTAAGATTCTGAAGTCAAAATCCATACATTCAATGGGTCAATGAAATCCTTGTCAGGGGAAGGTCTATAAGTTTTGTAAACAATATTGTCCAAATTTAATACTTATGATCTAATTGTTCTGGATGTAGATATCAGGTGTGTAGTGGGCCCTGAATTTTATAACGGTACGAAGTTTCTGTAAATTCGAACATATTCGTTTGTACATATGCTGTCATATTTTCATTCAACATTCCCTATTGAATTATTACGATTTTGTTTTCCCTTACGTTTTGTACTTTGTTTCATTAAATTTGAATTTGTCTTTCAAAAAATTATTGAAATGTTTAACGGCACTTTCCTCGAAAACGGTTGAAGTACATTACATAACTCAGTATCATGAATTTCTATAAGCTTATGAATTGGTGTGCATCTAATGTTGCCTCTATTGCCCGTTCTAAGCCACCTTTCTAACTTGTTGCATTTTCGAAAATGATGTAAAATAATATAAATACATCTGTGTCCGAAGATAAAATAACTGCTCGAGCCTCAGTTGAATGAATTAAATTTTATGATTAGCCTCTTCAAGATTTTTTAAAAGTAATACATTTTCTAAGCTAGAATAGTTGAAAGAATTAATTCAATTTTTTGGAACATACATTCAGGGATATACGGAATTATTTTCATCATTTTCAAACGAACTAAGACATAGGTACATCATAATTTAAAAAACTTGTAATACAGTGACTAATAAGATGAGGTATACTCTTCCACGATCGAAGGGAGAACTGAACTGTTACGTAGATTAAAACAGGAATTCCGACTTTAAAGTCGGAATTTCATCAACACCAATATTCAACATTAATAACGATGAAATTGTTGTGGTTAAAAATGTTGCATTATTACTATTAAGCCTTGAAGAAGTGTGTGCCAAATACACAAAAAGCCGACAAAATAGATTTTTTTATTGTCCTGTCTCCGACTGTTTCCTTTTTCCCCTTGCAGCTAACGCTACGTATACACAGCTGTGCCCCCATCTTTGATGGGCCCCCCCCATGTCGAAATTCTGGGGCCGCCACTGTCTTAGGGTTATGCGGATTCTCTCCAACACAAGCCTTATAGATATTTCAAACGCGTTGATTAGCTTCAACTGACAAATGACTAGCTCTCCGTTTTTTCAGTGGAGAAAAAGCAGGGCTGGCTCATAATTAACATGAGTCGAAAGAATTTCTAACCTAAAAAAAAGTGGTTCTTAAATCAATATTAGTTATTTTCATTACGTACCTTAGTATACGCAAATGTGTACCAAAGTATTTAAATATACTGTTTTATTAGATGAATGGGAATAACTGCAAATAAAGATAATGAATAATTTAACAGCAATTTTCAACAAACGTCAAGAACCAAACAGCATCAAAACATAAAAGGGTTGTTTGTGGTATTGATTTAATAAATCAACCAATAGAAAAATTCTATTTACATTTACCGTTTTTGGGGAGTCCCTTAACTATTTCTATTCAGCAAATAGAGTATTGCTTTTTATACTTATACTTTTTATACTATACTTTGTTACTATGTACATGCAGTTATTTTCCTTACCTGTAAAACCTTCTCATTAACCTGTTATATAGTGTATCCTATGTGATGTAATGTATTTACTGAATTTTCACAAAACAGTTGTACAATTTACTATTATTTATGAGTGCAGTTCGTTCGTAGGTTATATTTGCAATAAATGCCATTTATTCACTCTCAAACTTTTGTAGCTAGTATAGATTCCATCTATCGATTCTATTAATCTGTAATTCTGTAATTTGCTTGAGCAAGGAAACCTAACTAGAAAACCAGGTTGTGCGCTTAAGTCGCCCATCAACAGATGGCAACACCCGTACTATTTTACAGTTTTCAATTTTATTAGCAAAAGTAGATTTTTCAAGTTTGTATGTTGGTACTGTATTTCAGATTGCAATATAAAATAGTTTACCTTATTAGTTAAACTCAGGAAGTGATCATTTGCCTGCCGAATTTGATCTGATTGAGACTACAAACATTCTGTGCGATCCTCAGTAATTTATATTACATTAATATCCACGTTTCGTTGTGTTTAACACTACCAGCACTACTAATTTTATTTATTAGTCATTTAAATTTCAATAATTTTCAATTATGTCCTTAACGTAATTTCAATTTTTTAAATAAATTAAATTAAAAAATTTTAAATTCAATAAGTAATTAAAATACTACATGTTACCACATGGTAATAAGATATTCTTTTCTGTCTCATTTTTGGCAATTTATAGTTTGCAAATCAATTTTGATTTATTTTTATGCAATTAATTTATTCCTATGCATTTATTTACTTCTATGCATCATTTACTTCTAAGTATTAAGTAGGCTTTTATTTAACAGTTTTTAAGTAATCTTTACACATCAACTTTCTTTGGAATCAAACTCCGGCGCCGTCTTGCAAGGGTAAATTGCCATTATTAAGATTGGGTGCTCTACCAGACAATGGGGTCCTGAACTGCAGTACCAGAGCTTCCCATTTTCAACTATACCGACTGGAAATCTAGGAGATTGGTTATCATATTCATTATTTTTTTTGTATTAAAAGTACTCTTTTTCACTGATGAAATTTTAATAACAAAATTTCACCTAAAATTACATTTCAATTAATTAACTGTTGAAATCAAATTTTACTATTTCATATGTAACATCATATTATAAAATTTATTTATTCATGTAATATATTTTATCAATCATTTTATACATTTTTTAATTTCCCTTACCATTCTCTATCTGTCATCTATAGGAGACTGGTTTCACGGGAAAAAGAGAGAGTTTAACAAATTATCAACTATAAATGGTGCCCATACAATATCAATTTTTCATTGTCTCCTTTTCTCGAACAAAACAAAAATTTGTCTTTTATGTAATACATTCAAAGAGGGTAATTTTCACATCTCTTGCACGTGCTCCGAATCCACGACTCTTTGCTCCGACTAAAGCCAGCTAGCCGTCCGCAGATGTTGCCCCAACTGTTTCCCAAAAATGCACAATAAGGTAAAGTGTAGTATTTATGTATGAAGTTAATTTGTGTGACCATCATATAGCTGTGTATTGATTTTATACCAGCTGGCGTTTTTGTACTCGATGTCTATATTTGCCTGGTGAAAATAAATCAGTTAGTAACCTGCCTTGGTAGTTTCATTATCAATTAATTAATTGCTAAATAGAACTGTATATTTGAGCTATTACAGTATAATTGTTACATGAGATACTCAAAGATATAACAGAAAGTAGGTAACATTACTAAAAGTTACAGATAATATACTGACAGCATTAAATAACATATATTGAAATATAATGAATTTCAAGAAAATTCCGCAGATTTAATAAAAAACTATGTTAGTGAAAGAAAACAAACTGTCAAACTTAACAAAACATTTTCGAGATCAAAAAATTTCATCAGCGGAGTTCCTCAAGTGTATATTCTGATTATATAGATAGAAGTGACTTAATATATTTACGCCGATGCATGGCGTGCATATTTGTTTATTATTCAAACCAAATGAATATATCAAATCAAAATGTTAATTATAACCTGGAAGCCAAATATTATTATAAAATAACTAACTGCAATATCTATCATTATTATTATTAATATTATATTGACCCAATATATTGGTAAATTAATGAATGTTTGTCGATTTGTTGTTAAAAAGTGAACGTATATATTTCTTTATGAATAAATATGTCCGATAAAAGACAACTAATTAATCGCTATTTTCCAACCTCAATATATAAATTAATAGAAGGTAATACTTTCTCCAAAAAATATTTTAAATAACGAGTATTTCAAACGATGATTTATTTAAAGAGAACCCAACAAAACCATAATTTATTACACCGAACAAACTCTATTTCCACTCATATTTCATAAAGAATCAAATAAATATTCGTTGAACAAATCTTGTCATTTAACTGCTTTATTCGGGAATCATAGGAGCGGAAATAATATTTTCTAGAGTAGTTAGTAATAAATCACTGAAGTAATAGGGAGAAGGGCTATTAGCGGGTACTTATAGGATCCTCTCGTAGGGCCAGCCATTCACAATCGCAACTAGCTTGGAATTAAGCAATATGTTTGCAGCTATTAGGGCAATGGGGTTGCTGATGCGCGTCGCTTCCACTCTTTTGAACGGGGGTGGCTCGACCTAATCAAATTTGCATTACCTAGTCTTGTGGGTACTTTCTTTAATAATCGAAGTATTATTCATTTAGTGGCAATTACGAGCTTTGAGCAATTATTTTACAAATTTCACACGTGCCTTAAATTCGTGAGCAGAGGAACTTAAATGATTTTTTCTATTTAAAAGATGTACGTGTCTTTCATCCTTCTTAGTGAGTCTACTGACCTGTATGAAAAAAAAATGTTAAATGTTAAAAAAACCGCTAACCCTAGGTTAAATCTAAGTATTCACGCGTCACGTTGGGCCTATGGTGAATTTGAAATTAATCCTTCAGTAATTAATAAAGATGAAATGAGAGTATTAGAAGTGTATGGAGAACCGATAAACATGTCCTTTTGAAAATTTTGGTACACAGGTAACTTTGCAATTTGGCCTCATGGTGTCGATTTACTAGATAGTTTTTTAGAAAATGTAAATAGTACGGAACCGTCTATTAAATTCACATTAGAAGTAGAAAGTAGAAATGAACTACCGTTTTTAGATGTTTTAATTAGAAGGGTAAATAATACGATTGAAACAAGCGTTTATAGAAAACCAACACATACTAATAGATATCTAAATTTTAACTCAAATCAGTCAATAAATGTTAAAAGGGGTGTTGTAAAATGTTTATGCGATAGGGCCAAAATAATTTCATCTAATAATGAAATATTTAATAATGAGAAACAATTTATCAAAGAGGTTCTAGTACAAAATCAATATCCTGAATGAAGCCTTTGTTGATAGAGTTTTCATAAATGTTGAAAATAGGGACAATCAGGTACGACAAAAACCTGAACGTCATTATACAGCAATAATTCCTTATGTATACGGACTATCGGAAAAGCTACGCCGTATAGGTGACAAATTTGATGTTAGGACGATATTTCAAACGGGGATCACTTTAAGATCTATTTTAACAAAAACAAAACCGATAAACAGGGAGCAGAATTCAAAAAATTGTATTTACAATATCCCGTGCGAATGTGATAAATGTTATGTGGGTAAGTCATCCAGACTTTTCAGTGTGAGGTTGGATGAGCACAAGAATTACATTAGAAAGAATGAAATTCAGCAATCAAAGATTTGTGAACATGCTTGGGAAATCGGACATAGAATAAACTGGGACTCGGCAAAAATTTTAACAAATGAAACAGATACCAAAAAAAGAAAAATTAAAGAATCAGCAATAATCTTATTAAATGAAGATAAGTGCGTATCGAATTGTTCTGTAGATATTTGTACAACCTGGCTGCCAATGTTAAAAGAAGAACTTAACAAACTCAACATTATCTAAAAGAAAATATCATCAGTTCTATGTTCTGTGTAAGTAGTAAGTATCTATGGAAATAACATAAACAGAATCTTAAAGCTGTGTATTTGACATACACAGCAAAAATAAGAGTTGTTCCAAAAAATAGCTTTGAAAACGGAAAGAGATTACTTTCCGAAACGTCAGCAAAATACATTATTTCTGTGTTTACTCCGATTTATATTATTTGCAGAACATAACCTGTGACTTTTCCTTTGGCGTAAACGTCACGGGCGCAGAGGCTTTTTTCCAATAATTCTATTATTTTGTAGATTCGGTGATCTGTTTTAAAGAGGATAATAGTACATGTCGTAGAAAACCCAAATAATAGGAAAGAATACAGGTAACTCTCTGTCAGCCTAAAATATTATCGACAGAACGGCGTTGCGTAGTTAAAACTGGCAACACCTTCGTTATTTTAAATGAAACATCCTGAATATTTTTCTATTTTTAGATTCTACGTCCAATTCTGAGTAAATTTTGCTGATATATTCCTATACCTATACCAGATTTGCAGCTAAATGTTCCAGTTTCCAAAAGCCAGACCGCAAATTTTGAAAGTAATCCTAAGTTCCCAAAAGTGCGACTGGTACGGTCGTGAGCAAAAAAAATAGGACAAGTTTTATAACGATATTTTGCTAAAATCTAGTTGTGTACATCTAACTTTAATTTTTGTGACATTGTCAGTTAGTTGTCATGATTTATTGCAAGTGTGCAAAAAACTAATATGCCTCATGTAAGCGATTTAGTTAAATCTGGAGTTATTGCTAAAGCAGAAGATGGATGGTCAATGAGACCAATTGCACTGCGTTATAATATTGACAAAATTTCGGTGTGTAACATTTTAAGAAAGTGGAGAATAAACGGTACGATTAAATTCTGGATCAGGGCGACGCAGGATATCAACTCAACAACAAGATTTGCAATTGGTAAATGCTTTAGTAGAAAATCCATTTTACTCAGTTATTCAGGCTGCTGAAGAAATGAATTTTCCTGGACCGAGTAGTACTGGTCGCAGGCGAGTAAGAGAATCAGAGCTACGCTGTCATGCAGCAGCACAGAAATAAGCTCGAGAAGGATTTGCGCTTGAATTTTTAGCGCATGATGTAAATTTTTGGAACAATGTAATCTTTACAGACGAAAAAATTTCCAGTCAACACACAGCGGCCGTATTCGTATTTACCGCCCTCCGAATACTCGATTCAATGAGAAATATATATCGAACAATGATAAAAGTGGTAGATTTTCCGTCAATATGTGGGCTTGGATATCGGCACATGGTCCTGGTGTTTTGTAGCATATTGAGGAACGATTAATATAGTAGTATAGTGAAACGTATATTAGGATTTTAGACAATATTATGCTCCCTTCTGTGTCACAATTATTTCCTAATAATGAGTTCATATTTCAACAAGACAATTGTTCCGTTCATACTGTCCATACCGTAACTAACTGGTTTCAAGATAACAACATCAATGTTCTTAACTGGCCCAGTCATAGTACAGATCTTAACCCTGTGGAAGAAGTATGGGGACTACTCGTAAGAAGTATCCAAAAACGAAATGTGAGACCACGGAGTTCCGAAGAATTACTGGAAATAGTAAATAATGCATGGGAAAACATTATTACTAATGATTATTGTATAAGATTATTTAATTCTATGCCAATCAGACTTATAGAAGTTATAAATAGAAATGTTTGTGCAATACCGAAATATTAATAGTTAGCTTCTTGTTAAGTAGGATATCCTTTGTCCTTTGATCCAGGATTTCTACTAATCGTACCGTTTATTCTTCACTTTCTTAAAATGTTACACACCAAATTTTTGTTAATGTTATAACGCAGTGCAATTTGTCTCACAAACCATCTATCATTTACTATAGCAATAACTACAACATTAAAATAAAAAATAAATTAAAAGTGATATCTGTTTTATTTCGGCTACTCATTACATATTCAAATAGAGACAGATTTACATTAGAAAAAAAAAAGTTGTCCTATTTTTTTCTGCTCACGACAGTACCAACGTGATGATTCAAATGCTGTAGTTGCAGACAGGTCAAGGGCAAATTGAAGAGCATATTTATGTTATTTTGTTATATTTTGTATTAGAATATAAAATACTTGGTCTTTTTACCTGATATAAATATATTTGATATTTTATATTTTCAAACCTTGCTTCCACGAGACCGACATTTCGAAGACAATATTATTTTAAATAAAATTTCTAACTTTTAAATTAAGAAAGTTTGATCTTGAAAGACCTGAAATTTTCGTCTGCGGCGCATTTTTAGGCCCTATAACCTCAACTTTGGTAAAAAGTCACTTTCATCATTGTACTTCATTTTCTGGAAAAAATATGGTCACCCTAGTTATAATGCAACATCTGTAGGCATAACAATTTCATCAAAACCAATATTCAACATTAACAATGATGAAATTGTTGTGCCCAAAGATGTTGCATTATAATTATTAAACCTGAAGAAATGTGTGCCAAATACACGAAACGCCGACAAAATAATTTTTTTTTTCTATTATCCTACCTTCGACTATTTAAGCGTTAATCATTAAATCCCCTTGCAGTTGACGCTACTTGTACACAGCTGTGCTTCCCATCTTGGATGCCCCCCCCCCCCCATGTCGAAATTCTGCTACCGCCACTGAACACCATCAGACAAATTTTATTTATTAATCATTTCAATTTCAATAATTTTCAATTATTTTATTAATGCATTTTCATTTTTTTCAATAAATTAAATTCAATTTCAATTTGTTCAATTCAATAAGTAACTAAAATACTACATGCAACCACATGGTAATAAACTATTTTCTTCTATCTCTTTTGGCAATTTAGTTTGCAATCAGCAAAATTTACTTTCTAGGAAGCAATTTTATATATTGATGTATCAATTATAATTGATTTAACAATTATCAACTTGATTTATTTATTTAACAAATTTTTGTTAATTATCAAGCTTACCTTTCAATTTGATTTGAAGTTTATTGTACGCAAGCTATTTATCTACAAAATAATAAGGAATATGTTATTTAACCAAACCACCAGGTTTGATATTTTTTTCGACTTTTGTTAGGGCGTTTAAGCCTTTAGTTTTTTATTAATTAAAACAAGAATATACTAGACTAGAAGTTATTCTGCAATCTTTATATTCAAACTCCCTTTGAAATTGAATGTTGCCTTGCGGGTAAATAAATTGTCAAAAATATTTAGATTGGATGCTCTGAGACAATTAGAATCTGGAGTGCAGTACCAGGACTTCCCACCTTCAACTATACTCAATTTGGAATCCTAGGAAACTGGTATTAAATCCTCGATAATTTTTTTGTATTAAATTCCGTTTCACTTATGCAATTTTTTTTATATAAAATTTCACCCAAAATTATATTTAAATAAACTTATACAAGGTGTCTCACCAGGAATTGAATCGATATAGAGAAAAGTACGCATCAGAAATTTTTTAAAATTTTGATAATTACTAATGTCGGTGTGGCCAATCCAACTAAAATAATTATAAGCAGCTGGCACTTCCGCTTATAATGGAAGTCGATACCAACTTGCTTATTTCAAATGGAACACCCTATATATTTTAGGGTTTTCGAAAAGGGCATAAAATTTTAAGTCGAAAATATGTAGCATATCCTATACCTAAACCTAGCCGTTTCAGAGATATTTGACATTTTATAGAAAATTTGAGAGGTGCAACGGTTTGCAAGAACCGTTATAACTTTCTTCGTGTAAAAGATCCTCACTTGCTTCTTGTCAGGTAAAAAGAATACAAGGAGAACTACATTCTACAACTGAAATAAATTCAATAATATCATACCAAGTGTTTCGTTTTTCGCATTACATTTTGTCAACTTCAAACCGTGAAAACTTGTTTAGGTCAAATGGAACACCTTGTATTTTGTTACGTCAAGTTGTGTAAAATTGAATTTCCTTTTTTCTGATATTAGCATTGTGGGGGTTAAAGTTACAACTTTTTGAAATATTTGCGATTTTATTAGAAATTCATGAATTGTTGTAATCATTTCATTAAAATAGCCATGATTAGAAACAATCAATCATTATCTTATGTCAAAAAATACCCGCACGTTTAAATTACACCCACGAAGACTTTTTAAATTTGTTTATTATTTATGGAGAATGTGATAAAGTAATATCAAGAATTTGCAGCACATTTGCTACTCGATATTCAGAAAAAGGGAAACCGTCACCAAACACTGTAAAACCCATATTGGAAAATTTTAAAAATTATGGCTCTGTTAAGGCAAAAATACAAAGAAGAAAGCCTATTGTTGATGACGAAAGTCATTCTGGGATATTTTCATGCATTTCCGAGGATGTCATTAAGACAAGCTGCTCTGGAATCGGGACTATGCAAGGATTCAATTCACAGAATCTTATTAAAACATAAGTTTCACCCGTTTTCATTCCATATGGTTCAAGGATTAAAAGAAACAGATTTCCTAAGAAGATAGATTTTTTATGAGTTTATTCTAATAAGGTCTGAGGGTCACGATTCTTATTTTGGAAATATATGGACAAATGAAGCAAAATTTACTAAAAATGGACTTTTAATAGACACAATTCGCATTATTGGAGTGACTCAAATCCTCATATGTTCAGAGAGCGAAGCTTTCAGGAAAGTTGGCAGTTCAATGTTTACTGTGCCTTAAGAAACGATAGAGTGGTGGCATTACAGTTTTATCAGAAAAATTTAAACGGTAAATTAAATTTTCTCTTCTGCTAATATGTATAGGTAAATTTTTGTTGTTTTTTTAGGTGAAAGATATCTGAATATCTAACAAAATTTGAATAATAACTATTTAGAAAATTTACCTCTCGCCGAACATAGAAACATTTTTTATCAGCACGACGGTGCTCCCCACATAACGCATATTTAATTAATGATTATTTACAAGAAACTTTTTATGATCAATGGATTGCCAATAATGGACCTTTCTTATGGCCTCCTCGCTCGCCCGATTTATCAGTTCTGGATTATTTCATTTGGGGAACTATTAAAAATAAAGTTTGAGAGCCCATTAACAACCATTGAAGATTGTATACAAAGAGTAAGAAATGCATTTCAAAACATATCACAGGATTCAATTAGAAGAGCTACCCATGAGGAACTAATCCGAAGGTGCGAAAAATGTGTTGAGGTTCGAGGGCGGAATTGTGAGCAATTATTAAATTAAAATTAAATCATATTTTAAATTGACCTTATCTCTACTATTTTAGTTCATGCCATATCTTTAATTCGATTAATACGCATGTTCCAGTGTTAGTGTTATTTTGCGTTTTTGTGGATATCGAGTAGCAAATGTGCTGCAAGTTCTTGATATTACTTTATCACATTCTCCATAAATAATAAACAAATTTAAAAAGTTTACGTTGGTATAGTTTAAACGTGCTGGCATTTTTTGACATAAGATAATGACTGATTGTTTCTAATCATGGCTATTTTGATGAAATGATTACAACAATTCATGAATTTCTAATAAAATCGCAAATATTTCAAAAAGTTGTAACTTTAACCTGCTAATATCAGAAAAAAGGGAATTCAATTTTACACAACTTGACGTAAAAATATACAGGGTGTTCCATTTGACCTAAACAAGTTTTCGCGGTTTGAAATTGATAAAATGTAACGCGAAAAACGGAACACTTGGTATGATGTTATTGAATTTATTTCAGTTGTAGAACGTAGTTCTCCTTGTGTTCTTTTTACGTGACAAGAAGCAAATCGAAGAAAGTTATAACGGTTCTTGCAAACCGTTGCACCTGTCAAATTTTCTGTAAAATGTCAAATATCTCTGAAACCGGTAGGTTTAAGTATAGGATATGCTACATATTTTCGACTCAGAATTTTATGCTCTTTTCGAAAACCCTAAAATATATAGGGTATTCCATTTGAAATAAGCAAGTTGGTATCGACTTCCGGCATAAGAGGAAGTGACGGCTGCTGTAATTATTTTAGTTGGATTGGTCACACCGACATTAGTAATTATCTAAATTTTCAAAATTTTCTGATGCGTACTTTTCTCTATATCGATCGATTCAGTTCCTGGTGAGACACCCTGTATATATATTCTCTAAGATTTACTGTTAAATTTCAATTTTACAAATTACCTTTTTAAATTCACATTTAATTATTTATATAATATATTTTATTATTCATCTTATTACTTTTCTTTACCATAAATTTCAGCTTTGTTTATAGGAGATTGGTTTTAAGGGAAAAAGAGACAAGCCAACTCATTATTCACTATAGATGGTGCCCAAATAACCTCAATTTTGCATAGGCTCTTTTCCCTGAATAAAACAAAATTTATTTTATATGTCACAGACACAAAAGGGTAAGTTTCACAGCTTGAAAGTTATCAGAACCCACGACTCTTTGCCCCGACTTAAATCAGCTAGTCGTACGCACATGTTGCTTTGTTTATTTACCAAAATAACCTAAAGGGGAATAAACAGGTAACATGGAATAGTGATAGGCTAAACATTGATATTTTTTTGTTCATGATTCTAAATTATTCTAGTCTATTTATTCCAGTACACGATAATTCCCATCGCACGTAGCATCTATATGAAAATATTTTATATTAAGAATTTCAAAAACTTCCGATAGCCTAATAGAAATTAATAAGATTATGGTACAATAATATATTACGCCTACACCAACATTTATAATTTGACTATGTTATTTACTCTGTAATAGAACTGTTTATAGATACTGAATACAATTTGAGTAAAAGAACCAATATTAAATTTATTATTCAATTATGCATAACTACAATATTCATGAATAAAACAAAACAGAGCACCAAAGCTTCCTTTATATAGATTAGTTTAATAAAGTTACGGGATGAATACAAATCCGCCTACTAGAAATTCATAAAGCGTCTACCTTTCTTGCTACTTTACAGGCAATCAAAGAAAGACTAACAAAACCGAATAAAAAATCGAAATGAAAACACAACTGGACATCAAGGATGACTCTGCACTAGCAACAATGTCTACGTGTGAGTTTTGATGACTTGGCAATATATTAATGCCGACCGCAAAGAAAATAACAATTCTCAACGTCCCAAAATTGGTTTTTATTTCTTCTCTTTAACAACAAAATTAAAGCAACTGCTAACAATCTTTCCAAGCCATCCTTAGGTAAAAGACTGTATGCATTGTTATTGTTCTTAATAAAAATGAAAAGCAATCGATTAAATGAAAATAAAACGTAAACAAAGTTAGCTAATACACTCATGAGCAAAATTAGCATATTTTTAATTTTTAAAATAATTTATACCCTTTTCTTCTTTTTATTTTATTATTTAGAAAACATTGTATATACGACTTATTTATGAGATTTTATGTAAAGCAGAAACTAGAAGTTGATAAACAAAAGTTTTTATTAATAATTAGTTACAACATTTCAACGTTGAAAATGTTAAACAAATCGAAGGTATAACGGTAATACGGGAGTCCACTAGCAATTTCTGTAACGCTTGGAAATTTCGCAGTTTTTGCGAATTTTTGCAAGTTCTACTTATGCTAGGTGGATGTTTTTGGTGTCACTTTGAAGATCTCGTTAAATTCAAACTTTTGAGAGTGGTTTGTAACATTTAAGATTTTGGGGGATGAAACTTTTTTTTGGACACGAAAGCGTTCGGTGCTGTTACATCGCATACTTCTTGAAAGATCCAAATTTGATTTTGGTTTAGTTAGAAAGGGTATGATTCAGCGCTCACGGTGTGGGCTGGTTTTGGAATCTATGATGCACAGGGGTGTAAAGTTGAAGTACGTTTTTAGCAAATTTCGCTTAAGGGGAAAGAAAAAAAATAGTTTTTGGCAGCATGTGGACGAATCTGTGAGTTTTAAAGAATTTTCTGGCCGAGTTGAACTTGGGGGTTGAAAATGGGAAAAAGTTATAATTATCGGAAAAAGCTGAAAATCGATAGTTGTGTGAAATTCGGTGTTTTGGGACTTTTACGGGTCGATTGTAATTGTAATATAACCAGACTGTAACCAGGACGTTTTCCGCTAGGAGGTCAAGTCGCCGAAAATTGCAAAAAACCACTTTCAACCTCTAAACAGCACCCCCATTTCACAATTTCACTTTATCTCGTGTTTAATTTTTGTTTTTTCTCTTAATCATAATCTTAGCTGTATTTCCCGGCTGGTCCTTGTCTGTTATTAATTTTTGTTTTATATTCAAAATCCGCTTTGGCACCAGCCTATTTGTGTTTTGTTGAGTTTAACTATTCATTTAATTGTATACAACATAATATTTTTAGTCGCAAACTTCTCTATAAAGTCCTTATTTCACTATAAGGAACGTAACCAGACTGCAACCAACAGCTACTCTCCGGGCTATGTGCCCTGCCGAGCGCTGAATTACAAGTTACAACCCTGGTACGTTAAGTGTAATAATTGTATATTACCAACAAAACGCTAATGCTTCGATTGCAACAAACACCAGCCGAAAGGCTGATCGTACTTAAAATAGCTCCAGTCATGCCACACCACTTGCAGACAGCAGTTTCGAGCTGTTGGCTCTCGTCAGAGCACGGTAGGCATGTGACGACCGAGGATCCTTGGACTATTTGGTACATCTCGGTATCCATAGGATAGCGACATGGTAAACAACCAGCAGACGCCATCTAGCGGTTCAGTGTCTGTTGCAATCGGAAAATAAATAGTTAAATAAGGATTTTATAGAGGAGTTTGCGAATGAAATATTATGCTTTAATATTCTGCCCTCTAGAAGCACATTTGAACTATGCTAAGCCCAGTCAGGCTATTTATTTTTCGATTGCAACAGACACTGGATCGCTAGATGACCTAGCCTATTCCGACAAAAAAAAATTACGTTACTATACTCCACTGGATGTGGAAGTAATATGCAATACTTTTGCTCATGAGTGTATAAAGCATAACGGTGAGAAAAAACTAAGATAATTATTTATTACTCATCAATATTTTTAATATTCAGAATTGCTAAAATAATCGGGCATATACTGAAAATTAGGCTGGTCAAATTTTGAAATAATTACCCCAGTAGGGGAGCATGGTTGGGCTACACCCCCTCCAATATGGCCAATATCCGGGAGATACATTGTTACAAAAGAAAATAAAAGTTATAAATCAATTTTGGAATATCAAAAAATAAAATGTTCTCCAAATTGGTTTAACCGAAATTGATGGCTCAAGTTTGTCATAGACGGGCAGTTTTGAAAAGAATTTAAGAATTGTTCCATTGATCATAAATAACAAAATTATTCTAATTATCTGACCACTTTTTTTATGATTTTTGTTTGTATCGTTGCTATGTTTAACCTGTAATATACTTAATATGCAACATAAGTCACAACGTAAATTTTGAATCCTAAAAAGGTTATCATTTATTTATTTATTTCATACACTGCCCAAAAGGTACTAAACCCAATTACAGGACAGGAGTTTTTTGGCAAACTTTACAAACAAAAATTGTTATGAGGAGAAGTTGTTCTAGAAATCTGGAAGAATAATTTAGATACAAATTCTTGTGCATCAATATTGTTGTTTATTAGTTTATGTAGGAAAAGTTGAGATATACACTCACGTCTATGGCTCAAACTATTAAAGGAGTACTTATCAAGCAGGTCTTGATGTGTATATTGTAACGGAGACCAAACAACCGAGGCATACCGAAATTTGATCTTCCATAACAACAACTTGAGCGTGCTTGAAAAATCACGCGAATTTTTTACTACAAATCCGTACGATCTGCTAGCTTCAGACACAATAGTGTTAATATGAGCATTAAATGATAGAGACTTGTCTAAGGTAACATCTAGATCCCGCAGAGTCTCAGGCCTATGCAGTACCACATCGTTAATGTTATAATCATTGGAACAAGGGTCACTCATCTAGTATACAGATAGCTGAAGGGGTAGGAGTGGGTGTAACAGGGCCCAAATGTAGGCTATCAAAAGCCCTCGGTAACACACCCAACCATCTTCCAAGCAGAAACTCATGCTACAGATCTGTGTGCCCAGGAATGCCTAAATAAAGGCATTCGAATGGCAAAGGTCTAAATACTATCAGATAGCCAGGCAGCATTAAAAGCTCTAAGGTCCTACACCTTTGAGTCTAAAATTACATGGGAATGTAAGCAATCCCTGAAGCAACTGGCCAACACCAAGGTTACCTTGATGTGGGTGCCAGGGCATGAGGGAGTACAAGATAATGAACTTGCTGATAGCCTTGCAAAAAAAGAAGTGGAAGCACAATTAATTGGACCTGAACCGTTTTGTAGCCTGGCCAAGGGACACATAATGGAGGAGATTCAAGAATGGGAAAAGGAACAAGTCCTACTGGAGGAATACTCCAGGCCAAAGATAAGCGAAAAAGTTTATAACTTATTCGACAAGGCTTCTCGAACTTAAAAAGTCTGAATTAAGGCTGATAACAGGCCTTCTAACTGGCCACTGCCCTTTGAGATATCATCTCAAGAACATGGGCAAGGCAGTAGACGACAAATGCAGATACTGTGATACTGCAACTGAAAATATACTTTGTAAATGCAAGGTATTAATCCGTACTAGGCTAAAGTTCCTAGAGCTGGTGGAATTAACTCGTGAAGACATAGGGAAACTAGCCCCCAGGAAAATCACAAGATTTGTAAAAAGTCTTAGAATCCTGGTAATAACTAGTTGTAAGGTTATTCACAAAAGATCTTTTAGGTCGAAGTGAAGTAGGGCTACGTAAAGCCAAAAGACTTCTAAAACAATCTACAATCTACAACGTTAAAATCAATGATATCAGATATGATTCGCGTGTGTAATTCGCAATGCAGCATTTTTGGGAGTTTAGTGGAAGTTTAAACTCTGTCCACCAATTAGAAATTTTTTGTATATTTCCTTGCAAGTGACTACCACCCACTGTGCTTTTGATTTTGCAGAAAAGTTTTAAGTCGTCAGCGTACATTAAACATCTGACAGTATGCAGGTCGTCTGTGATAACATTAATAAATAGAATGAAGAATAGAGGACCTAAGATAGACCTTTGCGGGACTCCAGAGTTAACAATATATTCGACATACTTGAAACCATTAAACGCAACGTATTGATATCTGTCAGACAAATATGATCGAAAAAGAGATATCAGATTTTCAGAAAGTCTGTTCTTGGAAAGTTTGTTAAGCAGCATTTTATGGTCAAATCTGTCGAATGATTATGAAAAATCTGTATATATCACGTCCGTGTGTGATCATATGAAAACTAGGGGACATTTTATTTTTGTACTTATTTATGACTCAATAAAGTAAGTATAATTTAAGCAATACGTTTATTCAATCATAAGCATTTTTTTCTAAAGATTTCACAATTGGATGGCTAGATGCTATACCGTTTCCTTTTATGTTTCAAATTCATTTTGCTGCAATACAATAAATTGCATTCTATAGATTAACTATGTTTTCTCTTGGTTCTTCATAAACCTATTTTTTTTTTAAGAAATAAAAATCCAATAGAATGTTAGATCTAATGTACCACCTGAGTATCCTGGTTGTAACAATTCATCTCCATGTATGGTAAAGAATGTAATTTCTGACAGTCACACGATATTGCACAATTGCAAAAAATCACGTTTAAAAGACAATTTGGGGCAAGAGGTATGGCATTTTTAAGTTCTAATAAGTTGTCTCCTCCAAACTTTGGCATTGAATTCATTGCCTCACCACTATGCATTTAATAAAACTCTCTAGAGACCAACGACCATTCTCTATTACATTGCTATATACCTTAGCTGCGTCTAGAACTCAGGAATAGTATAGCGACTAGCAGTATTGTCTCTCATACAACTCCATGTAGTCCGCTGCTACCAACTCGGGAATACATTAGAAACGCCATTAATCATTCATACCCTAGCCAGGATTTGAGCCCGGAACTCAATGATCACAAGCCTAATACGTAAGTATTGAGCCACTGAGCCGACTTAAACAATAAAGTCCTTCATTGATCTATAATTTATTTTCTTACAGCATGCCGCAAACAATTGAAAATTATTTTACGTTTTTTATCGATTTTAAGGTTAACTTCCCTTACATTTGAGCTAGTATCGATTTTGCGGTTTCGTGTCGAAGTGTCGCTGTCTTGAATATGCATACAAAATTTGAGGAAAATCGATCAGAGTAGTTTGGTTTCTAAGTACGACCATAGACGGCAGACAGACAGTTTTTTAAAACTACCTTTTTTACTTCAGGAGCCTGCATGAAAACGTGTAAATACAGCAAAAACTCAACAATTTTTATACGATAACAATACTTTCCTTGTATATTACGTATAGTATCGTTCAAAGATTCTCTGCAAATAAAAAATGCAACAATTATTAACGCCATCGAACCAGTCGGTATGGTGTCATCAAACAAGCCGACGTACATTAAAAACGTAGAAAGGTACATTATTCAATTTGCCAGCGCATAGTACAGATAGTAACGGTATTTCAATGAGGTCGTAATGTTTTTGTTGCATTTTTTATTTGCAGGGAATCTTTCAACGATACTATATATGAGAAAGTCTCGGAGAAAGTAAAAAGATATTACCGAAAGGAAAGTATATTTCGAAATTCGGACTTCTTTGGCTTTTTCCGAAAAATTGGCGTTCTTTGACTTAATTTTCCTGAATCATTAAACCATTATGTGACGTAAACACACGCGCACCACATACGTAGCACAAATTCTCTAAACAAGTTTTTTGTAAAATCGATATTAGTATAGATATTCTTAAATGCCATATTAAAATAGGCAGCTTGTATATCACCTTACCTGAAAATATAGAGCTAAGTATACATAACAACTTCCCTTCTTTGATACACATCATTTACCGTAAACAAACTAAATTTAAAATACTACATTGTATGAAGAGTTATAAATATATCACTGTTTCACGCAAGACAATTTATATATAGCAACACATAAAGAAAGTAAAGTATGCCCCATCCAAATATTGTGATTAATCCAAAGTGATAAACAGTGTGCGATAACTCAAGATTGTCAATATAAACACACCGTGCAGGAAAATAAAAACAAAACACGACAATGGAATGTAGTCTCCGCAGCAGCTTGTCCCCTACCAAAGAGTAACTTCATGAATTATTCCGAAGGCGGGACATTCACGCTGTGCTGGAAAAACAACACACGCCCGCAGTATGGCGGAGCACAACATGTAGCGTGACTTCAGACACCACTAAGAATGATATCTTTTGTCAGCTGCTACTAATGAAGCTTTCTATTGGGACAGCCATCTCCAACCGCTGCTGAAATTGATCTTATCTTAAGTACGGTCATTATTTATTTTCCTAAAAAGAAGATTTCTTCATCGCACTTGTTTGCTTCATTGAGTTCGTTAATCTAAGTATCATCAGGGCTAGTATGCTCTGATGTATAGGTGGTTTACTCAGCTTCTAATGTAAAGAGAGAATAACACACAATAATATTTTTATAAAGAATAGTTTATTATAATGTATTGTTATATTAAATTAATTATTATAGTTATTTATGCTGGCTCCAAACCAAAGTACAAACTAAACTTGATTATCTTAGGATCCCAAATATGTTATCATTCTGTCAAATGTTATTAAATTAGGTTCTGGCAAATAAAAAGGGCGGTAGGTGACAAATAAAAAAGAAGCAATGGAGAACAATCCAAGCAAATTGATAAAAAGGATTATAGTAGAGTGGATCATTAAATCGTTTAAAAGCGGAGCTGACATACTTTTTCGTATTAACATTGACGGCGAAACCACAAACCAATACTTACAGACGTCCAACTCTATCGGAACGCTCTGAAGTTATGATTTTCGTTATGAAATTGTTAAATTTTAGAAACTATAACAAAAATTAAATTTTGAAAACTATTATAAAAATTCGCTCCACCGAGCGTTTTTTATGAATGTCACTCCACGCAATGTAATTTTAACAACTATAATGTATGTCGCTCCACGGAGCATTATTTACGTAACTGTAACGAATATCGCTCCACGGAGAGTAATTTTAGCAACTATAATAAATGTCGCTGTATGGGGCGTGACGTCGCTCCAATCACTGTTACCTCCTTTCCCTTATTTATTATTATATATTTTTGCGAAAGAATTGAGGTAACATATGCGGACGACTAGCTGGTTTAAACCGGAGCAAAGAGTCGTAGATCCGGAGTATTCTTAAGAGTTGTGAAAATTACCCTTCTTCGAATGTACAGCATATATGACAGATTTTTGTTTAGTTCGAGAAAAGGAGACAAAGAGAAAGTGATGTTATATGGGCACTATCTACAGTGAAAATCAGTAGAGTTGTTTCTTCTTCTCGAATAACCAGTCTCCTATAGACCAGACTGAAATTGTTGGTAAGAGAAATAAAAAGATAGCGTAAAATGAATGATAAAATACATTACATATAATAATAATAATAAATAAATAATAAATAAACAACACAGAAATTAGACAACCCCCAATTCCAGAAGACAGGGGCTTGTGCGGAAGGGGGTTACTCATTGAAAAAACGCGGACATACAACCATTTCCTCCGACAGTGCCGGAGCCAGGATTCGAACCCGGTGGTGCGATGTCCGTGTGATTAATCGCGATTGCCACCTCGTGCCTTAACCCACTCGGCTATCGACTAGACATGAATAAATAAATTAATTTTATAATGTGAAATTTGAAGTATAATATTTTAAGTTTGCTAGTAATATCGGCAAACAAAGAATAATTAATAGTAAAAACATCAATAACAAAATTATACCTATCTCCTAGATTCCTGGACTGGGTATCGTTGACGGTGAAGAGTTCTGGAATGGCAATTCAGGCCCCAATTGTCTCTTGGAGTATGGAATCTAAGGGCTTTCTTGGCAATTTAGTTTACATTTCTCAAGAGAAGTGAGTTTTTAAGATTGTAGAAATATTGAAGAAGCTGAATTTTACATATGAAGCAGCTCAATGTTTAAATATAAAGCTGAATTTTCAATATATAAAAGAATTTTCAATATAAAGTATAAAGTATTAAAGAGCTTAAAGATATCATAGCATTAAAGTGTTTAAATATGAAGCATAAATATAAAGCTGATTCGCAAACTATAAATTGCCAAAAAAAAAAAAAAATGAAAAGCATATTTTATAACCATGCCGTACTATAGTATTTTAATTACTTATTAAATTAAAAAGATTTGAATTTAAATTTATTTAAAAAAATTGAAATTACATTAAAGACAATACGTGAAAATTCCTGAAATTTTAAATTACTAATAAATAGAATTTACCTGGTTGTTAAACACTTGTATAACGTAGATTCAAAAATGTAATAAGAATTACTGAGGTCGCATACTTAAAGTGTGTAAGTAAAAATTAGGACAAAATCAGCAGGCAAATAATTTATTGGTGGTTTTAATTAATAAGTAAACTTTTTATCTCATATTCTGCAATATAATACCAATACACAAACTTCAAAAATATAGTTTTACTAAATAAAAATGGAAGGCTGCAAAATGCAGGAAATGGTACAAGCATCGCCATATGTCAATTGGTGAGTTAAGCGCACAGGCCCGTTTCCTTAGGTAGATTTCCTTACTCACAAGTAAAATAGTGGCAGGTATAAAATCGATACAAGGAATCTATAATTCTTACACCAAACTTGACTTGATAGTGGAAATATCTTAATCTAAGGACGAACTGTCCTATTAAATAGTAAATCGTATACAAACTGTTTTGTGAGAATTCAGTAAATACATTACATCATATAGGATACACTACATAATATGAGAATGAGCAAATTTCAAAGGTAATGAAAATAATTACATGTACAATAGTAAATAAAATATAAAAAAGAAATATAAATGAATGTAAGTTTACCATAGACTTGACAATTAGTTTTGAACTGCTATAACAGAGATGATACATAATTTACTGTTAAAAAACACGACTGAGTTCCTACGATACAAAAATAGGTATATAAAACAATGTGAAATAATTTAGCAATTATACAAAGAGAATTCTGATAGTTAAAACAGTCTCACTGACAAAAACTAAATCAAAACGCTATATAGATCGTGCTAAATATAAATAAAATACCAGTTATTACATAAAATTGTTAAATGAACAAAAGCCATATAACATCACCAAAATGTAGCAGCTACCTTGAAAACCGACTTACTTCCGAATAAAAATTATTTTTACGAACCGACGCTGTGTGGCACTGCAACTCATGCATTATATTTAATATGAGGACAAGGCAAAAGTTTCGAAATCAAAATTTTAAGGGGAGATTCAACTCGAGCTACAAAATTTTTGAAGGTACATTTCCATTTTTTGCAGTCGATTTTGACGGTAAAGTTATACGTTTTCCGTCGTATTTGCCCTTAGGCGGTTCCTCAGTGGTTCGCTTGAAAAAAAGTATCAGAATTACCATGTACACAGTACAGATGGACCGCCTTGCCTGAACGTATGAATACATAAATAATAATATTATTCTAAAGTGTTGCGATTCACGCATTTTTAAGCTCTAGACGAGCGCCCGAAATTATTATTGTGATATTTTAAATACGTGTAAGAACAGGCAAGCAAAAGCCCAAATATTGAACATTGAATCTTTTCAAATTTCCCTTTCAAGTTAATTAAGAAAGTGTAATTTAAGAGTGTCAGATTTAAAACAGTGCCACGACGTTCAATAAATACCATCTAGTACCAACAGCTAAGCAAAAGATATAAGCAAGTACAAATTTTGTGTTTTTCATCTGAATTAGTTGCATAGAACCCTTCAGATGAACACATTAGAATCAATTTTTGAAAAAGTAGCAAAACGTTCCTCAGACGTCCATAGCATGAAACGTTCACAAGAACACTGAGAATGTAGCTGTCAAACCTTTGTGTGCTTTCCTCATACAGTGTGTCTCTTGGATCTGTACTGTACACATGTGTTTTCTTAGTTTTGTTGAAGTGGCAAGTATTTCATTTTGTATTTTGTGTTGTTAATTTACGATGGCTTCTAAAGGATGCGTTACTTCACCCGATTGTTTCTGCTACAATTGTGGTACTTATGTAGTAAAAAAACAACAAAGAAATATTTCCGATTTCGTTAAAAAAGTTTACTTCGCTTACTTTGGCATGAAATTAGACGATCGAGATAAACCTTGGGCCCCTACAAAGCCTGTGTTGAGAAATTCAGGCAGTGGAGTCAAGGTAAAAACAATCGTTCCGTTTTGGTATTCCCATGGTGTGGAGGGAACCGAAAAATCACAGCGATGACTGCTATTTTTGTTCTTGCAATGTGCAAGGTTTCAACTTAAAAAATAAAAAGAAGATATCTTATCCTAACATCAGCGATTCGCCCTGTTCCGCATGAACCTACTATAACGATACCTTCTCTACCAGTTAATCCAGATAACGTTTTAGATGAGACAGACATATTGCCTCAACTGTCTGCTAGTGAAGAAGACAGTGAGGTCAGTGACATTAATGATCCCGGCACAAACGAACATATACCTGTCATCAGTCTGAATTGAATGATTTGGCGAGAGACTTAGGTCTTCCAAAAGACTCAGCGAAGGTTTTAGGTTCAAGATTGAAGGAAAAAAAATTGTTGACTTCTGGTACGTCTTTTTGGTGGTATCAAAATGGAGAAAAGGATTTAGTTTCTTTTTTTTCTCAAGAAGGTGACCTAGTTTATTGTAACAGCGACCCTGGAGTTATGGCAAGTTTCAATGTTGAGTATGTACCGAAAGATTGGAGACTTTTTATTAACTCCTCAAGAAGAAGCTTGAAAGCAGTTCTTCCACACAACGGTAACAAGTATGTTTCAGTACCTGTTGGTCATTCGGTTCACTTAAAGGAAACATACGAAAACCTTGAGGTGGTTATCAACAAACTTAGCCATTCAAGCTGTAAATGGAATTTGTGGTGATTTAAAAGTGATTTCAATTTTGCTTGGGCAACAGAGTGGCGTGGTGGGGGAAGTTTCTCCCGCAGCCGGACTTGGAGCGCCGCTAAATGATCGCGCTGCCCCCACCACGCATCACGCTCAAGCGCAACTACTGTCGTGAGCAGAAAAAAATAGGAGAACTTTTTTTTTCTAATGTAAATCTGTCTCTATTTGAATATGTAATGAGTAGCCGAAATAAAACAGATATTACTTTTAATTTATTTTTTATTTTAATGCTGTAGTTATTGCTATAGTAAATGATGGATGGTTAATGAGACAAATTGCAGTGCGTTATAACATTAACAAAAATTTGGTGTGTAACATTTTAAGAAAGTGGAGAATAAATGGTACGATTAGTAGGAATCCTGGATCAAAGGACAAAGGATATCTTACTTAACAAGAAACTAACTATTAATATTTCGTTATTGCACCATTTCTATTTATAACTTCTATAAGTTTGTTTGGCATAGAATTATATAACCTTATACAATAATCATTAGTAATAATATTTTCCCATGCATTATTTTCTATTTCCAGTAATTCGTCGGCATTCCGTGGTCTCACATTTCATTTTTGGATACTTCTTACGAGTAGTCCCCATACCTCTTCCACAGGGTTAAGATCTGGACTATGACTGGGCTAGTTAAGAATATTGATATTATCTTGAAATCAGTTAGTTACGGTATGAGCAGTACGAACTGAACAATTGTCTTGTTGAAATATGAACTCATTATTAGGAAATAATTGTGACACAGAAGGGAGCATAATATTGTCTAAAATCCTAATATACGTTTCGCTATTAAATCGTTCCTCACTATGCCACAGAACACCAGGACCACGTGCCGATATCCAAGCTCACATATTGATGGAAAATCTATCACTTTTGTCATTGTTAGATATATGTTTCTCATCGAATCGAGTACTCGGAGGGCGTTAAACACGAATACGACCGCTGTGTGTTGACTGGAAAGTTTTTTCGTCTGTAAATGTTACATTGTTCCAAAAATGTACACCATGCGCTAAAAATTCAAGCGCAAATCCTACTCGAGCTTCTTTATGTTCAGCTTTAAGTAAGTATTTCTGTGCTGCTGCATGACAGCGTAGCTCCGATTCTCCTACTCGCCGGAGATCAGTACTACTCGATCCAGGAAAATTCGTTTCTTCAGCAGCCTGAATAACTCAGTAAAATGGATTTTCTACTAAAGCATTTACCAATTGCAAATCTTGTTGTTGAGTTGATATCTTTTGTCGCCCTGATCCAGGATTTCTACACAACTAGATTTTAGCAAAATACCGTTATAAGACTTGTCCTATTTCTTTTTTGCTCACGACCGTACTAAACGAAACCTTACGAAAATTTAAATATAATAGGGTTATAGAGAATTTCATCAGGAACAAATAATTTTTTGAAAAATTGTTCTATGACTATTTTTGACCATTTCCACGCCGTTTTCCGGAAACAACTTTTCTTATATTTTCGCTTACCCTTTATTCAGCAGGTTCCAAATAAAATTTGCTTTCCAAAACATATACATCTAATTCCTACAATTATTTTTCTTCTAATTATCACGTTCACAAAATGCACTGAGGAATTTTTCGAAAAAATAAACTGTCTGACCTGGATTATTAGCTTATTAAGTTATTTTTTGTTTTTATGGATTTAAAAAGATTGGTGGTATATAATACCTGTGCGAGAACAGCAGGCAAAGATAGCAGCCAAAACATACGAAGGTATAGTTCAAGTAGGAAAATCCTGAGACACTTTTTAGCACTGTTCGCAAATTGACTCGCTTACCTTTATAGGTTTTTAATGTGCGTCGGGTCTCGGGTCGTTATTTGATGTCAGGCTTGGCGCTTGATGTTGTAAAGTTTTTGTTGCGTTTTTTTTACTGGGATCTATTTACTTCAACTTGGCGCCATGGCCCGCGGAGATAATAATTATGTCGTAAAGTTTTTGTTTAGTTTTTTTTGTCTCAGGAAGTCCTTACTTGAACTATACCCTAATCGGCATAGACGTGCATAACAAGAAGTGAACGGGGTCATAATTGAACGCATGCGCACAAACTCTGAAATAATACATGCTTGTAGAACTGGTAGATTAGAAAAACTAAAATATTTGTTACAATTTGTATAGATTGCAATTCGCTGTGAAAGCGCGGCAGCAGAGAGAACAGCAAAAGATAGCAGCCAAACATAGCGGCCAAAGATAGCAGCTAGGACAAAACTCGGAGGATGAATAACGAATAGAAATAAGTGACATCATCTCGCAACGCGTCGGAGGGGTCAAAATTCAAATAAATCCGAAATGCACCCCTGTAAAACAAGAACGCATCATTTTAACAGGATGAAACTTGGTGGGTGGATAAAAGACAAAGTTAACAATTTTTTAAATTAGTGATATCGACTCGCAAACCCTCAGGGGGTCGCAATTAAAATAAATCCGAAATGCACCCCTGTAAAACAAAAACACATTATTTGGACAGAATGGAATTTGGTGGGTGGATAAAGGACAAAATTAGCAATTTTTAAAATTAGTGGCATCGACTTGCAAGCCATCAGGGGGGTTGCAATTAAAATAAATCCGAAGGGGTGCATTTCGGTCGACGCTACTGATTTTAAAAATTGCTAATTTTGTCGTTTATGCACCCACCAAGTTTCATCCTGTTTAAATGATAAGTTTTTGTTTACAGGGGATGCATTTCAGGTTTATTTGAATTTTGACCCCTCCGACGCGTTGCGAGATGATGCCACATATTTCAATTACTAAGCGTAGCTATTCGTTATTCATCCTCCGAGTTTTATCCTGTTAAAATGATACGTTTTTACCTTCTTGTATTTTAGCTGCTTTTTTGGCCGCTATCTTTGGTTGCTATCTTTTGCTGTTTACTTTTGCTGCCGCTTTTACACCTAATTGCAATCTATACAAATTGTAACAGATATTTTTCTATAACAATTTTACGAGTAAGTATGTATTACTGCTCTGTTACATGTATCCGATTGTCTTCAGAGTTTGTGCGCATGGATTTAATCAAGACCCCGTTTACGTCTTTGCCGATTGGGGTACCGTCGAATGTTTTGGCTGCTATTTTTGGCTGCTGTTTTTACACAGGTGGTGGTAATCCATTCTTTTCTAGGGGTTTCTGGGCACTGTCCGGCATTATAAGTGAAGTCTTTATTTATACAAATTCTAGTCTGAGTCTGGATCAAGTCACACAAACTGTTACTGGAAATTGGCATCTACTCGACAAAAATGCGCTTAGGCATCAGATTCGAGTCGCCCTGTACGTGAATTTTCTTTCACTACTAACTAGAGTAAGGGACATACGTCGTATTAAATTGTCAGTAATTATAAACTGTTTAACACAACCGGATATAATGAATATAAAGTTACTTTCCAACTTCCAACAGCTAAGTTACACAATATGCTCAAAGAATATTTTGAAAAATTAGTACCTATATAAAATTTAATTAAACAAGTATATCTGTCTAGTTAGCATTTCAGCAGTCACCACTAATTACGTTACGAGTTAATAAAAAAAGCACTGGTTGAATAACATTCGTTAATGACACTCTCTAGAATGCTCATTTGAGGAGGCAAACAGGACGTGCATTGAGGGTCGCAATAAAGAGCCAAAAGTTAAATGTAGTATAGGTAGAGAAGAGAAAAGAACAGCTTCTTTAATAAATTGCGGGATTACTTTTGCGAATCAGCGATGTATAAAACATATTAAGGAGGTCGCGCCGCCACCGCGCGTCACAGGAAGTGCCCGGCCACTCACGATTTCCGGCGTCTCCTATTAAATGCTTCAAGTAGCAATTAGCTTTATGTCAAAGTGAGGTTTCTATTCGCCGTACGCCTTTTCAATTATGCAATATACATCACTACGACCATCGACCATCGTTTTTTAATGACTTAGTGAATTCATATTTTTAATTTGCTAGTTATGTTGCGTCTAATTATTTTAATCTGAAAAATCGTCAGGATTTACTGTACGAATAATAAAAAGTATTTTTAACAGCGTTAAACATTAAAATATATGAGACATTTTCTGAGAGCAACAATAATCTTGTTTTCATCAAAGTTGAAAACATTAAGTTTGAAATTATTATCAAACGTTTTTATTAACCATACTTCAAAACAAATTGAAAACGTTATGTCTCTTGTATATTATGATATTTACGGAAAAAATAAAAACTGGACAGCGATATGCTTCGTCAAAAATTTTATAATGTACGAGGGTGCTTCGTAGGTCGTGTATAAAATACGGTAAATTGTAAGGATTGTAATTTTGATATTAATAATTTAACACTGGGTGTTTCTTAATGCACAATTTTAGGATTCTTGTTGTTTTTTTGCAACATCATTATTTTAACATGGCAACATAACTGACCTGTATCTAATAATTTGGATGAATTGTACAAGGAATTAATAATCCAGTCAAAATAGACCAAAAAATATCCAAACCTCTAAAAAGATCGTGTAGCAGAGCTGTGCCGAGCGCTAAGCAATGAAAAAAGTGATTAATTTTTTCAAGCACTAAGCATTGTTAATAGTAAGCTCGCGATTACTAAGCGCTAGCATTAAGCACCCTTAAAAAATTTATATAGTATCCATATATTGAGGCTAGAACTCAATTGAGTTCAGTGTTTTTTTATAAAAAAGGATAAATGTCAACAAAAGCAGCCCAGAAAAATAATGTAGGAAAAATATAATTTGCTGAACACACTATATATTTTTTTAATTTAACGGAAATGCCAATAACTAATAAAAATAATAAAGAATTTATTGCCCAACAGAATACTCCAGTTACATGACAATTTTACAAAATTCATGTCAAAAGCGAAATGCAAGGAACAAAGCATAACATTATTACGCGTGTGCAAACAATCAAATACTAAGTATTTATATTAATTAACAGTGGCAAAATTACGGATATTAAATTTAGGTTATACAGGGTGGACAATAGGCCATAGTTCAGGGGTAGATTCTTTGGTCCAAAATATGAGGATATAACCAAATATGCTTTAGTAAAATATTGCTGTGGAAAAAGATACAAGGTGCCAAAGTTCAAATTCTTTTTTCGTTCGTTTTTTTTCTGCAATAACTCAAAAGCCTCCCGACTGATCTTCGCCAAATTTGATAAACTTTTTTTATTTTAATAAACAATAATTTATGTATTACATCAAGTTAGATCATAGAGGGTGCCGCAGGACCTGTATCTGATGATGAATTTTTTCATATTTTTTGACGAAATCCTGTGGTACTTCTGGCCAGAAAATCTGAAGAGGGTGTCATTTCCACGTATAAAAGGTACACTTGGTAGAACTTGATAACTCCAACCGTTTTCGAGGAAAGTGCCGTTAAACATTTCAATAATTTTTTGAAAGACAAATTCAAATTGAAACAAAGCGTATTTATTGAGAAAAGTACAAAACGTAAAAGAAAACAAAATCGTAATAACAGCTTAAACTCTTTCTCATTTTCTTACGAACTAATGGATTATTTTCATGGTATTGAGATAAATACATAAATCAAAAGATTGTCTAAAATAAGGATCTAATCTTATTAGAAGACCAAGAAATAACGTAAAAGTTGACTTAATAACATTATAAACTTTCCCCCCATGCAAAAACTCCATTGCTGCAACTTAGAGTAAATGTTCTATATGGTCTCCACCTATTTTGTGACGTTCTTTTCCTCGTACAGTGCGAGAACTAAGGCTGTCACTTTGACACTCGAGCTTTATTCAGTACTCGGGCGCCAGTTCAAGTTCAAAGTGGTTGAACAACACTACCCACAAGTCGAATGAGCGAGACTAAGCAGCTCTGTGAAGAATCGGTTAATTCCAGTGGGTCAGTAAGGGAAAATAGACTTTCACAAACACAACAGTAAAACGCAGAAGTTCAATAATATTTAAGTATATTACAGTAAACCTGTGGTTACAGTCCTAAATAAACAGAAAAATCACAATAACACAAATTTATGTACAGATATATATATATATATATATATATATATATATATATATATATAAGCAATAATAGTAGAGGGAGAGTAGCAAGCAATATTGTAATGTTAGCGACAAAAGCATATAAGCGATAAATTTAGCGACAGAAGCGTATAAGCGGCGAAATTAGCAAGTTTATAATAAACCGATTGTTAAGCAGGCAGTGTACGGATACCAGAAAATGTGAAGCAAGCAGAATTATTTACAGTAATAAAAACAGATTATAAAAACAGACCGTAAATTTGGCTAAGTATAAAATTATCAATAAGTGAATATGAAATAAATACCAAGAATATTCAGACAGGGTAAAAATTTCAATCAGAATAAAGGCAGTAAAATTTCGGTAACTAAATAGAAAATTATCAATCAGTAAATATGAAATAAATACCAAGAATATTCAGACAGGCCAAAAATTTCAATCAGTAAATACGGAATAATAAACGCACTAGCCAAATATATATCTAAGTTTTCTTGCTCTTTACAATCGCAGCGGTGGACCCTGGGCAGATGGTAGACGTCTGGTTGCTTCGAGAATTGAAACAAATTCTGATTTTACAGGTCTTTTCAGTCAGTTTTATAGCCAGATTCCCACTCGGGGTATCGCGAGGAGTCCCACGTGCTCTAGTATCGCGCATGGCCCACTGTATTGAATACAAGCCAGCGAGGACGGCTATATTAAGTTATTAAACTACTGGTAAATTATTATTACGTGCCTTGGTTAGTATAAATAAAGTATTTTGACTTTTGTAATGTATGAAATCGGTTTCAAATATTTGTTCTAACCAACTACGAAAAAGGAACGGATTTAATCGGCCACAGGGAACTAATTATTGAATTAATTACTTCAAATAATAAACAATACTTCTGTTTATAAATATATCCCGGTGTTCAAATAGCAAATATTGCCTGCTAATATACTATCGTGTGCTTAAGGCGGTAGAATATGGTTTTAGTTGAACAGAAAATATTATACAGAGTTCAGTTAAACTTAAATCTTATGCAGATTTCCGTAACGAAAAATGCTTCGTTACAATTTCTATGCCTTTTCTAATTCTATGCATGAAAGATTTTCTTACATTGAAAAATACATTTTCCTGTCCTCTAATAAAATTCGTTGCGTTTTGTATTTTGTCCCACAGTTCTTCTTTTGAGTTGATAGTATTTGGATAGACTTCGGGACTTCATATGTCCCCACACATAATAATCCAAAGGATTATAATCAGTACTCCTTGGTGGCCAAGCAAACTCACTTCCTCGACCGACCCATCTGCGTGGGAAAGTCTCATTAAGATAATTTCTGACTTCAATGGAGAAATGAGGGGAATCTCCATCTTGCATGAACCCCATTCTCCTCCGTATGTCTAGCACGAAAGCATGTAATATATCAGCAAGATTATTTTGGAGAAAAAACAGAACAAGCATTTTTGCTGTGGAGGCAAGGTTACCAGCATAATAAACTGACATTGTTCGCATTTAAAACGTTTATGTAATCATTTATCTTAGGTATTAAAATAATGAGGTGAATAAATATGGAGAACTGTGTGATTTCGAACGCGGGGAAAAACGCCCGCACCCTGTCGGTCTGAGAGCCGTCCAAAGAGCTTTAATTTGATTGGTTTGTATTTTCATTTATTAATGTGTGGTATTATTTTTATGTATCTTTGTTATGTTTGTCTCTTCGTTTATTTGTTGAATTAAATGTTATTGTTTACATCTGTTTTTATTAATTTAAAATAACTTTTCCCTCACAGTTCGCGCTAGGCGTGATATTTGGTGGATGCGCCGGGCACACATTGTCTAGTGTTCTTTGCAATTACACTGAGTCATTACTTGTTTAGTGGATCGGAGGTGAAGTTGCTGAGTTAGCTATAGCGGACGCTTGGGTTACTAACACTTCAATAAAGGGTTTAATAAAATTAAAATTTTCAGGAACTCCACAATCGGATTAGTAGTTTGCAGTTCACCAATAGTTGAAACTGTAGATGCTTTACTTTTATACATTGAAGAATTCCAAAACATCGAGGATACTGTCACCATCAAAGATCACAATTCGGAGCACTTGGAACAAGGAAAATTTAAAGCCAATTTGGAGGAGTTGCTCATGAAGTATGAAGATTCGAAATCTACCAAAACCATGGGACTTACAAATCTCACACAGCACAAGATCGATGTCGGCAACGCAGAACCAATCAAATGTAGGCCATACAGAGTTTCACAGAAGGAACGTGAGATTATCGATAAGCAAATCAAAGAAATGCTGGAGAGCAACGTCATAAGACCTTGCCACTCGCCATGGTCAAGTCCGGTGGTTCTTGTCAAAAAGAGAGATGGACAAATAAGATTTTGTGTCTAGTACCGTAAACTAAATAGCGTTACAAAAAAATCCACATACCATATCCCTAGCATAGACGACATCCTAACCTATCTAGGGGATCAAGATATTTCACTACACTGGACATGTTCAGCAGATATTGGCAAGTCAAAGTTGAGGAAGAATCAAAACAGTATACAGCATTTGTTGCCCAGGGACATGGTTTATGCGAGTTTAACGTATTAAGTTTTGGATTATGCAATGCCCCCGCTATCTTTCAAGAACTAGCGGACAAAGTATTTAAGGGAATGACATGGAAAGACGTTTTAATTTACCTGGATGACATAATCGCATTTTCAAGCACACTTGAGGAACACCTCGTAAAACTGGAAAGGGTTTTTCAACGTTTATGGGAAGCTGGATTGACATTAAAACCAAGTAAGTGCGTGCATGATAAAACCGAGGAAAAATTTTAGGACATGTGGTAAATAGTAAGGGAGTAGCACTAGATGGGGAAAAATTAATAGCCATCAAAGAATTTCCAAAAGCAAAGACGGTAAAAAATGCACAGAGTTTCATTGGTCTTTGCAATTATTATCGAAACTTTATTAAAAAAAATTCTGTTATAGCTAGACCCCTGCATGCAGTCACAAAGAAAGATATTGGTTTTATTTGGGAAAAAGCGCAAAAAGAAGCTTTCGAAACTTTGAAGGAAAAATTTTTATCAGCACCAGTTCTAAGACACTTCAGCACAAACAAAGGCTGCGAACTAAGAGTGGACGGCAGCACAATAGAAATTGGAGGAATGCTCCTACAAGAAGATGAAGATGGACAAACTCACCCCATCGCCTACATTAGTAGAGGTCTTTCTAAAGCAGAAAGAATTTACACCACTTCAGAATTGGAAGGGCTAGCGGCAATTTGGGCATTAAGTTACCTACGTCACCTTAACATTTGGTCCCAATAATTGATCGCCGATGATACCACACCAAACGTTAATCTTAAACTCTTGCTGAAAATGTCTTTCTTTAACGACATGAGGATGTTCTACTTCCCAGTAATGGGTATTTCTCCAGTTAAAAATGCCTCGGCGAGTAAAAGTTGCTTCGTCGGTAAATAAAGTGTTCTTAACAAAATTTCGATCCCTGTTGTGTTTATTTAGAATAAATTGACAAAATTGTAGCCTTTGTGGAAGATCCCTTCGAAGTAAGTTTTGTACAAGAGTGAGATGATATGGGTGGAAGCGTTCTTTACGTAAGATTCTTATTACAGATTGTTTACTCACCCCTGTTGCCGCTGCTAAACGACTTGAGTTGACTTGACGATCTTCATCCACACGGACTAAAATTTCTAGTTCTTGATCTGGAGTAATTCGTTTCGGTCGTCCTGCATCGTTTTTATGGTGAAATGAATCCGTTTCTCCCAAACGACGAAACAGATCTTTGAAAATCTTATGGTCTGGCTGTATTCTATTTAGATATTGCAATGAGTATCTCCTCGCTGCAGCACGTCCGCTAAAATTATTTTGTGCATAAGCACATATATCCCTCATTTCCATATTTGAAAAATTATTATGTCTAGGCATTGTAAATAAAGAAGTTAAAGAAATTAGCTCGAGGAACACAAGAACAAAATAAAATTATTAAGTGACGTAAATGACAGAACTAAAACGTAACCAAAGCACATTTTTCAATCACTTTGTTTCATTAAATTTGTCTTTCAAAAAATTATTGAAATGTTTAACGGCACTTTCCACGAAAACGGTTGGAATTATCAAGTTCTACCAAATGTACCTTTTATAAGTGGCAATGACGTCATCATCAGATTATCTGGTACCACAACGTTTCGTAAAAAAAAATATGAAAAAAATTCATCATCAGATCCAGGCCCTGCGGCGCCCTCTATGATCTAACGTGATGTAATACATAAATTACTATTTCTAAGAATAAAAAAGTTACGCTAGCAAATTTGGTGACGATCAGTCAAGAGGTTGTTGAGTTATCGCAAAAAAACGAAAAAATAATTTGAACTTTGACATCCTGTATCTTTTTCCACAGCAACTTTTTACTAAAGCATATTTGATTATATCCTCATATTTTGGCCAAAAGAATCTACCCCTGAACCGGCCTATTATGAATGGTCCACCCTGTATACAAACTGTTTCTAATTGAAAGTTTTATGGTCTTGAAATTATTATTATTATATTATTTAAAAATGACATATGTTGAACAATTTGTTAGCAAATGCGAGGCGTGCTGGCTATGTTGTCAAGTCAACGAAAAAAAACAATGAATAACAGTGAATTTGAGAAAGAAGTTTGGACGCTGGAAAAAGGCACTTTGTATAGACTGGTTTTGTCCTATTTATATGTATATAGTAAATGTTCATCAACTTTTAGTAATATATCAAGAAAAAATAACCCGTGTATTATTGCCTGGAGTACCAGGAGCAGCAAGAAATGTCCACAGCATGTCCACAAGCATAGCGTGGAGGCAAGTATAAAAGCAACATTTTTCAGCATATATATTTGAGATTTGTTTCTGTATCAAATTTCCACTATCCTGAAAACTACAAATGTTATGTACAAAAGTATTTTAGGCATCTAACCTCTTCATCATTACTGCAAACAACGTAAGTGTTCACATTATAATCTGCAAAATCCATTAATAGAAATAAATTTGACTTGGCAGATGTTGTCATACTTTTAGTTAACCAGCACCTCATTTTCTGGTTTACTTAACTATAAGACAACCAAGACCTTGAAGTTAACCAGACATTGTGAAACAGATTTTTATAATAAACCAATACTTAACCTCTAACTATTAGTTAACCAACGATTATGAAATTGGCTGTCTGGTCTGGGGGTGTCTAATTTCTGTGGTGTTTATTTATTTATTATTATTTAGTTGCTTAACGACATTTCGGATAATCCTATATTTTACTTTCTTCGCGGTTCAACTATGCAAATAATAAAATGAATAAAAGCTGTAATAATTAATTAAAATTGTTATGTCGCTAGGTGTTGCAAAATTTTCTTTATTTTATAGTGCGTTTATTCGAATTCGAATGTATGTAGAAACATCGAAGATCAAAATGAGTGATTGACTAAAATGTCGGTAACTGACTAAGACAGAAATTTATTTATTATTATTTTTTTAATAACTCCATATTTCTATATTTTATTCTGATTTTCACCAAATTTGGTGGTCTCGTTTTGTGAGGAAAGAAACAATTTATCACACCGTTTCTTGATAAAGAGGGTGGTACGTGAGCTATTATTTATTTTATTTATTTCATTTCGTTTCGTTTCGTTTCGTTTCATTTCATTTCATTTCATTTCATTTCATTTCATTTCATTTCATTTCATTTCATTTCATTTCATTTCATTTCATTTCATTTCATTTCATTTCATTTCATTTCATTTCATTTCATTTCATTTCATTTCATTTCATTTCATTTCATTTCATTTCATTTCATTTCATTTCATTTCATTTCATTTCATTTCATTTCATTTCATTTCATTTCATTTCATTTCATTTCATTTCATTTCATTTCATTTCATTTCATTTCATTTCATTTCATTTCATTTCATTTCATTTCATTTCATTTCATTTCATTTCATTTCATTTCATTTCATTTCATTTCATTTCATTTCATTTCATTTCATTTCATTTCATTTCATTTCATTTCATTTCATTTCATTTCATTTCATTTCATTTCATTTCATTTTATTTTATTTTATTTTATTTTATTTTTATTTTTACACCATCCAACAGTACTTAAACCAATTAACGGATGGGAACATACAACAATAATTATTATAAATATACAGATATAGAATAAATAATCACGAAATGTCCAAACAGCATTGGCAACAAGTAAATAAAAATAAACACAATTCACAATACGATTAATTCGATAAATACACTTTTTTTAAAGACCTGTAATTACAATTGAATATATCCAGACTGTCCTGCAGGTTATTGCAGTTTTCACACATAAAGAAAAGGGGCGAAAATTTTAACAAGTTTGACCACGGAGTACTCAGATAAAATGTACACCAGCGACGAGTCTCGACTCTAGGAATATCGAAGTTAAGTTGCTCTAAAAGTTGGGGGACAATCAATTTTGGTATTTATTAATTTATTTTAGAAAATCAAGGACTGCGTTTTTCTACGGTCTTGCAAACTCAATACCGAAAATCTGTTTAATAAGTTCTGCTGAGGTATTCCAACATGAGGGTACTGGCCATCCATTTTAAAAGATAAAAACTTTAAAAAACGCCTTTGAATATTCTCCAAGCTTTCAGCGTGAAAGTTATAACCTGGTTGCCACATTATAGCAGCATACTCAAGTTTAGATTTCACAAATGCATTAAAAAGTAGCATTAATACCTGTATGTCGGTGAAACCTTGAGAGTTCCTTATAAAAAAACCTAGATTTTTGTAGCCAATCTTAGTAATTTCATTTACTTGCAGGGTGAATGATAATTTGTTATCAAATGTAACCCCTAGATCTTTAATCGACTCCAACCTATTTAAGGTGACATTGTCCAAGATATAATTGAAGCAAATGGGTGAAATTTTTCGAGAGAAAGTTACAATATTGCACTTTGCAGCATTCAGGGGGAGATTATTTGATACACACCATTCATCTAATTTACTAAGATTATTTTGCAATTTTAGGCAATCAGAAATATTATTTATTGAGCAGAATATTTTTATGTCGTCAGCGTACAATAAAAAGTGTACATGAAGATTCTCCACAATATCATTGATAAATATTACGAAGAGGAGTGGACCAAGAATGGAGCCTTGAGGCACTCCTGAAGATACAGAAAATTCCATTGACATAAATCCGCGACATTCAACGAACTGAGTTCTATTAGATAAATATGATTTAAATAGGTCAATAAGTGGTAGAGACAATCCAACTTTTTCAAGCTTTTGAAGTAAGATACCATGATCTAACCGATCAAAAGCTTTGGAAAAATCTGTATAAATTACATCCACTTGAACATTCATATCAAGATTCTGAGCAATAAGTTGAGTGATGCAAAATAGATTTGTTGTCGTTGATCGATTACGCATGAAGCCATGTTGATGAATAGAAATCTGACCCTGAACGTGCGGGTACAATATGTCATGTAAAGCAATTTCTAAAACTTTGGCAAAATTACATATTATTGTTATAGCCCTGTAGTTTTCAACATTATTCCTATCACCCTTTTTAGGTACGGCACAGACTCGAGCAGTTTTCCAAACATTAGGAATAACACAAGTACGCAACGTTAGATTAAACAATATAGTGAGGGGTTCCGCTAGAGCATAGGCACAGTCACGAACAATAAATGCTGGAATATCATCAGGACCTTTGGTAAACTTCGGTTTCAATTTTATTAAAGCGGTTAAAATGTTAATAATGATCACTGTGATAAGAATCCTTTGCATTATTGACGTTTACTGGTTTGGTAAATGCACCGCTGAAAAAGCTGGCGAAACCAACAACAATATCTTGCATGGAGGTTAAATGATTATTGTTGTATATTAAATTATTTGGAATGTTTGATGCATTCTTTTTAGAATTGATGTAACCCCAAAATGGCTTTACGTCATTCTTTACATTAAGTTCTATATTTCTTAAAAACATCTTATGTGCAATGTCGATATCAATATTTATTTGATTTCTAATAAGTTTAAATTGATTATAAACATCAGGATCGTTTGTTTTTTGTAGCGCTTCCAAAGCGAAAATTTGGTTTTAATATTTTTTATAATTAAACCGTTAAACCACGGGGGATACTTTTTACTAACATTACGAGGAATGTATTTAGGAACACATATGTCTAGTATATCTCTAAACGTATTATAAAATTGTTGACAGGCGATATTCACGTTATCATACATCTGGTGAGGAATTATTTACTTATTTTGTTAGATAAATTATTTGCCACTTCTGACCAGACATTATGATAAAAATATATTTTTTACGTGAAACTGATATGCTTAATCACAAGCATATCAGTTTCACGTATTATTACACGTATATTACACTACAATCACGTAGTGTAATATGATGATGAAGATATATGAATAAATTTGATAACTCCAGAGCAAATCATCGTTATACAGGATGTCCCAGCTCTATTTAGACAAGCATTATCTCGGAAAGGGTTAAACATAGAAAGAAATGTATAATAAAAAAGTTATTCTGCTTAAAAAGGATGCATTTAACTATTTCCTTTTTTTCAAATGTACAAGGCGCCTCAAACAGACGGCAGTTATTCAACTTTACTTTTTCAAATGGAACGCCCTGTGTATTTTTGCATTTTTGGATTCTTCTTTTATTTCCGAACAAATTTTATTAACCATGTTCTATACCTATCATTAACCACTATTGAGATATTTGCAGTTAAATTTTTGGGATAACATTCCTTTATTAACGTAACTATATTATAAGGAATACTACAATACTAAAAATAGTAAATATTACAATTATTATAAAATTAAACCTCCTTAAAAGTTCTCGTGCACAAGAACTCTTTATGACATCTGGGGTTATTTGGGGGTAAGCATGAGTTATCCTATTTTTTAAATCATTAAGTTTATTTGGTTTCTGAGCGTAGACAATTTGTTTTAAATAACCCCATAAGAAAAATTCTATGGGGCTCATATCAAGTGACCGTGCAGGCCATTTAACAGGTCCCTGATTACCAATCCAGTTCCCTCCAAATCCACATGCGCTTATGCGCAAGACCATTAATGACATTTTGTCTATGTCTTGCTGATCGGGCTTGTAAAGGAACCAGTGCGCATTTTTCTTTCCACATTTCTAAATCTAAGTGTCTGGCGATATGGTGCACATCTATTAGGAAATCTTACTTTTTTTTTTTTAAACAGTGACGGCATATTACTGATTTGAAAATGAAATAAGGTCTTAAAATGAAGAACTATCAGTGAAACTGCCACAGAATGACAGTCAATAATTTTTGTTTTTGTATGTAAAAAAAATATATTTATTGGTGTATAAAACAGAAATTGTTCTACACAAGTCAAACATTCAAATATCAAACATATTACATAAATAGTATAAATATATATAGAAAAACATAAAAGAAATATTTTGTCAAAAACACAAAACATTGAATTATAACATACTAAGTCAATAGTATACAGAAAATACATACATGAAACATATATACACTAAAAAAATTGGGTAAAATAGAGAAAAAAAGTTCAAAACTGCGGGTGCAGCGAAGTCTTAATAAAAAACACTTAAAATTAAGGGTACCTAATCGAACCAGTACTTATTTAAAGAAAGAAATCATCAACCTCATAACAATTTTTTTCCAGTATTATTTTTTTCAATTTTAATTTAAAAACATGTAAATTCGGAGAAAGTTTTATCTCTTCGCTTAGAGCATTAAAAAATTTGCAGCCATTGTAGTAAAAGTTTCTTTGGTACAAAACTGGTCGGTGAGATTGTGGCTGTAATAATCCTTTAAACCTTGTATTGTGGTTATGGCTGACTTGATTGGCAAAAAACCTATGCTGATTCTTGTAAACAAATGCACAGACTCCCAAAATATAGATACCTGCTACAGTTAATATGTTCAAGTTTTTGAAAGAAGTACGACAGCTCTCACGAAAGCCTAAGCCAGCAATAATTCGTATAGCATACTTCTGCAAAATGAATACTCGACTTATAAGAAACCTCAATAATCTTGTTAAAGGAAATATAATCGTAATGGCTTATCATGCACTTTTCCATAGTATTATGTGCTATGGTATCTTACTTTGGGGGGGATCACCACATGCCCACAAAATATTAAAATTGCAGAAGAGAGCCACTAGGACTATTACTAATTCTAAATATAATGATACCTGTAGACCTATATTTAAACAGCTAGGAATACTTACTTCTGTTAATCAGTACATATTTGAATGTATTGTCTATGCACTAAACCATCTTTCTGAATACCAAATTCAGGCTAATTATAATACCAGACATAAACCCTTAATTGCACCTCATTTCCGCTTATCAAAGAATATTAAAGGTTATAGATATCTATCAGTAAAATTATATAATCTCTTACCAAATGAATGGAAAAATTTAGAAAATAAAAAGTTTTTGATAAAGGTTAAAAGTTTTTTGAAAGAAAATGTTTTTTATAAAGTCCAAGAATTTATTGAGTATTTCAGCACACCTTAAAACTAGTACCCATAATTGTTTTTATTTTTATTTTATTTATATATATGTATATGTGTGTATAAGTATATTTTATGTTCCTAAAGTATTTCTGATTGTTAGTCGCTTTCTGTTTTCCTCCTGATATATTTATTTTACTTTTCTGTTGTATATATCTATTCTACATTTTTGTATTTTTTGACATGTGTACACAATTATGTAATTGTCTCACACATAATAAATTATCTATCTATCTATCTATCTATCTATCTATCTATCTATCTATCTATCTATCTATCTATCTATCTATCTATCTATCTATCTATATGCACACTGTTGCCCCAGTTCGTTATACCATATCTCAAATGTGAGTGAAAATTTGCATATTGCCTGCCCTATTAGTTTAAGAATAGGTACGGAACATGACTGAATCAAGATTAAACCGTGAATATATCGTAAACCTTAATGATAGGTATAGGGTATGGTTAATAAAATTTGTTTTATACATAGTACAATTAATATATTTTTTAGATTAATTATTATAATTTTTCAGTTCTTAATCTCCCCTGCAATCGAGATAACAATTTCTATCACTCTTACAATCCTTTTGAAGGTGAGCGTACCGAGCAGATTTGTAGCAGCGAAATACTCTGAAATGATGTATACATAGTATTATTAAAATCTCCTTTCGCCAGAGTTAAAGAATAATTTATATAAAAAAGAAATTGACATAATAAACAAAGTTGGCAATAGACACAACCTTCTTGGAGGATAATATCTCATTTTTTTTCTTTCAAGCTATGTTACACCTCTTAATACAAGCAAATCCCACATAATAAAAGAATGTGTCATTTTGTGCCGGACAAAGGTCAAATTTTATGTTTCGGATCCAGCATATAAACTTTTCATTCAATAAAAGGCCCTGAAATTTAATTGAAAGCAACTGAGTCTTCGTTCACACTTTCGAAAAATAGGGGAGACGTATTATGAAGAGGCACAAAGAAAGATAAACAAATGAATAGCAATACGTCAGAGTAGTATATTGTATTGCACACAATGAAAAAACCAGAACTGTATTTGCTCAGGTGCCATTAAAAGCATCTTTTATCGTTTCAACAATCGAACGCCATAACACCCTATAGCAAAATTGTAATTGTAAAAATTCTTAATTATACCTCGAAATGAAGATTAATTAAACGAAATTTAGCTGGTGTTTGCATTTTCTTTTCTTTCTTTAGGAGTTGTTATAGAGACATTCTTATTTTTAGGATTTTTCTTGTGTTGGATAGATATTAACGAGTTAAAGAGATTTTGTTAGACTTAGTAAGTAGTTATAATAATTATAATATTAAAAGGCTTTAAATGGCATAAACAAATATTTAACAAGAAATTTACTTTTAGTTCGGACAAAATTATATACTGATGTTTCCTTGTGTGTGTACATATTATATAACTATTGGTCGTTCAATACGCGGTATGAAGAAATATTTGAAACTACGCACGTTTCCATGTAGGCCCTCCCCTGCGCTGGATACAATTAACCAAATCAAATCATAAGTAATTTCGAAAAACATGGCTGCATTTATCTGTAAAATAGAAACGAGGATCTGTTCCAGAAAATGATGATAATAATGAAATGAGGGAAATAATGGTTTTGGCCACGGTTAATAAATCCATGAGATATTTCTCGAAAATATAATACATGAGTCAGGTTATATGTCTACAATTAATAACATTACTAGATCGCAGGAAAGTCATAATTCGTACATAGATCACATTTTTATTAAGTCAAAACATAATCCATCAGATATATACCAGTAATGCCTCTAATCATAAATTCAAATATCACGAACCAACATGCAATAATATTTCAACTAGTACAAGAAAATTAAAACTGTAGTAAGATAGTTAATAATAAAAAATTGGATGAATCCTTTATTACCGTGACTAGGACACTCAGATAGAGATAGATATACTCAGAAATTAATATAGATGAAGCCACAGACAAATTCATCAATATTATTATAAATGCCATAAATTTCTGTTTTACTTTCAAAAAAATAACCAGGAAAAACTGTTTAAAAACTCCCTGGATAACAAATGGCCTACTAAAATCAGTGCATACAAAAACTTCGTGACCAAAAACCTACAAAGAGATTCAGATAACATTGAACTAAAAATTGTTTATAAAAATTATAAAAATAAATTAAATACTCTAATACATAAAACAAAAAATAATTATTATAGAAATGAAATACATAAAAATACGTCTGATTCTAAAAACTTTTGGACAGTAGTACAAAATGTGACAAAAAGTAAATCAAAAAAGCACCCATTGAATCAATAAAAATAGAGATTTGTAAAGACTTTTTCAGAAATAGGGAAAATATTAGCAAACAATAATAAAAACACCCAACATTTTCACCTCAAAGGTCCCAAAGCAACCAGTTATTATATTGGCTCCCAACAGACAGAAGTGAAATCAAAAACTTAATGCGAAATAAAAAATAGATTAAACAAAGGCGGAAACTATAAAAGCTGTCTCACTTTATATCACTGATTGTCTGGTGTATATAACAAATAAATGTTTGTAAGTAGGATTATGACCGAGTGCTTTCAAGGAGTCAGTAATAATACCAATCTATAAAACTGGAGATAAGTCACTTATACAAAATTATAGACCAATATCCCTAATAACAACCCTATATAAAATTTGAAAAAGTAATTAAAGTGAGACTAAACTCATACCTGAATAAACTTATACTTCTGTCTGATAACAAAAATGGTTTCAAAGAAGGAGTGTGAATGAACAGCATTTATTTATCCAAAGATAATAATTTGTATTTACAAATATACAAACAAATAAAAAAACAAATACAAAAAAAAACATATACTATAAAATTAATGCATTAGTATTAGTAGTATTAATATGATCCTAAGTAATGAAAACATTATTTTACATATATTTTACATATTTTTAGGTCATTGGATAAAGAATTATATTCAACAATACCTTTACGGAACAAATTATTGTAAGTGAGAGCTTTGGTTGTGTTATTTACATAAGAGTTGTTTCTATTTCTAGTATTATAAGAATGAACTTCGCTTACACTCACCATTCTTGAGGGCAAATATTCTGGTATCATTTTAATTAATATTTTGTAAACAAATATCATCGTTTGAATATATATGTTCTTTTTAATATCAAGCCACCCTAATACTTCCAACATTAAATTAATGCTTGTATATCAATTTACTCCTAAAATATGGAAATGTATCTACTAATTCTATAAAAACATCGTATTTTTTTACCATTTTTTTTTCTATAAATTAGTCCACGTTTTTCAAATTTTAAGTTCCTATCTGAGATATACCATCCTTCGGAGGGGATGTAAAGCCGTCGGTCCCTTGTCTATTAAATGTTAGGCAAGTAAAAGATCCCTACTCTTCTTAAGGGAAGAGGTTCGGCAAAATTCCTGGTTGGGGGTAGCTCGTCTACAGGCCTCGGTGTTAGGCCTCAGTAGCGGAAATAGGCCGACGTTAAATAAATGTATTAAAAAAAAAAAAAAAGTTCCTATCTATTAATAATCCCAATTATTTAACTTAATCTTCTAAATTCAATTACTTATCGCCAATTTTGACTTTTATTTGTAAATTGCAAAATTTTTTATATGCAAAATCTGACCTTATAAACATACATTTTGATTTAGTTTCGTTTATTTTTAGTTTATTTGCATTAAATTTATCAATAAGTAAGTCTTTTTAAATCTTCATTAATAGTTGTAATCAAAGTTACGTAATTTTTGTGGATCGTCCGCAAAGTGACTACGACTTTACCTAAATCGTTAATATAAAGAATAAATAGGGGACCAAGGACACTTGTGGGTCTTGAACATGCAGAAAAAGCCTCTTATTAACTTTGATGGGTGTCGTGAACCCGCAGAAGGACCTCGTCGTTGGTATTTACAGTATTACGTTGGGCGTAGTGAGAACGGACAACGTAAGAGCAACAGAAAGACCCTTGAGGCCCTGCGTGCACTTAATTCATTAAAGAAGCGAAGTTCGGGGGGGTTGCACTTAATAAGAGTTGGAACAGGATAAATGGCTCACCCTGTATAAGCCCCTGTTGCTGGTTTTGAAGTATTTTATCAATTTATGAATGAATTTATTTTTTAGTGGCAGGTGTTTTTCCAATACCCTGTATATGATTATTGATCAGTACACTTTGGTATGTAAGCTTGAAGCCAAACCACTTTTGTTTTAATAGAAAAAAATTAAAAGGATGACCAGATTAAATTAAAATAGAAAAACCTTTTTTACAATGTTTCGGCCTGGGAAGCAACGCGGGCACTGGATTTTTGTATCGCGAGTTACACCGTTGAAAACTTTTATTCAAACACTTTTGGTCACCACTTGGAGGGAGCGTTGAGTTCGCTCTTTTATACTATTCAGAAGGGTTTCGTTTTTCGTGCCCCGTAAATCTAGCGGAGACGTTTTTACCCCCAATAAATTTTTGAAAGTTGGAGCCAGCCACTCAGTGCGGGCTATGATGACTCATCGATTGCACAATATTGCGTAATATTGCATCATATCTGTAAAAAAAAAATGAAAAATTGAAAGTCAAAAGTACACGACTGTTTAGATAATTAAAATGAAAGTTAATCGATAATTGAATGAAATTTGAGTCTCTTTTAGTTTAGGAAATATAGCATGATAAAGAAGGCAAAATATATTGAACTCGTCCTGGTATGGTCATATTTTACGCACTCACGTACTATGGCTATTTAGTTGTCGCGCGCGATGATGTTTCGAGGGGTAATATGGAGTTGAAAGTGTGTTAGCACGTAGGAATGAAAATAAGTCGTGACATTGTTTTGGAAATGTATACTTAAATGATTGAAATAAGAATTGTTCAGGAGCAATCAGTGAAAAGGTTAAAAATGACTGGAAAAAGAGTTATAGAAAATTAACGAATATGAGTTTGGGGCTTCTACCGGAGGTGCGAAAAATATGTTGGGTGACGAACGATAGTATAACGGGGGCTGCATTTTTAAGGTGAATGATTTAAAAGAATTTTGTTATAAAATGGACAAATGGAAACTTTTTAAGTGTTTTTTGATTGTTTTGGATTATTTTGGAATTATCGACGTTTCGTGGATTTTTTCAGATTTTTGACGATTGCTTTGTGGTTTTTGATGGAAATGAAAATGTAGATGACTTTTTATCGGTGTTTTGGCCTTTTGGGCCTGATGATTGATTTTTTCTGGCAAATTTTGACATTTTGCTTTTTGTTTTTTCTTATAGGGAGTGGGACGTACTATAACAGTCTCCACTGTTGTTATAGCGGCTTTCAGAATATTGATAATCATATTTCGTTTTTTGACACCTACGTATTAAATAACGTTCCAGTTACATTAAGGTTATGTCGAAGGCTTTTTTAGGTCTATGAAGACCGTACATATGCCAAGTCCTTGATTTATATCTTTTTTCCAATCAGATATTACACACTGCAGTCTCCACACAAGATGCAATAATATATCTCACAGCTAATATTTATTTAGCGTTAGATGAAGGAAAACATTATCTATGTACATTTATTGATCTTAGTAAGGTATTTGACACGGTTAGACATGAACTACCCTTACAGACACTTGATGCTGTCTAAAATTTTTCAAAAGTTATTTAACCAATAGAATGCAGTCTGTGAGAGTAAAGAATACACTGGACGAGTCACTAAATATCGAGTATGGAGCACCACAAGGCACCGTGTTAAGGCCGCTATTATTTTTAGTTTATGTAAATGGGATATTTTCCGTACAAGGCACGACAAAATAATCAGTTTTGCCGATGAAACTGCAATTTTTTATTAAGCTGACACGTGGAATGAACTAAGAAATATCGTAGAAACTGATTTGACCACTATAAAAAATGATCATAAATTGTTGATACTTAACTCTGAAAAGACTTTTTACTTACATATTAGCTGTACCAGAGCAAGACTCCCATCATTTAATCAAATTGGTATTAATACACTGGAACTTAATAGGTTATTCTGCCAAACACAGAAATAAAATACTTAGGTATTATCATAGACCAACACAACAACACTTACGATGGAATTTACACGTAAATTATATTATTGGAAATTCACAGTTCATTCTATATAAGTTTAAATATCTACAGAATATGCTGAATATTCAACAAATGATAACTATTTACCATTGTTTAGTAGAAAGCCATTTGAATTATGCAATATTAGGATTATTAAGGTGGGAAGGTGTAACTGAAATTCACTTACATGCACTAGAAACGTTGCAGAAACGCTTTCTTAGAATAATGCTGCATAATGATAATAGATATCTCAGTGAACTTCTATTTTTAGAATCTATTTGCGACATAAGACAAATTTATTACTTTTTTACAAATGTGAAGCTACATCAATAAGAGATATGATTATATATCCGACATACACATATGACACAAGGCAAACAAGTAAATGTCTATATCCTTTAACGTAAAAACTATAGATCAAAGATCGTATCACTTTCTAACTCCCAAACCATATAATTTATTCCCTGACACTATTAAAGGTATAAAATCAATTTCGCTATTTAAAAAAAAGAATTTATATTTTATGACAAAACAGGAAAATTTTCACTGATTATATAGATTTAAAAAATAAAAATTAAATGATTTAATTAAAAGGAAAAATAATTTAAAGAATTAATAAATATTATATATAGATATTATGTTAAGTTTAAGCTTATAATCAACTGCACGTCTATTCATGAATTCTTACGCCCACTTTCTATCCTTTATACTTGTCCAGAACCTCCAGATATGGTATATTGATCACATTAAACATGAGAATATGTACATACATGTTAATATCTTTTTTATCGTTATTTTTGTTGATAGTCTAGTAATTCACGATGGACCATTAATAATATGCCATAGTTCAGGGGCAGATTCTTTGGGCCAAAATAAGAGGATATAACCAAATATGTTTTAGTAAAATGTTGCTGCGGAAAAAGATACAGGGTATCAAAGTTCAAATTATTTTTTCGTATTTTTGCAATAACTCAACAGCCTCTTGACTGATTTTCGCCAAATTTGCTAGAGGAACTTTTTTTATTCTAAGAAACAATAATTTATGTATTACATCATGTTAGATCTTAGAGGACGCCGCAGGACCTGTGTCTGATGATGAATTTTTTTCATATTTTTTTTTGACGAAACGTGGTACTTCTGACCAGAAAGTCTGATGATGATGTCATTTCCACGTATAAAAGTTACACTTGGTAAAACTTGATAACTCCAGCCATTTTCGAGGAAAGTGCCGTTAAACATTTCAATAATTTCTTGAAAGACAAATTCAAATTTAATGAAACAAAGTGTATTTATTGAAAAAAGTACAAAACGTAAGGGCAAACAAAATCGTAATAACAGCGTAAACTCTTTCTCACTTTCTTATGACCTAATGAATTATTTTCATGGTATTGAGATAAATACATAAATCAAAAGATTGTCTAGAATAAGGAACTAGTCTTATTAGAAGACCAGAAAATAACGTGAATACTGATAGTATTTACATAGAATAAGGACTTCATATGTCCCCACACATAATAATCCAAAGGATTATAATCAGGACTCCTTGGTGACCAAGCAAACTCACTTCCTCGATCGATTCATCTGTGTGGGAAAGTCTCGTCAAGATATACTTCAATGGAGAAATGAGGGGGAGCTCTATCTTGCATGAACCACATTCTGTTCCGTACGTCTAGCAAGAAAGCGTGTAATATATCAGCAAGAGTATTTCGAAGAAAAACAGATAAGATTGTCCATTTAAATTTAAAAGAAGGACAAATGGTCCCAATAATCGATTGCCGATAATACCACACCAAACGTTAATCTTAAATTCTTGCTGAAAATGGCTTTCTTTAACGGCATGAGGATTTTCTACTTCCCAGTAATGGGTATTTCTCCAGTTAAAAACGCCTCGGCGAGTAAAAGTTGCTTCGTCGGTAAATAAAGTGTTCTTAACAAAATTTCGATCCCTGTTGTGTTTATTTAGAACAAATTGACAAAATTGTAGCCTTTGTGGAAGATCCCTTCGAAGTAAGTTTTGTACAGGAGTGAGATGATATGGGTAGAAGCGTTGCTTACGTAAGACTTTTAGGACAGATTGTTTACTCATCCCTGTTGCCGATGCTAAACGACTTGAGCTGACTTGAGGATCTTCTTCCACATGAACTAAAATTTCTAGTTCTTGATCTGGAGTAATTCGTTTCGGTCGTCCTACATCAACAATGCAGCTACGGACACGTGTTTCGGAGTTATTGCGCCTCATCAGCGTAGCGTAGTTTATAATCGAGAATAAGTAAGTTATTGCCTTATACCTCAAGAGAAACAACAAGCACTGTACTGAACTGCACTGTACTTTCCGACCTTTGTTGGTTTTGCTCGATTCGCTAAGCTACGCTACGCTGATGAGGAGCAATAACTCCGAAACGCGTGTCCGTAACTGCATTGTTGTTTCTCTTGAGGTGTAAGGCAATAACTTGTTTCTTTATTTAATTATTATTATTATCGCCAAAGAAGATATAACACGCCATTTTAAATAAGTAGTAGACTGTCGTTACTTTGGCATAATATGTGCTACAAATATGATTTAAGGACGTCATTGGATAGAGCTTGACAAATGATTTACAAATATACAAGTTTGTTGTAGTTTATTGTTGAAATAAAAAAGATAGGGGGGCGCGAATACCAAACTGAATCGCCCGAGAGAAACACTTCTCAAAATGATTTAAATGATTTAAACAACAACGGACATAAAAAATGATTTGTAAAATTTGCTCTTTGCCATTTACGAACTTTTGCCAAGTTGATTTTATATAGGCAACGCCGCGTATACTCACCAGTATTAAACAAACAAACAGAAAATAGAAACCGTTCGTTAAAATCGGTGGCAACAGTAATTACTGTAAGTATCTCTGCTGTAGACAATTGCAAAACATTATTTCAGTTTTTCAATGATTTATTCATTATCCTTACAACAAATAAAACTTTTCGAAGGCATTGTTGTACCTCCGCCGGATTAAAATTAAAACATTTCTGATTCCAACAATGAAATAACAAGCTGAATTTGAATTGGCTGTAGAAAATGTACAGCACAAACAAAGGTGTTTCGGGAACATTATATATTTTGACGGGGAATTAATTAATTTCAGCGAACGTCCATAATAGAGGCACACAAAAAAGACGATATAAGTACATTGGCGTGGTTAGTTGGACGGAATTGTTGGACTTGCTAATCTTGTTAAGGAGAAACATCATTAATCATTTTTTTTTAAGATAATTTTAAGGTTATATTTTTAATAATTATTATTTAAGAGATTTACAAGAAATTGCCGCCTTAAGGTTAAAAAGAGGTTAAAGTCATTAATAATAATAATATACTCTTTATTTAACACAAATAATTGCTATACAAACACAGAAATGTTACAACATATAACCTAAGTACTTAAATCTTCATAACATCCTAACAAATGAACAACTCATTAAATTTTGCACCACACAGGGCACAGGGCAGAAGATTTGTCATGTAATTCTACTACTGCCTGCAATACTATATACATATCACATTACTTATTAAATATAACTCTTTTAATCCTACTTTGAATGTCTGTACTTTCTTTACTTTTAAATTATTTAATAAGCTATTATAACTAATTAGGGTAGTAAAAAAACTAAATTTTGTGTAGACTTGTATTTCTTATTATCTAGTCTGAAATTATCGCGATTTCTTGTATTATATGGATGGACAGAACTTCCAAAATCTCATTAAAATAATCAGGCATGTTTCTTTTTCTAATTTTGTGAATACAAATTAGGGCATTAATTTCAGTTAAATCCCCAACCTCTAGCCACCGCAATTTATAAGGCATCTCTCTAATCGAAGTATATTTTGAACATTGCAAAATTATTCTCATTATTCTATTTTGACGTCTTTGGAATCTTTCCTGCAAAATAGAAATGCGGCAGTATAATTATAGATAGTATGCCCGACCCAGAAACTGGAATATTTAGCACTTTTGCACAGCACCCCTAATTTTTTTGAAATTTTTTTACACGTATAGTCTACATGTTCCCTAGAACTTAATTTTCTGTCAACTATTATTATACCCAAGTATTTGATAGAATTTACTATGTCAATTTGTTTGTTTTCAAAATAATTTTAAAATAATTATTTGGCCATTCGTGTATAACACTCTGTTTTTCTAAAACCATTGCTTTCATCTTTTCTGCATTCAATTTCAACCAATTAGTTATATTCTTTATATCTTCCTTCAATTTCCTGTCAATGTCAAACTGATCCCTAACTAATAGTCCCTTCAATTTAGACAAACAATCGCTGTTTTATGGAAAATTTTCCCACAGTTATGAGACCTGTTAAGTATTTGGGTTGTCTAAACATGATTTCCCCCGCAGTTTTAAAAAAGGGTTGTTTTTGAGAAATATATACATATATATGGATTTTACCGTTTTTTCGCGATTATCTCTATTTTCAGGAAAACTATGCAATTTGGTGAAAAGTATCGAGAGAGCAAAGTTCTAGAGCATAAACTTTCCTACAAGTTTTGTCTCTACTTTTTTTTAGAATAAAATTTTGTGTAAAATGAATATATATTTAAAAAAAAAGTATAATTTGTAATACACCTCCTTCCGCTTCCTTTCATCATTGAATAATTTAGGTACGATTATTCCAAAATTGTAAAGAATTTGTCAAAAAATTCGCTTCTGCCAACTGATGGGACTTTAAAGAAGCATGCAGAAAGGGTCTACCTCCAATGCCAAACCTGGTGAGGAAATTTTCTCGAACCCTCTGAATTCGATTGGAAAAAAGAAGATGATATTTTAATCCCTGAATTTTCCGATGACCCATTGAGTCTAGATGAACTTCTTAAAAAATTGCATTGTTGTTGTAAACTTCTTTGTACCAAGAGATGCTTTTGTAGAAAATTGGGATTAAAGTGTAATAAATTTTGTAAAGTATGTAAAGGAACTGATTGTGTTAACTCCGAGAAGATTGATGTAGCTGCCGATATTAGTTATGTAGATTGTCTTGTTGAAGAGGCTGAACTTGCAGAGATTAAGCCAGATGGAGAATGAAATTGTAAGAACGATAATGATGAAGAGATAGATAATGTTAACGATAATGCTGTATCTAATTCTAGCGAAGATAAATTGTTATTATCGAAAAGAGCAAGATTTTGAAATTAATCTAATATTTTCAATGTAATGATTATTAATATTAATATTATTTTTATTATTGGATTATTATTATTATTAAGATTATATATTACAAATGATTTTGTTATAATATAAACATTTTTTTCAAAATTGTTGTATTTTATTTAATGAAAAAATTCAATGTCCTCTTCAAATTCCTTAAATCCATGTGTATAAACAACATTTCTTCATTATCTTTGCCACATACCAATTACTCAAAATGATTTAATGATTTTTGCAATATCAATTAATAAAAATCAAAAATTTAATCTTATCTTTCCTTGGGCAAATTGAATTATTTAATAAATAACCTACAATGTTTCTTAAATGTTTTCTTAACCGCCTCTTAAGTTACCGAAGTAACCCCCTGGAGAATCTCAAGGATCTTGTGCTAGGTAAAGGGAGACGAGGCCGTACAGTTTAATGTGGACTCCGAATCATTCTTGGGGCAATTTTTTTAATGAAAAATTGTTTCGCCTTGCGGGAATCGAACCCACTTCGCTAGGCAACTCAGTTTCCTAGCCAGACGCTTTAACACACTGAGCTACCGTCCGAAAAATAGCACAAATTTCTTCAAATTCTAGATATTGTATGACTTGTAATTGTCTGAGATAGATTAGCGCTTTGTATTTCTTTAAAATTTTTATTTTCAATCCAAAATGATATATAGACAGTTACATATAATTTTTCATAAAAATGCATAATTTTGGCTCAAAATCTAAAAAAGGCGCAAAAGTATACATATACATTTCTTTCGCGCCCTCTAGCGGCGCAACTATGCATAATTCGAAAAATAAAAGTAGAGATAATATTTGTAGGAAATTTTATGCTCTACAACTTTACTCTCTTGATATTTTTCACCAAATTCATAGTTTTTCCTGAAAATAGAGTAAAAGCAAAAAACGCTAAAATTCATATATATGTGTATATTTCTCAAAAACGACCCTATTTTAGAACTGCGGGGGGTGAAAATCGTGTTTAGACAACCTAAATACTTAACTTTTTACAGGTCTCATAACTGTGGGAAAATTTTCTTTAATTTTTCCTAATTTGAAGGGACTAAAATATATAGATCATAATCTATCGTCTTCAAACAAGTGAAATTTACAATATTTTATAATCTGATCTATATTGTTTATACAGGGTGTTTCATGAGGAACTGCACATACTACCAGGGGCGGTAGAGGACCACTTGGGTGTTCAGGAACGGCCATTGAAATTTTCCTGCCCCTCTTAACTTCTGAGATACAGGGTGATGAACTGATTTTGGTCTAAATTTATTTTGGCCAGAACGTCCTTACTATTGATCGAGTTTTGTTTAAATTTTTGATACTTTATACACTTATCACAGTTAATAGATTGCTATTATATATTTCTTTAAATTCCAGAGCCGGACATTTATAATTTGTTTTTCCGATTCCTGTAAAAAAGATCACCATGTATATATATATTTTATAAGCATTGAGTTGCCAATTACATCACTAAACAAAACCATGTAATTAGATTTTTTGTCGTACCTTTATCGATTTTTTTACAAGCGATTAGAAATAGTGTACATTTAATAGTTAACTTAGTCTACAAATAATCATGCCTTAATCTCGTTTTTAATAATAATCCCCAAAATAAATAATCTAGAATTGATAAATCGCATGAGCGAGGAGACCATAGGAAAGGTTCATTATTGGTGATCCATTGATCGTAAAAAGTTTCTTAAAAAAATTATTTATCAAATACGCGTTATGTTGGGGGAGCACCGTCGTGCTGATAAAAAATGTTTTTATGTTCGGCGAGAGGTAAATTTTCTAAATAATTGTTATTCAAATTTTGTAAAATATTTAGATATCTTTCACCTAAAAAAAACAAGAACAAAATTGACTATATATATTAGCAGAAGAAACCTTTTTAACTCACTGTTTAAAGGACCTCGCACACTCAACCCTGTAAAATGGCTTTCGGTCAAATTGCTTTAAATTCTAGTATGTTGTATATTTCGAGGTCCTGATCAAAAGTCTCCAGGGACACGGCGCTCCAAATGCCTTACTTTTAGCTGCAAAGCTTCGAAATCTTTGAAAATGGCGTTTTCAGCAGTATAAATGAGACATATGTTGAAAACTATATATAGGACTATTATAAGGTTCATTTTGTGTGTATGTGTTTGTGTGTGTGTGGGTGTGTGCGTAATATCGCGCATGCGTGTTTATTAACCTTCAATTTTTCGTGGATTGTTGAGATCTATCTTCGTTGGTCGGTGTACTCCATCCATAATTGTGTTCAATTAAAAAGATAGATCTTTTATGTTTTATACTTTTCAGTAATACTGCTGAAAAAATATTTTCTTAATGATTTTGCCTTTTTACAATGTAAACAAAATTGTTATTCTGTAGTTAAGTGCTATTCTTTTATGTTGTAACACATGATTAAAAGGGCAATTCACTAATGGATGAACAATTTAAAAATAATTTGTCCCTCTATCCAGCACTTAGATATTCTTTTTTTTATCATATTTTAATTTTCTTTATCATCTGTCAACATTGAAGGATTAATTATAGTTGACTGCCTTAGGCATTAAAATACTTTTTTTTTCACCGTCAACTGGTGGAAATATGGCATATCAGAATATGCGTCCTTGTTTTGTTTGCAAACTTGCTTTACTTCTACGACAGTTGAGTCGACTCGACGGCGATACCAACATAAATAAAAAAGAAAAATTGCCATGGAAAGACGGAATGTAGTTTGCCCCCGCTCGAGATGGATAATTTAGCGAGATTGTGCATTAATTGTAATCGATCAATAATCGAAGAGATCAGAGCTATTGAATTAGATCCTGCCTGTATGCGTTTGAATGTACCGACGCAAACGTCTAGCCATATATGCTTTATTTGTGGTGCTATTGCTGATCTGCGGAGACTGACTTTAGAAGCAAGAGTAAGAATCTTTGTCAATCGGGATATCTATATTCCCAAGGGAGCGAGATCTTGTCATCAGCATTTAGATGATGAAGCCTGTGTAACTATTGCTTTACTACCAGATTTGACGTTTGTAAATCCCTGATTTCTCGGATGAAAGGAACTTAAATGATGCTGATTTCAACTGCTTAACATCGCTGACAAAGGATCAGTTCCATCTACTGTTAACGTACTGTGATCCAGCCCCAGAAAATGGTAAAATGAGACATGTTTATAAAAAAGATCTTCTAACATTTCTATGTAAAATGCGCCAAGAACTATCAGATGAATTCCTCAAATTTATGTTCCGCTATTCGACCCGGCAAGCGGTCAGCTTGGCAAATGCCAACGTACGAAAATCGTTGATGCAGAGATTTGCCACTGAAAATGTAGGACATCAGACTATAACTAGGGAAGGCTATATTACCAGTCATATTACTCTTTTTGCGAATGAATTATATAATCCCAATTAGTCCAGTGCAATTAGGAATTGACCCAAAAATTTTGGGTACATTTTTTTATTTGTTCCTTATTCGAAAGGGGGGTCAATGAAAATCTTAAGTCTGAATTTGCGCATTCCCACTTCCCCCCCCCCTTTCGCCGCCATCTTGGATTTTTTTTTTTTTTTTCAATCGCTCATAACTCGAGTTCTATTTATCGCACAGTAATGAAAAAAACATCGTTGTACTCGTGAGGATTTACTCTTTATGTCATCACGAATGCATTTTTGCCGTAAAAGTTATTGCAAAAAAGTTATTAGAGCTCAAAGTTGAGAAATGATTTAAAAAAATTTTTTTTTCGCTTTCTTGGCTCGCCACTCTTTTGCAGTGCATCTGACACTCTCTGCCAACAAAATGTTATTTAAACTAGACGCGATTTCTAGGATTTAAAAAAAAATTAAGTCCGTAATTGGATTCCTCGCCCGCCAATCCACGCTCAAAGTTGACATGTTCAAATAAGCGCGGAGCGTTTTCAATCAGTCATAGTATTTTAACTTGTACATTTTGTAAACTCATTTCCACACCACCGTTGATTCACAGTGAAACAATCATGGGAAGATGCGGACGTGGATATCGTGAAAACTGGAATTGATTTAAGTCCACAATTTGATGCTGTCGTCGTCGTAGGAGAGGATACGGACCTGCTTGTGTTGCTGTGTGCACTCGGGAAAAATTAAAAAAATGTCTATTTCCGTAAAATAGGAAGGGGAACAACGGCATCGAAGACGTATTCTACAAGCAGCTTCAAACACGCACTTCTGCTGGAGCATTTGCTTTTCATACATGCCTTTTCAGGATGTGACACTGTGTCAGCAATCTGCGGAATGGGAAAGAAAGAAATAATTGACGTCATCAAAAAAAATGTTCACCTTCAAGAGGATATAAAATTATTCCAAACAACCACTCCTGGACAAAATGTCATCGCTGCAGCTGAAGAGAGCGTGTTAATCGCACTGTTCGGAGGAAATGAATCCGATGTGTCCATCGATCGATTGCGATTTAAAATATTTATACGATTGGGTCTTAAAAAGAAAATGGATTTGTCGCGCTTGCCCCCAACGAGTTCCGCAACACGTCAGCATTCCCTACGGACTTATCATCAGGTCCAGAAGTGGCTCGGGCAAGAAAAACACGCGATTTCTTGGGGCTGGAAAAATGGCTACCGCGGTTTAGAGCATGTGACCAGCGAACAAGACCCGATTCCACAAATTCTATTGGACATTATATCCTGTGGATCCGCCAAAAACTGCGGTAAAGCTTGCGGCTGCCGAAAGGCCGGATTAAAGTGTTCCATCTTATGCAAAATTTGCTGCGGCGAAAATTGCACAAACGTCAAGGAAGTTGCAGAAATCTTGGATGATGAAGACAAGGATTGCTACGACCTTCCTACTATGGTACCATTACCCAGAGCGACGAAAAGAAAAGCGTCTGAAGTATCCCAGGAAACTGACGAAAACTATTAATTTCCTATAGAAAAGTGGCAAGAAATCGAACATCAAGCAAAGAAATCGTGGATTAGGCCTCGGGGGGAAACCACGTTAAAAAAAACGCGCCGTCGACTCTACCTCAAAGGTGGTGTGGAAATGAGTTTACAAAATGTACAAGTTAAAATACTGTGACTGATTGAAAACGCTCCGCGCATATTTGAACATGTCAACTTTGAGCGTGGATTGGCGGGCAAGGAATCCACTTACGGACTTAATTTTTTTTAAATCCTAGAAATCGCGTCTAGTTTAAATAACATTTTGTTGGCAGATAGTGTCAGATGCACTGCAAAAGAGTGGCGAGCCAAGAAAGCGAAAAAAAATTTTTTTGAAATCATTTCTCAACTTTGAGCTCTAATAACTTTTTTGCAATAACTTTTACGGCAAAAATGCATTCGTGATGACATAAAGAGTAAATCCTCACGAGTACAATGATATTTTTTTCATTACTGTGCGATAAATAGAACTCGAGTTATGAGCGATTGAAAATAAAAAAACATATCCAAGATGGCGGCGAAAGAGGGGGAGGTAGGAATGCGCAAATTCAGACTTAAAGTTTTCTTTAACCCCCATTTCGAATAAGGAACAAAAGAAAAAATGTACCCAAAATTTTTGGGTCACATCAGTAAATTTTTCCCAATTGCACTGGAGTAAATCCTGAAGTTCCAAAAACGATTGTACCAAAAATTTAGCAATAATAGATTACGAAAATATTTGTGAATTATCTCTTATACGGGTAGTATTATAATAATGACGGATCCATATAAAATCAAGGGGGGTTCCTATAAGTGCGACATCACTTTTCTGTGGGGGGGGGGTCTAGTTCAACGTGACGAAACGTGACCAACAGTGGTTCAAAATCATGTTAATATGCGTGATTCATATTGTTCATTACCTTAAACTATATCTTATAGTACGTTCTCAATATTGCTTTGGTTCTTTTCTAAAGTGGACGCCTATGGAAGCAGACAATATAAACCATCCCCCTTTGACGCAGCACAATACACTACGTGCAGATTACTTAGAAAAATAGACAATTTAATTAAATTAGACCGTGCTGTATTGGAAAAAAAGGAATAACTGAAAACCCAATTAAAATTTCACCTCACGAGCTACGACATAAACAAAAAACAATCAAATATGAAACAAAGCACACAATTAAAACAAAAAGCTATATGAACAAAACTCAGTGCCAGCCAGGATCCCTAGTTAATCACTAAAATGGCGTCTACTGTTTTCCCATGTGTTTTTATTGTGTTGTAAATTAAAACAGCGGGCACAATGGATTTCCGTGCGGGGTGCATTCGCGAACGTGTGCAAGTCTGCGATTGCCGACTGAATGCGACCAACCAATACCCCCGAGACCGACTTTTTCTCAGCCAGATTTTAGTATTTTGCTGCTTATTTTGCCTGCCGGGATCTATTCATTTCCATTAACTCATCTCATCGTCAGAGTTCAAATGACACAAATAAGGCTCACATAAAAATATACGTAAACATTCTCCTCTCCGTTTTATTAAGCTATATCAGCTTTTAAAATAGTATATTATGTAATGATCACAAAATGATGCATATTTTGCTCGAGTATGAAAGTGTAAAAGTGTACGAGTGTAAAATTGCTATTTTGTGCGAGTTGCATACTATATTTTTTCCACGACAACCCACTGCTCACGCGTAATATACTAAATAAATAATAATCGATACAAAAAATATGGAGATATTTTCTTTATTGCTTTGAATACAAACCATAAGTTAGAGTGCCTGGACAGCAATGCCCAACTAGTTGAGAAAAATAAACTATAAAATAACTTCCTACCGATTTTATTTATTTTTTAAAGATAAATTTGCAATTATTGAAAATCATTTTTGGAGAATTTGTGGAATGCTTGATACTAATATTTTCTTGATATTGGCAATTTTCCGTTGTTGAAGTCGACGGCCTTTCACGACTTTCCATTCCTGAAGTCGATAGTATGTTTGAAATGTCCTGTATCGCATTTGCAATTTTATTAGCTGTGTCAAGCTTACTTTTCTTGGATTCATCGATGTATCCTTCAGCGACTGCCGTGGACTTCCAGCCACCGTGGCGTTTTAACGTGGTTGTCACCACCAGCATCAACAAGGATAGTTGCGGAAGATCGGCGAAAGCAGTGCCCGGTATATAATTTGTGATTTGGCAATTTTAAATACTTAGCAATGTCTTTGCCCATAGCTCCAAACTTATTCAAGCCTATTCTTTGAACAGTACATTTTCCTTTTTGATAGTTAATGAAAAACCATAGACCATTAACATTTGGAGGGCGCAGATTTGCATATTTTTTGTAAATTTCACAGTATGGAGCGGTTACAGTAAAATTTCGTACAATTTTGGTTTTAGTGTCTGGTATTGTTACTAAAAGACCTGAACCCAAATCATTGAAATTAGTAATTTTCATTTGATGTAGCTCATGTCTTCTGCATGCACCCATTACGCCCGTAACTAATGCGACCTAAATAGTTAACCAAATTACTTATTATTATCACACAATGGCTATAATTAAACTTACTTTTGTCGCTAAATATATTTCATCTGGCGCTTCATTTATAAATTTTTTGATGTCATTTGAGGTAAAGGTCTTTGACTTTTTGGGCCTGTAACCTTCGGATTGTCGCTTGAGGAATGCTTTCAGTTTCAAATATTTGGCAATATCTATATTTTCATGAATACTAAGAGTCGTTCTCAGCATTGAGTATTGTGTCCATAAAGTAGAACTTATTAGAAAACGATTTTGCGTTTTGATCCCTTCTCCAATCCAAAAAGAGGTTGTAAGCGCGTTGATACATTTTCTTCGACGTTTCTGGTAATAAATTTAGTGTTGTCAACTTTGCCGCTTCTCTTATGCTTGGGGGTGTCAATTCTAAGTCATTATCACTATCACTTTCCATATTAATCATCAAATTTATTGGAAATAACTCCGAAATTATCTGCAAATGTACAAAGATGTTGACAGAAACAATCTAGAATGACATTTCATTACTCCGTCGTTGGACGTCATATTCTCTAAGCCGCCTTAAAAATTTTGTCATCAAAAACAGTTAAAATGAGTGAACTTGCAACTTGCCTGGCAACCGACGCGAAATGAAATTCCGTGCAAAATGCAGTTACTTATGATTGAGCCTACACTCTTAAAATAAACATATTTTGATGTTGTCGTAGAAAAATAAGTTTTCGGTTGTAATTGAATATATTTAATTTTAACATTCTGCTAGTATATTTCTTGAAATAAAATGTTAAATAACTTCTGTATTTACCGATTAATCGTTTTAAAAAATAACGGAGTTCTTTCTCCAGCTAACTCTAATTTACCATCCCAATAGGATCAGAATCTGTTTTTAAATTTAATAATAATAGATTACTTGACTTGGTTTTGTCTAACGTCGGTCGGCTGTATAGTTGAGAAAGCTTTATTAGGGGTATTAGTTAAAGAAGATAACCATCATCCCGGACTTGTAATCTTGCTACACGTTGAATATGAAAATCATAATAATACATTTTCAATTAATTAATATACAAATACTTTTAATTCTCTGAAAACTAATTTTAATCTACTATATCAGGAACTGCTTGAGACTGTTTTTTTAATGACAACATAGCGAGATTAACTCCGCGTGCCAACCTTTTAATGAGAAATTAACGATGGTTTTTATAGCCTGTGTACCCAAATATGTATACACAAAAAATAATAATAGACAATTTTCACCTTGGTTCAATGCTGAAATTATCAGAGATATAAGAAATAAAGGAAGACACTTGAAACTCCACAAGAGAGCCGGAGATGATATTGCCTATAATGAATTTATGAGACTCCGGTCCAAAATTAAATTAGACATTAAAACTGCTTTCAGAAGCTATACACCTCTGGCTGAATGTAATATTAACATCGATCCAAACACAACTTTTGGGCTTACATTAATGACAAAAAAGGAGGGACTAACATCAGCAAAAATATGATCTACAAGGGGGAGCAAATATTTGTATCATAATATATGATACAAATTGAGAACGACAGACATTAAACAACTATTTAAAAGTTATAACAGTTTTGACAATCCGCTCCACTGAGAATGCTAAAGCAACAGTGTTGCCAATCAGTGGTTAATAGTCTGATCTGCGGACATTTTCTGAACTCCCCCCTCGTATTTTTAACAGAAACCATCACAATAATACAATTCTTCAAATTCCGAATAGTAAAAAAGGAAGAAACAATTAAAATAGAAAGAGTGAATTCTCCCTCCCCGCTATTCTGTTTCTAAAGTATTCGATAATTTATTGGTGTATGCAGTAGGTATTGTTTTTATAAGAATATGGATAAAATAAATAATCACAAATTGATTTTATTCCGGAGCATTTTATTTTTTGGGGTGGGGGCGGTAAAATCCAGTCTTGCCACCCTCAAGAAATTTTCAGATCCGGCACTGGTAATTTTGATTGTATTTATCGCACACAATAAGGCACTCCAGTCTTTTTGGTCCCTGTTTACGATTCAAAAGTTTCGCTCGGTGGAAATTCCGGAAATACCCCTTTTGGGACAAAAAACACCACTTATTATATATATATATATATATATATATATATATATATATATATATATATATTTTAGAAAGGTAGTCTTGACTGACTAGTTAAGGTACAAACATAAAATTTTATTGAGGTTGCAGTCAGTGATAAGGTATTTTGGCCAATACAAAAAGAAAACTCTTTGTTATTGTCAAGTCAGTTGAAACTATCTCTGGGCTTCAGCATAGTTTCAACTGAGTCCATTTTGTTAATTATTTTAAATGAAATTTTAATCAGATTTTATTAATATGTGTAACTAAACTTAAGTTAAATGTTTTATTTATAACAGTAGGAGTGTAGCTATGCGTGTGGGATCGACCACTAGTTACGTTTTAAGAAATTTTCCTGCCATGTGTTTCGACGCAGATTTATCAAATTAACCTCAAGTTAATGTCTTGAGAAAGCTAATAAACATTAGCGAAAGCTTGACAATAACAAAGAGTTTTCTTTTTGTATTGGCCAAAATACCTTATCACTGACTGCAACCTCAATAAAATTTTATGTTTATATATATATATATATATATATATATATATACATATGTATATATATGAAATTATTAAACATGTAAAGATCAAAGCTGTAACAACTGCGAACCTATTTTAGATACAGTCGAAGATATTCTGGTAGATGAAAAAATACATAGATTTTTCAATTATGGAGCCTGAAATTTTTGTAAATATAGAAGAAAACTAATGACCTTTAGTGTACAAATTATCATAAACTATAAATAAAAAAGTATTATTTTTGTAATATAAAAAAAATATTTTTGTATATTGAAAAATAAAATATACAAGCTTCCATTACAATTCTGAATAAAAATAGTTACCAAAAAATCGTATTCAATTTATTTAATTTATATACATATTTATCCATATATTATTTATTTTACAGGACAATGTTTTAAAAAAGTAAGTTTTGTGCAGACATTTTTTCTTTAAGGGTCGTTTCGACTCTTCTTTGAGTGCAAATTTGATATAAAAATTTACGATTTATACCGTCTCCTCTATAATCATAATATAATACTATACATAATGTTCTAAAATTATTTTTCAAGTTTATTCTTATTCAAGGGTAGTTTACACCCCTATTCGGGGTTGGAATGGATTTTTTCAGTGTGAATATCATGAGTTACAAAATTGGAAAACAAAATCATAATTAATTTTTTTTTATCGTATTATCTTTATTTTTCAACCCCCTCTAATTAACCTTAATATTTAAAAAAATTTAAATTATAACAACACCTAAAAACGGGTGTTTCTTGCACCAAAAGAGGAGTTTATGGAATTTCCACCAAGCGAAACATTTGGATCGTAATCAGGGACCAAAAAGACTTGGTTTAAAATATATTTTGTTCCGGTAAGTGATAATACAATCAACCCCGCAATTCGACTGGAGTAAAGAACAAATTTCTTATTAATAGTACTAATAAATACCAATACGGTTCAATTTGAAAACAAATGTGTTTTATCCCAAAAACCATTTCGATGAAATTTATTTGCCCATAAATTACCGAAACATTTACTATCTTTTTTTACTAATATCTATCTGACAGGAAACTTACTGTCCAATACCATGGATTTAAGTCTGATGAAATAACAGCAACGTCTGGCGTTCCTCAAGGGTCCGTTCTTGGACCCTTGTTATTCATAATATTTATAAATGACATTAACTGTGAACTTCTAAATAGCACTCTGCTGTACGCTGACGATTGCAAGCTGTATTCGGCCATCAACAATTTAAATGACTGCTTTAACTTGCAAAAAGATTTGCAACAAATTAGTACGTGGTGTGACAAAAATAAACTGCATCTAAATATTAATAAATGTAAATACATGACTTTTACAAGAAAGCTTAATCCAACTGAGTTTACTTATTCTTTAAATGATTTTCAACTATCTAGATGTAGTCAATTTAAAGATCTTGGGGTCATCTTCGACAGTAAGTTAACCTTTAATAATCACATAAATTCGTGGTCAGTTCTTACAGAAACTTAGGTTTCATAATCAGAAATACCAAAGACTTTGTGGATAATAACACCTTGATATTGCTGTTTAATGCATTTACCAGATCAAAATTAGAATATGCTTCCATAATCTGGAGTCCAGAATACGCCGTGCATAAACTTAGCGTTGAAAAAACGCAAAGAATCTTCAGTAAATATCTTTGGTATAGAAATGACGGAATTTATCCAGCAAGAAGTACACCTCAATGTGATCTATTAAACGATATCAAATACATGATTTGGAATCCCGCCGTAAGTATTCTTCGATTGTGTTTTTATATAAAATTTTGAATAATGTGATTGATTGCCCTGAGTTATGTAGTTATATCAAATTACATGTACCATCAGTTCATACACGTTCAAATAATTCTTTTTATCTAAATACGCCTCGTACAAATTTACTTAAATCTTCACCCTTGCATATGATGTGTTCAAACTATGTATATATACAGGACGATGTTGATATATTTTGTGCTACTGTTAAAAAAATTAAGCAATCTGTATTGCATTCAAACTAAAAATATTTACTAGTTTATGTACAAATATTTTATGTAATTATACTTCAGTTTTTCATATATATTTACCGTACAAAATTCTGTAACAATGTTTTGTTCTTTCCTACCCTGTAATTGGATTTCTTATCTGTTTGGGTAGTTGTATTCTAAATAAATAAAAAAATAAATAAATAAAATAAATAATTTAGTATTTTCGAGTTTCGATATTTCTAACATTACACGAAATAGTCAGGAAAACTAAAAATTAAATTAAAATAAACATTGTCTGGGCGGTTCATCCTCGACATAAAAAATGTCGCTCTACTATTATCTCTCTGCGTCATTAAAAAATGAATCAAATTGTTTTGTAAACAAAAACTATCTGTAGAAAATGTATTGTGACCGTGCAAAAACAAAATTGAGTGTGTGATGAATTTACATGATTTCAGGTCGCCTGAAATCAAAGAAATGATTTTTAAAAAATGGCTGCCATCTGTGGTCGGGCCTAGAACACAAACTACTGAACCGATTTTGCTAAAATATTGTATGTGTGTTCAGGGCAGTTACATATTGAAGGAAAATGACAAAATCGAACCTAGCACAACTGTGGGGGAGTTAACCGCAAAAAACCAATAAAAAAAAAGTAAAATAATTTTCTTTCAAAAATGGTTCTATTGAATTTAATTAAATTTAACACATGGATACTCCTTTAGTACTGGTATGAGATGACGTGACTTAATGAAATTTACAAGGTCGGGGGCTGTGGAGGGTAAGGTTGAAAGAATAAAATTTTTTTCTCTAACGATTTTGATCAAATATAACACATATGATTCCTTACTTCCACGAAATCATATGATCCGTTTGTCCTAAAAAATGCAGGGGTACAGTTCTGAGGACGTAAGGCTATATTTAATAATTAAATAATTTTAGTTTCTAAAACGGTTCTAACGGTTTTTGATCAAATTTGGCAGTTGGCACACAGATTTGAAATACAATTTGTAACAGCAACATAAATTTATTATTTTTTATTGCCACTATTACAGTCCGACCCATCTCTAAATAGGGAAGTTTATTCGAATTGGGTGAGACCGATTTTTACTTCTCGGAGTCAGTCAAACAGCCACAATCCTTTATAACATTTTGCTCTAAATCTATTGCATCAAAAACGTATTTTGTTTAAAATATACCTAACAGTTTACACGCCTTTTAGGATCACCCTGTATACAGATACGAGCCAGGTATTCGTGTTTCTAAAAAAGTGTCTACACACACACACACACACACATACACACACACATGTATAAACCCATACATTTTTTTATTCAATATTTGAGTTCAGTGTGTCATTTTCTCGATATTTACTTTTTTTAAATGTCAGATTGAAGCATACCCGATTAAAATAAATAAGTTTAATTCCATATACTTACAAACTGAAGGAAAGAACTCGACGTGTATTTAAGTGCAAAGAAATTGTATGCCCAGTGTCATCTACCCGTGAATAGCTAAACTAAACTTAATGAAATATTCCTTCCACTCTTCAGTTAACTTCACGTTGAAATATGAGTAGAAGTTTCAAACCAATACAGGACAGAAATTGCTCAGAGAGTTTAAAACAACTTCTGGTTTAGAGACCTGTAATAATGCATAAAATCAATATTTACGTTTAATGCTGAGAGGAGTTAATAGAATCCTAACATATTTTTGGGGTAATTCCTTTACGGTTACCTGTAACGAATGGGTTAGGTAATACAAACATTTTTTCACTATATACTTTCAAAAACCACTTTCATATATAACATGGACTTATTCCTTATCGTTTTCATCTAATTATTATTCACGTTAGAATTAGGGTTAGATATTTAGTCGCTTGTAAATTTAACTGTGTATCTTGCTGGATGGACTATGTCCTAATGCCAATAAAAAAATATAATGTATAGGTATACATAGATTATGGACTGAATCAACTATGACCATCTTTAGACTCTCACCGAATGAAGGAAGGATAAGCAACATGCTTTTGACAAAAATAGTTTTACTTACTACTGGAAAAGTTTCCAAAAATATATTTTAAATACGTAAAAGTATTAAATACCTACTTGGTTACTTTTTAAAGCACAGATTTCATGGTACAAATTAAAAACAGGAATTTATCAAACACTATTATTTCCTGTTATATAAACATGAATGTCCGATCTTTACCTGACAATTTCTTCGTAAATAATTACTTGACTGGCATTTTTTGCTAAATTGTTGCTTGCAATAAATAAAAAAATCTATTTCTAGGTAGTAGAGTCAGGCAATATACCCATTTTTTTTAATTAAAACATTTTTAAATTCAGTTGAAATTTTCTTGATTATATTTTGCCTAAATAGTAAAGTTACTTGCTTCTTGAAAATGCCTCCATATTTTCACTTTTGAGTAAAACCAATTTAGTCATCCATAAAGCTAGTAAAAATGAGCAGATTTTCGAACAGACTCATCTCAAGAAATTATTCCACCACCCCTGCTCACCCCTCCCAAATAGACTACTTGTATCTACCTACAAATATATTTTTTCTCAAAACTAGTAAGATATAGAGAAAAGCGCTGGATGCCATTCGATATAAGATTCTTATTTTATATTTTACTATTTTCTCTTATATAATAAAGGTTCACAACAAAAAGTGGGTGAAGCTTTCCAATAATAAAACATATTCGATTCGGCGACAACTCTAAAATAAATAAATCAAAATTCTGTAATATATAAAAAATTAAGACCATTATTTATTGTATCGATTGATATAACATGTATATATTATTTATTTCAATAAAGCCGCCAGCGGCACGCAAAGGGGTGTCTGCGTGTGTAATTGATTAGGATCTCATTTAATAGTATAGTAAAAGTCAGCAAAAATCTTCTTCGAATGATTTTTGCGGAACTGTAACAAAATCTGAAAATATTTTGCATGAACCGCGTGAGACATGTAGAAATGTCGTCGGAAGATATTTTTGGAAGTACTGTTACGTAAGGGGTATTCATATTTTAGGAGAAAACTATAAATCAGCTTTAGTAGGTTACATATTGATACAAATTATTTTTCCAAATTCTAAAAAATTGATATACTTTGCAATAATATTGAACAAATATTGAGAACGAGACCTGACACTGGTTTATTAAAAACAAACAATAAATACGAACTTGTACTCAATAGGTAACCTGCTAAGTAAGCAACTAGTAAAATGATAAATACGAATTTTATTAACGCGGGCGACAGTCGAATTCTTAAGACAGTCCTATTCGTAAGTGTTAAGAAGTGCGACATCAGTGATATTGGTAAGAGCCCCAATTTGTTACTATTATTGTTATGCCTGTTTGTACTGTGACATTCTTTGTTGTTATTTTGTTAATAAATTATGTTTGTTTTAAACTCGTTTCCTACTTTGACTACCCAATCTCCCTCTCTCGCAAGCCAAGTGGCCGTCAGTCGCGGCTTCCCCAAAGGGAGGTTCAATTTATTTTTGTATGGGATATAATTTTTGTGGTTCTAAGATCGAGTTGTTTGCTTTCCAGAAGGATAATTAATCGAATAATTTGTTTTAAAACATTCATTATTGTATATTAGTTACTTTTTATTAAAATATATACTATTTTATTTCATTGCTGACAAACAAAAAAACTAATTAGATGCATCATTAACCTAGCAGACGTTGCATAATTGTAGTGAAACTAGACCATGACCAGGATATGTTTATATTTGATAAAATATATTGAGTTATTATGAATGGTATGTCGTTTATTAAATATTGTAATTGTTTTACATGTATACATGTGTTACATTATATGGGTAAATATAAATATTGTACGCTGATTGATTATTGAATATTTTTATTGTAGTTTATGAAGTATACATGTATTAAACTGTTTTTTGATATAAAGATATATACTTGGATATATAAATAAATATATAATAACGTAACAATATACTGGATCATAGTCGGTAAAAAACAAATAGAGTAATTGTGGAGTGTCATATGTACAACAGATAGAAACAATGAATTTGTATGGGAGTGATCTTGCTGATATCACATGGTGTCGGGGAATGTTGGGATTAGTACTAGATTATATAATTTTTAGATAGTTTTTCTTTTCCAATAGTAACGTCATTTGATTTCAATTTCATTAATTTTTCATTCTTCAATATAAACATTTAAATGTAAAATATTTTAAAAGTCAGATTAGTCTCTTTGATACCCAATATTTATTCTTAACTAAGATAATATAAAAGCATTAAGGTAAAATATATGGTGGAAAAGTAAAAACTTTTATTTTTACAATCTTTTTATTTTTACTAATTTTCCAGGGGGAAAGAATTCCCTAGTTTCCAATATAAAACTAAATAATTTTTTAAACCTATGAGTAATTTACACCAACAGTAAGACAGTGGCCAACGTCGCATACGTTGTTTATTGAATTGCTCTGTGGACAAAAATAATATGGGAAGGACATTAGATAATAGTAAATTAAAAGTTAGGAAGGCAGAATTAAGTATTTAAAAAACAGAGACACACACAAACAGAGAACACAGAGAAGAACCACAGTACCAAACTAGGTGTTAAAGAATTTGTTTTTTTATGTGCATAGGGAATAACTAACGTCTCAAGAATTATGTATAAAAGTGTACAATGTTGATTATTATGAGGTTTTTGCATGAAGAAATGCAAGTATATTTATGAGGTTTTTGGGTATAGAAACGCAAGTGTTTTATGGAGTTTATGATGATGAATAATATGAGATTTATTATGGTGAATATTACGAGGTGTGTTGATTTTGTGAGGTTTGTTGCACAAAGAGATGCAACGTGACAGATGAGGAAGACGTGGAAGATGGTTTCACGATGAAACTAAACGTCAGCCCCATCAATTAAAGTTTTTTGTACAAAAGTACGTAAGTGAGACGGGTTCTGTTATTTTTTTTATATGCAATAAGTTCAATTTTAACACGAAGGGTACAAATTTGAGTAGAAAGTTGTTTATACAGGAAATAGTCCTAGAAAAGTCAAATTTCATGCCAAAAGATAAAACTAACTTTAAATATACTCGGAAGCAGGAAAACATTTTGCATAATTTGTTAACTTAAACTCAAGAAGAAAAATATTTTGGTGAATTTAGTAGAACTTCCCCCATTTTTCATTTATATTTACTTGTCTCTGGTGAAATAATAATAATAAAAAAACTTGGATGTACGATGTACATACATTTTTTCTTTGGGAAATAAACAATATTTCTGGAATAATAATGCTTTTATAAAAATATTTCTATAATAATGTTTTAAAGAAATTTTTTCCTTAGTAATAATGCTTTTGTAAGAATATTTATATTGTAATATTTTCAATATTTTTTTTCATGTAATAAAACGCACGAGGGCGAGGCACACTTAGCACTGAAGACCAGAGAATGGCAGTTGACATTGCGAAACCAGGAGGGTTGGATCCTGAGCAGAGCAAGGAATAGGCACTTGGACCATCCATAGTATATAGGTCATTATTAATGTTCAGAGAGAAGCAACATGGGACCTAAACATTAACTTTCCCTAACCACTACATGTTGGTGACAATGGATTTCCAGTAAGGACCGTAGGGATAATCCGTTCATCTATAGCCAGCTAAGGGCTAAAATGTCTGCTGCAGTTCCCGAAGCCAGCTATCTAGCTATAATGCAGTACATGTTCCCATCATACCTGCGCTAACTTTCTTCGGACAAATGTTTTGTTTATTTATAGTTTACAAGTGTCAGTAGCCCAGGCGTTCGCTACAGATAACTCAGCGACTTACCTCCAATCCACTAAACAAGTAATAACTCAGTGTAAGTGCAAAAATGCTAGACAAGGTGTGCCCGCAAAAAACTATATTTCCTGTAATGAAATTAATTAATTTGTAGAAATTTTTTATTGATGAAGCGTATTTTACCAATTTGTATAATTTTGTTATCTTGAATGATAGTTTTTAAATGAATGAATGAATCTCTGTTTTTAGTGTTAGGTTGAAACTTTGTTTTTTCTATATTGAGAAATATCTTTTTTAGAGCTAGGGGCTAGCTCTATCTAAAAGGGGGAAATGTGTTACGTAAGGGGTATTCATATTTTAGGAGAAAACTATAAATCAGCTTCAGTAGGTTACATATTGATACAAATTATTTTTCCAAATTCTAAATTGATATACTTTGCAATAATATTAAACAAATATTGAGAATGAGACCTGACACTGGATTATTAAAAACAAACAATAAATACGAACTTGTACTCAATAGGTAACCTGCTAAGTAAGCAACTAGTAAAATGATAAATACGAATTTTATTAACGCGGGCGACAGTCGAATTCTTAAGACAGTCCTACTCTTAATGTGTTAAGAAGTGCGACTCCTTATCCTGACGCATTTTCCCACATCAGTGATGTTGGTAAGAGCCCCATTTGTTACTATTGTTGTTGTGCCTGTTTGTACTGTGACACTGTTTGTTGTTATTTTGTTAATAAATTATATTTGTTTTAAACTCGTCTTCTACTTTGACTACCCAATCTCCCTCTCTCACAAGCCAAGTGGCCGTCAGTCGCGGCTTCCTGAAAGGGGAGTCATGACAGTACTATGAAAGTTCTCGAGTCATGAGTGCAACATGAGATTTTGAAAATTACAACGAAAATTCAATTTTTGGAACTACCACAATAAACACCCCACGGGGCGTAATTCTTGCAACTGCAATGAACGACATTCCACGGGGTGCGATTTTTGCAACTACAACAAAAGACGTCCCACGGGATGTAATTTTTATAACTACAGCGAAAGTCATCGTACGGGGCGGCGTAAATTGCAACGAAATTTGCACAAAGCGACAATTTTAGCGGCTGTCTCAAAAACGGAGTTCCAAACAAAACTCTTTCCTACGATCCGACGTTGTGTAGTACTGCTTCTCATACACGGTATGGACGTATATGTTTCCGTCGTACTTGGCTACATGCCTCAGTAATTCGGAACCCATGTTATTTCTATTACCATCTACAAAGTGCATGGGACTGCCTTGCCTGAACGTATGAATGTTAAAATATAATTCTGATCTGTTGAGATTCAAGCATATTTAAACTCGGTAACAAAGTGCCCGAAATTACCTATGATATTTTACCAATACATATAAGACAGGCAGCTGAAAGCCCACAAAGTCGCAAATATTAAATTTTCACAGAGTAGACCCCAAGTGAGTTGTTCTTACTTGTGATGTTTCGTTTTTGAAATTTTTATTAACTCGCAATACCTACATTGTATACCAATGTATTCTTGGTTGTATGTAGTCTGTATGGAAATTTAATGCAATTTTTTTTGTAAAGAGGCCTGAAATAAAGGCTTATTCTGAGTAATTAAGGAAAAAAATAATTTTGTGGAAAAGCAGTAAAAGGAAATTGAAAGTTCGATTTGGAAATCGGATTTATTCCATTACTGCTTACAGTCAACTTTATGTTGTGTTGTTATTGTTGATCCATTGCCTGTTAAAGGGATTTCTGATCTCCACAAAATTAAAGCTACTCTTTTGGATCATTAGTTATAAATAGAAGAACAGACCTCAAGGAGAGATTCTTCCATCCAGGTCTTCCGCCCAGGTCTTTTGCTCAAGTCTTCCTCTGTACCAGTCCTCTGGACGAGTTCTCGGTATAGAAACTTCGATTGCTGAATTTGGTTGATTGTTCGATATCGGAAAACAAGATAAGTGCGCAATTATAACCATTTTTTTAACGATGCTGATTTTATTATTATTATTTTTTTAATAATTCGGAATCACTAAATTGAATGCTAATTGTTAGGAAACTCCAGAATGTATCCAGAGCTAGAGCTAGCGTGCATTTTGTTATGCTCGAACGCTGTAGTCCTCCACAGATTTAGTTTTCAAAAAGTGCGTAGCATACTGAGTTAAAAGCAAGAAAGTTTTATCTCACTAAATTCTTTTTATTTTTGTTAAGGCGACCGGTTTAATTTAATTTAATTTTAGTTCACGAGACCGGTCGCCTTAACAAACATAAAAAGAATTTAGTGAGTAAGGCTTTTTTGTTTTGTACTTAGATTTTCAGTTGAATCTTTTTGGTGTCAGTCGCTTGCTTTAACGTAAATAATTGGATGGTAGTTGGAGATTAATCTTATACCTCTGCATATATATATATATATATATATATATATGCAGAGGTATAAGATTAATCTCCAACTACCATCCAATTATTTATATATATATATATATATATATATATATATATATATATATATATATATATATATATATATATATATACAGATTTTATTAATATGTGTAACTAAACTTATTTATAACAGTAGGAGTGTAGCTATGTGTGTGGGATCAACCACTAGTTACGTTTTAAGAAATTTTCCTGCCATGTGTTTCGACGCAGGTTTATCAAATTAACCTCAAGTTAATGTCTTGAGAAAGCTAATAAACATTAGCGAAAGCTTGACAATAACAAAGAGTTTTCTTTTTGTATTGGCCAAAATACCTTATCACTGACTGCAACCTCAATAAAATTTTATGTTTGTGTATATATATAATATATAAATTGTTAACTAATTGTTAATACTTTCCAAGGGACAAATATATACCTGAATCCTATCCACTTTCATTGTGTCTTATTGAGTTATAACTAACAACATTCCCTATCAGGTTAATTAAGAAGTGCTAGAAATTAATAAAGTGTTAGCAAGTAATGTGTTAGATATAAGACAATGACGTTCCAGTGAACGTCTTTCAGACACCCAAATCATGGACCGTTCAAATTTACACCACTTGGTAAACACCCCAAGCGTGAATTCAATAATTGCAACACGAATAATACTTTTTTCAACACTTAATTAACTTACTTAGTTAGTAGTTTTAACCAATATAATTCACTAGCTATCACTATACCTTTTACTAGTCTGATCACCTTGTTTTCTTGACCTGATCACTTTGCTATCCAAACTAGAACTACTCCAATCCCTTCCAAATATTTTCCTGAAGTCATTTTTGCATGTTGCATGCGGTTTTCTGTTAAGTCGGATTTAATTGTAACTCCTGAAAATTGCTCTGAAGGAGATTTTCATATTATATAAACGGGACATGATGGTAGGTTCTTTTAAGATGCACACTGCACAGAGGGAATTCAGTCTCCGTACGAGAAGCAAATCTTGCAGCCGTTTAAATTCTTTTTTATTTACAAAAAGCCCATACTTTTATAACTAAAAGATTATTATTCCGCCTATTAAATTCTTATATTTCATATATTAAATTTATTTTTCAAATAATTCTTTGATATTGAGTGAAACGTGAGACCATTTGTTACGGGATGAATTCAAATAATTGTATTTATAACGACACAATAAATCGGGATAGTCATATAACTCACATTTTTCTTTTCGACGTTGGTTTCAATTTTTCCAATACCCTTGAATGGGTTCTTTTCAAAGAACGAACTTGGCGAAATCTTGATAAGGCTTTCTATAAGTGAGAATGGCACAGGAATAATATCGTAAACTTTACAAATCCCATTTAGAATTGTGACTTTTATGTTCGTTGAAAGCGGATTTCGGCTTTTGGCTTCTTTTTGTTAGAGAGAAGCGCAGTCGTTTAACGCCCGTACGTATTCTTCTGGCTCTAATTATTATCTCATTCACCAGAATATCTCTTTGTTGCTTCCTTTCTCTTATTTTATCATTTATTATTATTTATCACAGATTGTATAAACATTCTCTTTTATCGTTTTGTAACTAACTAGGAGGGAAATTAGAATTGGTGATCTTATAATAACATACGAGGGGTTCGTCCTTGAAAGATAAATCCCTTCAAAAAAATTAATACACGAAATATACGGTTTAAATATTGCGACTAGCTTCCTATTGACCTATCTATACCAACTGAGTTACGGTATGAAAATTTGTTTTGTTACCAACTGTTGTAAAATAAAAAGTGTTTCAACAGATAATACAGACTATGCATTTCCGTCGAAATGACGCAGTATATCTGGCTGTTCTTTCTGGTTTGCTTGAACTACACACTTTTTTCTACTGAAGTTGGAGCTATTATTCGGAGCTTATTCGGTAAATATTTTTGAACGTATTTTCTGATGGATGTAATACACATTTCTTACTAATTGAGTTTGGTTGCTCTTCTAATGGATCTACAGATATTTAACTAAAAATTTTTATAATCATGATTCATTTTTATGACCTTCCTTACTTTTATTCATTTTATTTTTCAGTTTTCAACTTTGGAAAAAACAGAGTTTTTATTGATTTATCGAGAACCTTGCAGTCTATTCTTAACGGTTTCCTAGTAGACGCTGTCTTGACCATAAAACCATGAAATTATTAGTAGATAGTCTTAGAAGGTATGGTTCTTTTACCAAACCAAAAATAAACAGAAGTAAACCGGTGAGGAATGATATTAATATAAATGAAGTCGCTGCCGTTAATGAAAATCTACACACCTCAACATCAGTATAATCATCATCAATAAAATTGTGAGAGGTTACTAAAATTGGTTCAAAAACGAAAAGTGAGATAACATCAAATCTTTACGTTTTGAGGTCCTAGGAACCCAAAAAAGTGGTTTTTGAAAAATGTCTGTGTGTGTATGTGTGTTAGCACGATAGCGCCGAAACTGCTGAACAGATTTCAATGAAACTTAGCATGTGCATTTCGTTAGTGCTCCAGAAGATCTGAAAAGGTTTTGGTTGAGATCGGATTACGTTTAGTGCCGTTTTGGCGCAACAAGTTATTTATTTTGTAATTACTTACAATATTCAACCGAATTATTGAAAAGCAATTAAAATTCCAATTTCAACGATATAGCACACTTCCACTCTTTCGATTTGGTTTCCGTGAAAAAATTAAAAACAAAGCAAATGTAAAGCATAGATCGCATTTCGCGTGACATGCTCGATGCGCGTAGCCGTTACGTCGTGACGTCACGCGTTCCTATTCAACAACAACTATACAGCTTTACTGTCGCATTTAATTTCAAATATTTTGAATTGGAGAACGGATTTGGATAAAAGTTTGCATGAGGGTTTCATCAATGTTCTAGAAGATCTGAAAAGGTTTTGGTTGAAATCGGATTAGGTTTAGTGCCGTTTTTTTTTTAAATATATACAGAGACAAATCGAAGAATTACACTACAAATATTCCTCTAAAATCTAGTAAAATTACTGAAATGCAAGCTAACTAATGTTTATTTAACAAAGTCATGAGCGATCGGTTTGCAATGAGCAAATTTTGTCGATTGTCGTTTGTTCCCCGCGCTATGTTTTAGTAGTTTGTCATCCGATACGTTGGTATCATGTCACATATAAGATTTCGGCATATTTACAACTTTTAGTGACTGTGTACAAGTGGATTGTCACAAACTTTAAAGGTAGGTGTAACAATAGCAATATCATATGCTTTTATTATAGATTATCACTTTACCAATTTTCAGTTTGTTACTTTACGAATCTGCAATGTTTATGGTACCTAACTAGACTTTCTTAGTTGTTCAAGTGATGTTAAACTTATTAATACGATAATAGTATATTATTCAACGAGCGATAATGTAGCAAACTGAATACTATATTTTATCTACGATTACAACAATTAATATTAAATTGCAAGTATACAGAAACATTATTTACAAAATAATGTCAACAGTTAAACGTCAAACTAATCAAACATGTCAAATCACCTTCCTTTCCTCAATAATAATAATGGACCATTAAATTTCACCGTATCGGAAAGTTGATTGGTTTTATCTAGTGAATTATGCTACTCCCGCTTATAATTCACGCTATTTGTTTATGGATACTATTACTTGTTCAAAAGCAGTTGATTAGTGAATATATTATAATCAAATAGATAAAGAGATAAAATAGTTTCAAATAGATTATAGCCATATTAGAAACTAAATGAGTTATTATCTTCTGGACGTGAATGAAATAGTGTGTGCGTGTGTATGTGTTGTGTTACCACGATAGCACCAAAACTACTGAACGGATTTGGATAAAAATTTGCATGAGTTTAATGCTCCAGAAGATCTGAAAAGGTTTTGGTTGAGATAGGATTACGTTTAGTGCCGTTTTGGCACACAATTTAATGCTCTTTTCGGCTTCAAAGATCCACCGAGTGGGGAGGTTCCAGCCGCTTCCAGTAGCTGCCGATGTTTTAAAATAATTGAAGCAGCGAAATTTACTTAGATTTTTTTCCAAAACACTTACCTACTTATTTAGAAGAAATTCCCTTGCAAGTTAGAAGAAGTATCTGGTACCATAAAGATGGTACTTTTTTTTATACATTTATTTAACGTCGGCCTATTTCCGCTACTGAGGCCTAACACCGACGCCTGTAGACGAGCTACCCCCCACCAGGAATTTTGCCGAACCTCTTCCCTTAAGAAGAGTAGGGATCTTTTACTTGCCTATCATTTAATAGACAAGGAACCCACGGCTTTACATCCCCTCCAAAGGATGGTATATCTCCTATACAACCCTTGCCTAAGGTTATATAGCTTCCGCGCACACACTGATACACAAGCCGCTGGAAGATGTGTGAGGCGAGGATGCGGTTTCCGTTGGAATGGTCACCCATCCAACTACTAACTGCGCCTGACGTTGCTTTACATCGCATACCGAAGTATGTACATAGTAAAGACGCACCTACGCTCGCCCCACAAGATGGTGCTCCTTCACATATTACCCGTATTGTTTCTGGTTATTTAAACACGATTTTTGGAAACCACTGGATAGGCAATACCGGACCTATGCGATGGTCAGCTAAATCACCAGATTTAAATCCGCTGGATTTCTTTTTGTGGGGTTACCTTAAGGCGTTTGTGCATCACACCCAACCTCAGAACTTTGAGGATTTAAAAAATAAAATAAGCAATGGATGTAATTCTATTCGACGGAATATTTTATTACGTTTAGTGTATGGTGGATTAATAAAAAGACTTAATTATTGTACTCACGTTAATGGAAAAAATTTTGAACAATATTTGCAAAAAACTTTTAATTTTCTCCTCACCTGATAAAAATTTTTAAGAAAAGAAGAAAACACTAATGTTTATTGCAAAATCAACATTGTTTTATTTTTAGTATTCTTGTTAACTTGTTAGTGTTTAATTTCAATAGTGAAGTTCTGAAATTAGTTAGTGATGTTCTTGCTAAGCCCATTGCTCACTTAATAAACTTATGTATTAAATGTGGAATTTATCCTGATATTTTCAAAAAATCACAAGTTACTCCTGTATATAAAAAAGGTAACTTTAATAATACTGATAGCTATAGGCCTATATCAATTAGTCCTATTATCTCTAAGATATTTGAAATTATTCTAAAAATTCTTGGAATTATTTGAGAAGAACAAATTACTAACTGATGCCCAATTTGGGTACAGACCAGCAAGGTCTACTATTGATGCGATCTGTGAAATGTATGACATTGTTATAGAAGCTTTTGATGAACGCAAATTTTGAACTGCTAAATTTTATGATATGTCTAAGGCTTTTGGTACTATGAACCACGAGGTACTTGTGCAAAAATTAGAATATTATGGTATAAGAGGAAATGCCTTAAATTTATTTAAATCTTACCTTGGTGGCCGTCAACAATGTGTCAAGTTTAATGATAACGTATCACAATTCTCTAGAGTCGATTATGGGGTGCTACAGGGATCTGACCTTGGCCCGGTGTTATTTATTATTTATATTAACGATATGTCTTTCAACTTAGCTTCCGAAGTGGTTCCAATACTGCAGCTGATGATGCCACATTTCTACTTAGCAATAAATTGTCACAAAATCTACACCAAAACATCACGGAATCGAATAATTTGATAGTAGACTGGTCGGAAAGTAAATATCTCACCAAAAATGAGGATAAGACTAACACTTTAAATTTTTCAACAAAAAAAAGTATTACCAACAACGAACCAGTAAAACTACTTGGAGTGTACTTAGACACTACTTTAAATTTTCAGCCACACATTGAGCAGCTATCTAAACGACTATCGACCGGCATATATATAATAAGACAACTTAGTCACAAAACTACATTGAACTGCTTAAGAATTGCTTACTTTACTATTTGTCACAGCATAATGACGTATGGAGTAATTATATGGGGTGGATCAAGTCATACAATAAAAAATTTTAAACTACAAAAAAAAGTTGTTAGAATTATGACACAAGCTAAATATGATGACCATTGCAAACCAATTTTTAAACACTCGAATATACTACCCCTACCATCTTATTTTATTTATGAATGTCTATGCTATATAAAAAAAACTAAATGATGAGAACAAAGTGACTAAACAGAGGGACATACATTGCCATGACACTAGGAGTAAAACAAAATTAAGACTACCCAAGTTTAGGTTATCAACATTGCAGCATACCTACTTATATTTGTCTTATAGATTTTTAATGTGTTACCTGACGCCTTAAAAAATCCCGAAATGAGCACAAATAAATTTAAACATAAGATTAAGAATATTCTTTTACAAAATTGCTTTTACACACATGATGAGTATTTTGATTATTTTGACTCACTGTCAAATGTTTCATCTGTCTAAGGGTATACACACTCTATCTCTTCATTTAATATCATGTACTTTCAGAAATTATATGTTTATATACAATATTTTTAAATTGTCTCTTTTTTATGTTTTGTTCTTATTCTTTTTAAATGTTTATTTTGACATACACCTACCATGATAGGTAGAAAATATGTATGGACTTAACCTACTGTTATAATATATGATTTGCAGGAAACAACTACTCAGCGGGCAAATACCACGACCTGCATTGAATTACACCTTACAAATCATAAATTCGAAACCGGTCGCCGCTCTCAGGTATAGTAGCAATTGACCATTTGAGAGATTTCACTTACCTCTCATTACTCAATTTACTATAGTTTGTATAAAAACTAGCGGGTTGGCCACTATCACTTGTCTGTTCCATGACCTATGGCATACTGATGAGAACTAATAAGTTCGAAACCGATTTATGTCTGGCCAGGGAATTGACAAATGATATTGGTCACCATTCTTTCATGATTTGTAAGGTGTAATTCAATGCAGATCGGGATATTAGTTGTTGAGTAGTTGTTTCCTGCAAATCATATATTATTATTTATACATTACATATTTTATTTTTAAATTATTTAGTATTTGGATAATTATTTGATGGCCTATGTATGAAAATGAAGTAGTTATTTATAATATTAGGATCTTGTAAATTTTTTAATGTTCGTTCTCTGCTTAATATAATATAATATTCATATTATTTTGTTACAGCCTGTCAAAGATACTTTCTATTATTACTATTTTGACAATGCGTTAATATACAAATTATTCAAGTTTTATTAAAGTGACGATTAAGTTACATAATTGTCTATAATTATTCTAATCTATTCTATAGTTTTTTTATATACCTAAACTTAGCGTCTTATCACGATCTTGCATTATCCGTTTAAAATTATCTAAATTCACGGTACCTCAGTGTGCTAAAGCCTATGGTTAGCCAAACTGAGTGCCTATCGAAGTAGGTTCGAGGCCCGCAAGGCGAAACCATTTTTCATTAAAAAAATTGCCCCAAGAGTAGTTCGGACTCCATAATAAACTGTAGGGCATCGTCTCTCTTTACCTAGCACAAGATCCTTGAGACCGTTCAGAGGCTTACTTCGGTACCTTGAGAGGCGGTTAAGAAAACATTTTAAATGTTATTTTCAAAAATTTTACCTGTTCTCCCACAAATCACTGTGAAAAGGCTTCGTCAACAATGAATTTTATCTTTATACAAGGAAAGAAATTGTTTAGTATCGTTATATAAAGAAATCCAATAAAATATTATTTTAACATAAATGGTGCAAACGTGAAATAATTACTCTAATTGATCAGTTGATAAATGCTCTTAAAATTAAATATTAATGTTATTCCAAATAAGGCCATAATCCAATTAAATACTAGTCCATGATATTCATTAGTGAATAGCCGAAAGTGTTAAACCGATTAAACTAAATCATGGTTATAAATACAAACTACAAGCTTTCACCACAACGCAGTTAACAACCAGAAAACAAAAAACGCCGCATCAGTAGAAATAATCATTACCAACAATGTAGGTTGATTGTATATGAATAATTCTATCATTATCCTTTCAGATAACATTAGCTTTATTGTAGTGGCAGTATTGTTGTTTTGGCGGCGGCGCTCAGTTGAAAGAACAAAAGTGAATATGGCTTTCATATGGATTGTTTGATATATCAATGTCCGATACTTATCCAGAAATGTTTGCTTTTGTTTGCATTTTATCCGTCGATATGCGAGGTTACGAAATTGTTCTAATATAATTTCATATTCTGTTTGCATAATAATTAATGGTCGTCATTATAAAAATAATTAGCTTTAACTGTCCAACAGGTTACATTGATTATCGAAATAGAGCAAAAATAATCCTTAATACAACAACACACGTACACAAAAAAGTACAATAGACTCTGCGGTTCTCTCTCTGCCCTTTGACACGCTAAAATCAACGCAAAATTTGGATATCAAATTAGCTTATCACGTTCCAATTTTTTACTAAGCTCAAAATTGCACATGACTTTACTTTTTGGCAATTATTTGAAGTTAGAAAGGAATTGGGACGCGATGGGACAATTTGGTGTCGCACTCGGTTTCAGCATGTCAAAATGCTAGGGGAACTCTTTTTATTTTGAAAGTACATCCCTTGACAAGTTTAATCCCCAAGTAGCAAAACTTTATATACATTTTTTCTATTTATGCTAATATGAATGGTCTACGAATATAGTACATAATTTCAAAATTAAAATCGACTCGAAATTAATTCAAATACCAAAATATTTCAAATTTTAAGATCAAAACGATGATATGACTTTCAATTTTGAATTCAATCAATTTTATGATGCAATATTTCGCAATTCTTGCCCGCATGGAATGGGCGGTGTCATTTCCAGCACACAAAACAACGATCGTTCGAGACTCTCGGTTCACGAAAAACGAAACGATACGAAACGTATAAAAGGCCACGCGCGGCGAATATCAGGAAAGTCAGTTTCCGGTGTACCTCAAGATAGTTAAATCAAGTAACCGCGCTACTTCCTTGGCCGCTCCAAGTAGAAAACGACAATTCTATTCTGCCTTCGCGCATCTAATAAATAATCTAATTTTTCATTTAAATTTTAATATTTCCAAGTGAAGTTAGTTCCATAAAAAAACACAATTCTATTCTGCCTTAGCGCATTCGCCAAAAAAGTGCATTTTTTCAGATTTTCAAAATTAATTATAATACGAGTTAATTTTTTATTCCTAAGACGGAATTTTCGTTGTTCAAAAGTTTCCATTTCACAACCCTATTAAATAATAAACATTTACATTAATTCTAAGTGCATCGAACTCTGTTCAGCACTTTAAATAAATATGATAATTTCGTACCAAAACTAAGTGTGTTATTTCAAGAAATAATATACAGGGTGATAACAAATTACCCTGCCACAGACAATTAAAAGTGTTTTTCGAACTCTTACTAAACCCAAGTGCTACAACTATATATACAGGGTGAAGCCATTGACCCTAGTGCACAAAATAGAAAATTCTAATTCTCCTACTCAAGAATAAGTGCACGGACGCCTCGAAGAGTTTCATAAGCTCCAATTTATTTTATTTTTACCAAGTCGAAGGTTCGTTCGTGTTCACAAGGAAGACCACGTCCTCGCCTCACATCTTTCAGCAGCTTGTATATCAGTGTAAGTGCGGAATCTATACAATCTTAGGCGTGGGTTCTGTAGGGGATATACCATCCTTTGCAGGGTATGTAAAGCCGTCAGTCCCTTGTCTATTAAATGTTAGGCAAGTAAAAACCCATACTCTTCGAAAGAGAAGAGGCTCGGCAAAATTCCTGGTTGGGGTAGCTCGTCTACAGGCCTCAGTAGCGGAAATAGGCCGACATTAAAGAAATGTAAAAAAAAATAATTTGTTTGCCTGTTGACAATGAATGAAATGAGCTGAACAAATTTAAATTCTGCGCACCTGTTGCAGAGATATGTTAAAATAAAATTTAGCAAGTTATTCAATATGGCGGCCAAACTACCATGATCCGGACCATGTGAACAATTCTTTTTAATACTCCTATAAGTATATAATAAGGTCCCACAGTCAAACTTAGGGGACATAAGAATGCACACGTGACATGAGCCTTGCTCCTAGACTAATTACTATTTTAGTGTTTAATTTAGTGCTTAGCCATTACGGTAACTTTGAAAGATTTAAAAATCATATTGAGCTTTGCTAAATAAACTACTACTACTACTCAACGATCGCCAATAAGAATTAATATATTTGTGATTGTTAATCAGAAGGTGCAGAAGGTGAGGCTCGCAAAGCTGAAGGTGGAAATATGGATTTTCATATATAGTAAGCTGCCTTTTAACAAAATAACTATATCCCAACTTTAATCAATGATTTATTTCCCACGAAACCCTTAATCTAGCTGTATCTGCTTCCACTAGTTGGAAAACAATATATTAATTAAAACATTAGCAATGTACGCAGATGAATTAGAGCGAGTAAAAAGGTGAAGACATTTTTAACTGGACTGTTGAAGTAAATACTGATGATAAAACTTACTCTTATTATTTATAGTGCTGAAATCCCTGAAAATATTCATTGCTAATTCGGACTCAGCACACTTAGGGGATGCTATTCCTTTATCTTATCTGAACAAAAATAAATAAAGAGTTATTAACACCGCCCTTGAAATAACCAGGAGCATAACATTTTTTTAATCAGCGCCGTTCGCAATACAATAAGAGGGCTAAACTCCCTCGGTATATCGGCGTGTACATGAGATCCACCCTTTACCGGCCTACGCGATTAAATAGGCATTCAGTACACAATGGGCACTGATTGGTGAGACAATTGACGGTTTTTGCGATGTCAATTTGTTTTTGTATCGTACACAATGCAGGAGGCCGTGACAAACAGTGTAGCCCAGTGCCGGCAATTTACAACTATTCAATTCAATCAACACATGAGAGGAATTTTGATTTCGAGTTATTTACCATAAATATTGGGTTTATTTATTGCCTTTGTGAATATTTTCAAATAATATTGCGTCGTTATATCGACGTTAGGTCGAATTATTGAATTATCCGATTTAGTGTAAGCGTTACATGTTTTTGAAGTGGAACTAACAAATGTTTTTATTGTTTTTGTTTTCATATTTATATTACATACACCGGGTGATTTTTTTAACCTGAAACGTTCAAATATCTCCAATAACAGGCACTCTACGAAAAAAATGTCCATAATCAAAATTTAATCATTCCGCATCGAATGTTTGAAATCTTAAATAGGTACCTTTGTAGTCTTTTTGTCAGGATACAACTATAGAAACTAATAGTCACGAATAGATACATATTAACATTTATTTTCACACAAGACATGTATACTTTCACAAACAGTTTTGCGAGAAATTAACAACGCGGCCATGTAAACATAATCGTGCACACTGTACCGACTTCAGCACACCCACCGCACAAGATCCGAATTTGTCTAACGTCTGGCCACCACCGATAGGCAACACATAATACACATATGATTCAAAATAACTTAAAGAAAACTACCACAGTTTCGGCATTTCCTGCCTCGTCCTCGTCGTTCTGTAGTAATGTGTGTGTCAGCACAATGTACACAACCATATAGTTACAAAAAAAATATTTATAAAAGAAAACCAAGTTCTCTAGGTACCTACTAATACAAAAATACTTATACATACATTATGTTTTTCCTAAATAAAATTTAAAATAAAACTAATGAATTGGACGACCAGCTAGATCTTTTTCGAAGCCAACTTTAATCGGTCACTAGCCAAAATTCCTTTATACAATCGCCCACTCTGCTGTTCGCCTGAAATATCCTCTACGATATATCTATCATTGTCTAATACTCTTGTAATTTCGTAAGGCCCACGGTATTTTGGTTCTAACTTTCGGCTATCCCCAGTAGCTGCTATTCGATCAACTACCATAACGAGGTCACCTAATGCAAATTTAACCGCCTCAGCCCGATTTTTGTTATAGCTGAACAGCTTGTTTCGCTCTATTTGACTCTAAGAGACTAGCTACTTCTTCCGTTTTATTATCTTCATTTAAACTACTTGCCTTATCTTCATTTAATTTGCGAATTTCTTAATTTCCACTTTCTAACTTGTCGCTAATGGCTACAATTTCTGGACTAGTACGTTGCATGGCAGCAATCCAGTCAGTTGTTATATTAATATGCAACATTGGTAAACCTACCAGCTCAGTTTCTCTCCCTTCCTCTACAGGAAATCGGCTATGCTAATGCCTCCAATTCATATGAATGATACCGAGATTCTTCTGGTGTGGTCTTTCTACTGTAAAAACTTATCGGATGCAACTTTCTATCTGCCTGTTCTTGGTACAATACCCCACTCAACCCTACTTGGCTTCCATCAGTGTGGAGTTCAGTTCTCGCGTGCGGATTGTATACACACAGTATAGGTTCGGTGCTCAATTTTTGTTTTATAACATTAAATGCATTCTCCTGTTGATCAGACCATTGAAAAACAGAACCTTTCTTTAATAAATCAGTTAAAGGTCTAATAAGGATTGCGAATCCTTTAACGAATCGTCTAAAATAACTAGCTAATCCGACAAAGCTTCTAACCGCCCTTACATCTACAGGCCTTGGAAATTTTTGAATACTGTTTAATTTAATTTTACCAGGTGCAATACCCTTTTCGCTAATTTCAAAACCTAAATAAGTTTGAATCACGCAAAGCTTCTAAAACTTCTTTTAAATTTACAATACCTTCATCTACTGTTTCGGAAGGAATAATCGTGTCGTCTAAATATGACAATGCTACCGTATATTTTAATCTACCTAAAACATAATTCATCAGCCTCTGGAAGACTGAAGGGGCATTACAAAGGCTAAATGGCATGCATTTAAATTGATAGGTACCATCCGGAGTTATGAAAGCCGTCTTATCTTTTGAACCCTCCTGCATTGGAACCTGATAATACCCGCTCCGAAGGTCTAAACTAGTAAAATATTTTTTGTTATGCAAAAGATCCAACTGATCGTCAATTCTAGCTAATGGATAATGATCTTTAACAGTCTGTTTATTTAAAGCCCTATAATCTATGCACAAACGAACATCACCCATTTTCTTCTTAACTAACAAACATGGACTTGCATATTGAGACATGGAATCTTCTATGATGTCAGCATCCTTTAATTCATCGATAATATTTCGCACTGTATCCTTTTCATGATAAGAAAGTCTATAAGGTTTATAATAAATAGGGTTTTCCGATTGCAATTCAATTTTCATTTTTATCTTATCTGTTGCTCCCAATTGCCGCATATTTCTAGCAACTACGTCTTTATATTCATTTAACAGATTTAACAGTTTTTCAACATTATGCCCTGTCAGTTCCGTGTTAATTTCATCTAGTGAGATATTTTCTTCGTTTACCTCTCGTTTTGTTATTTGTTGGAAATTTTCCTCATCCGTTTCCTTACATATATCAGCCCTAGTTAATTTTGTACCTTTTGGAATAGTAAGGTCTCCGCCCGAAATATTCATAACCGGTACAATAGAATAACCTTTATGATCTGTTTGAACAACACATCTAGGAATTGCATGTCCTTCTCGGAGTCCGCCCTCGATACATAATTCAAAATTTGCAAGGTCACTTTTTGTTGAAATATGCCCTAAATAATTATTCGGGATTATTCTGTCTGTCTTCAATACCGTTCTTTTAGTAGAAATCGCTACACTGACAGGCATACCATCATCGCAGTATTCAATTTTAAGTCATTATTTTTACTCGTTATTTGAATATTAGGTTGTTCGGTGAAAGGATATCCAACAATTAAAGGGATATTTTGCGAATCCTTAGGTACAACATGAATTTTAACTTTAGCAGTTACATTGTCTATAGATAACATTCCAGTAAAAAGTCCCAATGGTTTCACTAAGCCATTGCCATAACCTACCAACGGTTCAGTGTCCATTTCATAGTACGAAAAACCTAGTTGAGTCACAACATCATCTCTAATCGTTACGCAACTACTGCCTAAGTCTATGTAACACATAATGTTTTCATTGTTTATAAAAGCGTTTTTAAAATATTTTGAATGAGAATTGTCACTACCGATTTTTAAAACTGATTGACCTTGAGCTTCATGTGTAGCTTGAGAAGTACTTGATATGACTCGAGTAGAATTAAGAGCTTCGTTTAATCTATCCTGTTTCAATGGACAGTCTCTGGCATAATGTCCCGTTTTTGAGCATTTAAAACAAGTCACTACTTTTTTGGTTTTATTAGTAGTAGTGCTGTCTACATTTTTGGCACCATTCGCGTTTTTATCAGCATTAAATGGTTTTTTACTCACCAGCGTTGCTTGATGACGAATATGTATAGAGCCTGACTTCAAATCTGGTAATAACTGATTTAATTTTTCATACCTGCTTAGTGGACCTAAATAATCACGAAACCTGCTATCATTTAATCCATGAACTATCCATTCTATGGTTTCTGCGGTCGACATGTTACATTTGTTACACCTTGCCATCTTCTCGAAATAGTATTCCACAATATCTTGGTTGGGTTTCCACTTATAATTTTGAGCCTCGAATCTGAGTGAAATTGCACTATCTTTTACTGCAAAGGTTTCCTCCAATAAATCCTTCCATACGTTCCAACTTCTTGCCTCACACGGTAGGCTGCCTCTCCACGTTTTAGCAACTCCAACTAGCTTGGAAAGTGCAAAGTGACTTACTGCAACGTCGTCCCAATCATATAGCTCGCCAAATTCTTCAATCCATAACGAAATGGTAATATTATTTTTCACAGGGTAAAATTCTGTATGTACATTTTGGAAATATCGTGGACTTCCATCCACTGTCTGACTTGTGTCGATATTAGGGGTATCGTTTTCGCTCGACATTTTGTACTGAATTCCAATATTAATATGACCCAAAGTTCAAATCTCTCAAACTAATAATGTCAATCTCAATAATATCTAATTCAAATACACAAATGTCCGTTACTGACTTTTCTTTGTAAATCACTTACAAAAAAAAACCGTTAAAAGTTCAACTGTTCCAGCTCGAATAACGCACGATCGAAATTTCAAAAAAAAAAATTTTGTGCAATCACAACAACTTTAACCGATTTTCAACCCAACAGAAAATGCAAACCGGTACTTTGTTTACACTTAATTTCACTAAACTTTGGTAATCCAACTTCTGAAAACTGTAGTCTTTTTGTCAGGATACAACTATAGAAACTAATAGTCACGAATAGATATATATTAACATTTATTTTCACACAAGATATGTATACTTTCACAAACAGTTTTGCGAGAAATTAACAACGCGGCCATGTAACATAATCGTGCAGACTGTACCGACTTCAGCACACCCACCGCGCAAGATCCGAATTTGTCTAACGTCTGGCCACCACCGATAGGCAACACATAATACACATATGATTCAAAATAACTTAAAGAAAACTACCACACCTTTATTTTTTTTTTAATAACACCACAGGTAATTACGACCCATTTATCCCGGAAGGCTCTAGAAGAGCTTTGTATGGGAGGGGGCTATACATTTAGAGACAAGGGATACACACCCAATATCCGTGTATAGCTGAGAAAATCTCTCTCACAGTATTTTCCACTGTCACGACCGGGAATCGAACCCGGAACTTTTGGGTGAGAGGCAAGTACGCTTATCTCTCGACCATTCGCCATATTTAATATTGCAGTTTCAGATTCTATGGCTAAAAATACGTAGAATTTGTCTGAAACATTTTTTTCGATTCATGATATATGGCGCTATAATCGACGAAATTCAAAAACATTTTTCATCTTTTAAAAAGGCAAAATTTAAAAGATTGCTGATACACTTTGATAAATTATAAATTGGAGAACCAAGCCACAAGGCAATCATTTTTTTAAATCAAATTCAAAATTAGCCCCTAATCCTGATATAAATATGGTAACTCTTGAAATTAACATTAATATAAATATTAAATTTTCAGAAAAAGAAAAATTAAATCGAATTAATAAGTAAACTCCAGCTGTTAATAAAGTGGATGAATGAACTAATGAAGAAACAGGAATTGGGGCTGCTAATATATTAACAATAGGTCTTAGTGGTAAATTCGGTTTTTGAATTTTGGGAGTAAAATACATTTTTGGAAAAACCCCTGTATTACATTTAAGTGTTTTCGCTTGATTTTTGTCTATAAAGTTGTTTGTGACTAGTTTAGTTTACCTACTTAAGAGTTGGTCGGAGTGTATTAGTCATCCATGCTTCCAATTTTAATTGTAAATGACTTCACGTCAATAAAATGACGCAGCTGAATGTACGGTGTGCTTGGAAGGCGAGAGATAGAGATGTAGTAGAATATGACATTGGACAAATTTATTATACCTAATCTTTAAATTTCTCTGTGCATTTGAGGACATTAAGGCTAATTTTATTTTAGTTCTACAAAAGGGAAAATGTTTATTTTAATGATACCTATGCGGGACGATAAAAATTATTTTTTCAAATCGATAATAGAAGAAAACATTTTTTTTTTTATATATACTTTTTTTTCTCTCATCGTCCCACATTGTAACATGTTTTTAATGTCTTTTAGTGAAAGCCGTTTTTTTAAATAATGATTTATATGAGAGTAATTTGCACCGTATTTCCGGCTTATATCCGGAGCGCTCTTAATGAATTAATGAACTGGGAATGGGAAACTGCATGTCTCCAGTTTGCTCAGGCTTTAGTGATGTCACAGCTACAGGAGGCATGTCTTAATAAACTGTCATTTCAAGTTCCAATTTTTAAAAGGCATGTTGATGATATTTTTCTAGTTATACCTAAAGACACAGAGACAGAACTATTAAAACTGCTTAGCAGTGTTTATGAAAAGTTGAAATTTACTATTGAGATTGAAAATAATAATAAAATAGCGTTTTTAGATACTGAGATTAGATGAACATCTGAAAATAAATTACTCATTGACTGATATCACAAACCTACCTTCTCAGAAAGATTTTTAAATTTTAACTCACACTATGGAAACTAAATTAAACATAATTAATAACTTAATATACAGGGCGACGCAGTTATCTAGTCCAGAATTTAAAGAAAAAAACTTTCAACTTCTCATCTCAATAAAAATAATTTCCCAATTTCGCTAATTAATAGATTATTACACATTAATAATAATAATAACCTACTAGCTAGACCACTAAGATCTGAGCAAACTTATTATTATAAAATTCCGTATGCTTTCAAAAGTGAAAACACAATTTAAACAACTTTTTCACAAAATTAAAATCAAAAACACCTATTGATCTGCAGTCTAATTAATGTAATCTATCAAATACCATGTAAGAATTGTGATAAAAGTTATGTAGGTCAAACTGGTAGATACCTAAATACTAGAAAAAAAGAACACATTATAGGAATTTTAAGAATAAAAATAAAATATCTCGTCTCTAGTGGAACATCGCAAAAATTTTGATCATAAATTTAATTTTGAGAAGACTAAACCAATAAGTAGACAAAATAATTTAGAAAAAAGAAAATTTCAAGAAATGATCAATATAAAAAAAAGTCGGTAAATTCAAGGAAAAATATTGAGAATTTAAACTCTTGTTATTTTAATTTAATTAATAGAATAAACAATCTGTGATATAAATATTTAGGAAGATACCCATAAATGTCACTTAAGTACTGTATTTATGTTTTTTTTATCACAACTATTCCTTTTTTATCATACAATGTTTTTCGTACCTTCCCTGTTATATACTTATGGTTTAAACAAATAATAACATTCGCGTCACTGATATCCTCGCAAGAATAAGTAATTTTAGTTATATACTGTATGTTTATTAAACCCTTCGTATCTGTTATGTTCTAGTACATAATTTATTTATTTTTATGCTATACACGTAAAACTGAGTTTTAATGTAAGTATTATCTTAATGTTTATTATGTTGAAGAATTTTGTATGCTTATAAAATTTTAATTAATTATGTTTTTATATACATAAACAATTTTATAATATATATGTTTTATTTATTTAGTAACTATATTTTCTAATGTTTTTAGATAGTTACCTTAAAACAAGTGATAATTTTAAAAATTTCAATATATGTTATTTTTTTTCTTAATATGAATATTTATGTTTGTTTGTTATATTGAATGGTTGTATATGTACTATTTGGTCATTTTATATCTTTCAGTGCCCTGAAGATGATATTAAATTGAAACATCGCACAGTGGGGCAGGAATTCGGAAACGTTGAAGTAGATACCACAAGTCCATTAAATTTGTTGAAAAATAGCCTTTTTAGCAGTTTTTTACGACTTTGAGAAATTTTGCACTTTTTCGAAAATTCGTATCTCAGTACCTATGGGGTCAAAAAATACGTTTACCGTGCAAATCACAAGCAATTTAGTCCTCTACAATTTGTTCGCTAAAATCAACCGTTTTCGAAATATTTCGAAAAAACCGAAAAAAGTGCAAATATTTTGGGGACTTTTGCCCCTCCCTAAAATTCCACGGGCATTTTTTGTTGGATAAATTGGGTGCATCGCTACTGGACACTCACAAGCAACATCCCAAAGTTTCATTAAGTTCGGAATTTTTCTAAGGTACCCCCATATTTGACCCTATGACGACTGGCCTAGTAGGAGAAATCGAAGAAAATTGAATTCCGTCTATTACAGGGCCATCTGTCATGGATCGAAAAAATATTTCAGACAAATCCTACGTATTTTTAGCCGTAGAATCCAAAACTGCGAGAGTGCCTATTATTCGAAATATTTTAAAGTTTCGGGTTAAAAAAATCACCCGGAATAATGGAACGAATTGTCTGTACGCCAAATTTTACCGTGCTTACAAGAAACGTGACGAACAGACGGGCGGACAACCAGACGGACGTTTTCTAATGTACTCGGAATTATATACAGTCATTAGATATATTTCTATAATAATGTAATTGAACAATACTAACACCATTACACGCGTAGTCCACAATATTTTTCCTGCTTTTGTATGCGCCGCGGTCCCTCGGGGTATATTTTAACGGGGTGGTTGTTGAGGGAACGCATCCTTATAAAGATCCACACATTCGCATCCATTCAAAATCCAATATACCATTTGAAAGGATTTAGTTACAAACTGCGAACGCCGCTTTACACACTCTCACAAATCCTAAATACGCGAATTTATCGACGACGGACTTGAATAATTCCACAACGCCACCGCAATTCTTCTATTCCTCTGTAAACATTATAAAAACTTTTTTATGCACATCCAATCTTGTACAATCACGTTTGGTTTGTAAAGAAAATTGGAAAAAATCTATCTGAATTTCACTTATTGTGGAGACGAATGATTTTTTTATTCGACGCTTATAAACTGTCTTAGATACGTAGCATATGCCTCTCAGCTAGCAAAATAGGTAGGATCAATGGCGTAAATATGGAAATTAATGCAAAACTGAATCAAGGTTATTAATTAACCGCCGATTACCGCGTTGGTACTGTCGGTGGAAATGGTTGTATGTCGGCGTTTTTCAATGTGTAACCCCCTTTCTATCTTCAGGAATGGGGGGTTGTCTAATTTCTGTGGTGTTTATTTATTACTGTTATTTTATTATCTCTACCTGATAAATCGGGTGTATATGAAATTTGGGATCTGGTAAGTGATAGGGGATGGTTGTCTACGGAGCTGGTTACAGAAAGACAGGGTCGACGGCAACATTAATTGACATACCAGTAAAGAAAATTGAAAAAAATAAAGAAAACGAAGAAGAGACCAACGAAGAAGAATGGAAATTTGAAGCAAGTAGTAGCGCCGACGAACATGTAGATTGGGTGGGAGTTGCAAATCCTGATAACTTTAAAGAATTTGAGGGTTATGCTAAAAATAAATGACTTCATCTTAGTTGCGTTGGTGGACCAATCAAATACACGGTCAAAAGAAAAATTTTTCATCGCAAAAATTATTACCCAAGGAGAAAAAAGTGGGAAGTATAATTTTTGCATAAAAGTGAGAAAAACGCTGCAAGCTTTGTCTTTCCCCTTATAGAAGACCTAGCTACCATAAAGTAGGAAGATATAAAATTAATTCCCGCCCCATATTCGGGGCAGATAAACATACTTAACATATGGTAGAATAGCCGGCTCCTACACTTTTCAATTTTAATAAATTATTTTCAAACTATCCTCTATAACGCAGTTAAGATATTGACCTAATAAAATATTTGACTTTCTAACATTTTAAACCTTTAAAAAAAAATTATAAAAAAGCACGCCAAACATCTCCGATCTCCCCTATCTGGTGTGTATAAAATAAAATTTAATCATTGCACCATATATAGGTCAAAGTGGTACAAGTTTCGACGTAAGATTGAAAGAACATAGAAGAGACAATTTAGATGAGAAAACAGGTTTCACAGAACATTGCATTGATCAGATTATTTCTGTATTAATGATAGTATTAAACCTTAAATTTCTCAGAAATTTTTGAAATTGTTTGTATTGTATTGTTCTGTTGATAGCCTAATTTTAGGGTATTAATATTAAGTTCGAGCTTTTTGTTTCTAAGATCACACATGCTTTAGATGTTACTTGCCCTAAAAAATCCAAAGTTTTAAACAACAACAACAAAACTAAAATATAAAATTGGTTTACAGACAATTTAAGGGAGATGAAAGACTCGTTTCAGTTTTTGCAGAATGCGTATAGAAACATTCCCTCAAATGATTTGAAAATTTTAATAACAAATTAAAAACGAACTTATAGATATAGATATAGAGTTAGATAAGGCAAGGAAAGCTGCTAATGAGAATTACATCTCCAAAAATAATAATGATCCAAAGACATTGTGGAACCTAATTAATAAAAACAAATATCCTCCGATAATTTCAATATTTATTTCGGGACTACTCCTCTTAATTCAATAAATAATTGACCGCCTGTCCAATTTAGCAGCATCAATTTAGATAACGCTACTGTGTGCTCAAGGAATTTGATTTTTCACAAATAATATACACAAATGTTCCAGATGTAATTAATAATTTGAAAAATATACATTGTAAAGATCCATATGACATAAATACCAGAATCTTAAATTTCATCAAATACGTCACTCATACCTTTAACAAAATTAATAAACCAGCGTATCAAATGCAATGTATTTCCGAAGATACTAAAGTTGTCAAAAGTGGTACCTGTACACAAGGAATGATCTTGCCAACCACAGACCAATTGGCATTATTCCTGTGTTTGCTAAAATACTTGGAATATTATAAAAATTGCAAATTACGTCTTACTTTGAAATCTGTAATATTTTTAATAACTGTCAGTTTGGTTTTAGAGCAAAGAAAAGCACAACGTTGGCAATAAACACTTTAATAGATTTAATAAACAAGGGTTTCGGGGATAGAGAATTTTCATATGTGCAATGTCTGGACTTGAGCAAAGCCTTAGACTGCGTGTCCCATAACATCTTAATAAGTAAATTATCCTTTTACAATTTTTCGAAGAGCACCTAGTAGTAATCTGGTAAAATCATATCTTGAGGATAGGAGCCAATATGTACAGTATTAAAACAAGAAATCAAATTTAATCGCGACAAACATTGGTGTGCCCCAAGGGTCAGTTTTGGATCCGATACCGTTCTTTATTTACATGAATTACTTACCCAACTGTACATCTGAAAATAACTTCACTTTATTCGCCGGCGATACTACAATGATTTAAAACACCATGACATTAACACCTTATTATCTAATGTTCTTGTAAATGAAACGATAGTTCATAACTGGTTTCTAAGTAATCAATTAGTCTTAAATAAGGAAAAGACACAAACTATGGTTTTTAGTCTAAGGCAACATACTGTCGATATGAATATGCTCAAATACATAAAGTTCTTAGGAGTCTACTTAGACCACAATAATTTGTCTTGAAAGTCATGTAGTCTATGTTTGCAGAAAAGTGTCCAGCAACATCTTTTTACTACGCAGTACATTGTATCACAGTAGCCTTTATTAACAGCATATCACGGTCTTATTCGTTTAGCTCTTTCATATGCAATTTTGGTTTGGGGATATACTTCTCAAGCTAAGCATGTATTCTCAATGCAGAGAAAAGCTATAAGAGTTATAGCAGGCTTAGGCTTTAGAGAAAACGTAAGGATGCTTTTAAGAAACTTGCAGAATAGTCAGCAGGTGCCATCTAGCGGTCCAGTGTCTGTTGCAATCGAAAAATAAATAGCCTGACTGGGCTTAGCATAGTTCAAATGTGCTTTTCTAAAGTCATTCTTTTAATTTTACAGGTTCCACCGCAAATTTTCACGGGTGGTGAAGCACGATACATTCTATTTGGGACAGTTAAGCCTGAGGGACTTACGCCCACAAGTCATGCTTTAAGACTACGCATACTTAGAAGTCACTATCAAGTATCCTTTTAAAGACCACGCATACCTAGCACTTAAACACACCATTAATTACATTTTCCACGTGCAGTGCTGCGTTTGGAAAAACGCTCACTTGCCAGACCCTCCCTTAGAGGACCCTTGGGATATGGAATGGAAGGCTGTAAATGGGAATTTTGTTCCAGTTCTCATGACATAGGAATCAGTTCCGAAAGCCTGCAAGGACATCCTAACTTCTGGGTGCAAGACGGGATGCGCCACCCGAATCTGTGGTTGCCGGAAAAGTAATTTGCCTTGTTTAAAGTCATGCACCTGCAGTGCCTCCAACGTACGTTGCGTAAACAGGATTGAAAGATTACTAGTCACAAATATTTTAAAACTTGTACCTATACTGTATCTTAAATGTTAATTGATTAGAGACGTGTAATTAGTCTGAGAGTTTTTAACGCTTCAGTGTCATTTCTAACGTGCCATAAACAAGACAATGTGACGCGTTATTCAGTTTTTAACAGTTTAAATTAATACATCTTTTACCGTCTTTCTTCCTAGATAAGTAATAAATCTGATAATCTGATTTTCCTGAATGTGTTGACTATTTTCTCCTGAGCGCAAACAATGCTAGTAGTACTCATATACTTATTAACTATATACTGGCAGTGGCTATAAGCCCCCGTTGTACGGAATTGAGGCTTGAGAAGAAGATATTTTTCTATCTCTGTGGAGTATTTGGAACTTAACGCGCATGCTTTAACTGCACAAAACCAACGAAGGAGGACCGCGCTCTTGTAACATACACAACTTCTCTGATTAGATTGTGATTATTCACCTTCGATATTTTGTGAAACTGTCACATTCTCGCGCCGGCATTCCGCTACTAAGGCATGCGTACCATACCTCGAGTACTCTGGAAGGTTAGAGCGATAAGGCTTTCCATAAAAACTTTTTAATGGTTAATGGTTAATGGCATCAAGATACGAACGAAACTCATTGTATATAGTTAATAAGTATATGGTAGTACTCATAACAATCCTTTGAGAATAGCCGCCATCTTAAATTACGGTTGGCTATATGAATACGATATTATTCAATATGGCTTCCGGTTGGAAGTGTGACTATGAAATTATTAAATTTGATTTTAGCAGTGTATTCTTTCCATAAGTTCATATTAAGAATATTTAAAAAATAGCCGCCATCTTGGACGCCATCTTGAATAACAGGCTTCCGGTCCATTTTTCGATATGGCAACAAGCATTTTCGGATTCAGCGGGGTCAAAAACACCTAAAAGCACTGCCTGCCAAATTGTTATAATATAAAATGCTTCTCGCAAACTTAAAAACGCTTTTACTCAAAAAGGTTCCTAGTCTATAAACTGTTAATAGAGATGTTCGTTTCTGTTGAGTAATATCGAAATAAATAAATAATTAATAAATTCATCGAATGGGTGAATTAAATTTAGGTGAATTAACATCTTAAATAACGATTATTAATGTTATAGGCAATAATCCAGACCCAAAAATTTTAAACAATAGATTTCAAAACATAAGAATATTCTCACAATAACGGACAGATCACATATCGTATTTTTATAAAGGAACAAATGAATAACCGGGGGATATTTGACATTGACACTTTAGAGGACAGTGTTTTGTTGACTCTCAACACACGCAACTGCATTATTGCTGGTGCGGGCTCCTGTTGATTCATTCTTTCCACTCAATAAAGTCTCCAGTATGTTTGCACAGAAACCTGGCCCGGAGGCTTTTTATTGTTCTTTTTCATACGGCTTTTATGGATTTTGTTATTAAAAATAAGAGTTTTATATAAGAAACCCTAATGTATTAAAGTGAGTTCTATTTTTTGTCATAGTACATAAAACCAGTTACAAATTATTGCTTCATAACATTTGGGTACCTACTGATAATTATTTGTTGGTTAGAATTTAATCAACAAACGTAAAACTGTACCGTGTACCATGGAAAATGCTTCGTCAATAGAACCTTTAATAAAAATTTGGTATTTTGTGCTTTCAAAGGCAGAGACGTTTAAAATTTTCTTAAAAAAGGTAAGTGCTAAAGATAACGAACAACTATTACCACTTTTAGATCAATATATTAGAAGTGAAAATTCTTACAGGAACACCGCTTCACACAAAACAATTTGCCTATCAACCTGGCAAATCAACAATAAATGCTCTACATTGCCTGGTTCAAGGCATTGAAAAGACATTTACAGCAAAAGAAGTGGCTATGTGTGTTTTCATAGATATAGAGGGTGCTTTTGACAACACCTCCTATGAATCCATACAAAAAACCGTGGAAAAAAGGGGAATACAGTCTCCTACAATTAAATGAATACAATCCATGCTCAGAAGCAGAATTATTACCACAAGTGTGGGGAATGAGTCGGCTACGGTGACTGCAGTCAGGGGTTGTCCACAAGGTGGAGTCCTATCGCCCTTGCTGTGGTCAATGGTGGTCGATGATCTCCTACATAAAATGACTAATTCAGGCGTCAACGTCCAGGGATATGCAGATGACCTGGTCGTCACTGTGAGAGTCAAAAATGAGGTCATGATTTCCAGCCTCATGCAAATTGCCTTAAATATAATATCCAAATGGTGCTCGTGAGAGGGGCTCAATGTCAATCCGAGTAAAACAAATATTGTCTTGTTCACTAAAAGGAGAAAATTCAATCTTAGAACTCCTGTACTGAATGAAACAATACTAAATTTTTCCAGTGAAGTCAAGTATCTAGGAGTAATCCTGGATCAAAAACTTACCTGGAACTCGCATCTGGAAAGGACTCTTACTAAAGCAACAGCGGCAATATGGACGTGCCGTAGGTTGTTTGGTAAGACTTGGGGTCTAAGATCGAAAATGACACATTGGTCTTATCTTTCGGTTGTCAGACCTATGGTAACCTACGCATCATGCGTATGGTGGCCAAAAACAGAAAAAAAAATAGCACAGGGAAAGTTGCAGAAACTGCAACGCCTTGCCTGTATAGGGACTACAGGAGCAATGCACTCGTGTCATACAGCAGCTATGGAGGCTATGCTTGACCTACTTCCCTTGAACTTGCATGTAAGGAAGGAGGCAGCACTCAGTGCCTTACGACTGCACCAGGCACATAAATTTAAACCAGGCGATCTGGTTGGTCACTTAAGGATTCTGGAGTTAATCCATTTGAAGTCCATGACCAAACCCACTGACTCAATGCCAATCAAACAAGACTTTGACTGCCCGTTTCACGTGCTAATTGAAAGCCGTCAGACGAGCAAGATAGAGGCACTGCGATTGGGACAAGGGTCACTCATCTGGTATACAGATGGATTTAAGATGGCTGAAGGGGTAGGAGTGGGCATAGCAGGGCCTAAATGTAGGCTATCCAAAGCCCTCGGTAACACCCCAACCATCTTCCAGGCAGAAATTTACGCTATAGATCTGTGTGCCCAGGAATGCCTAAATAAAGGCATCCGAAGGGCAAAGATCTATATATTATCTGATAGCCAGGCAGCACTAAAAGCTCTAAGGTCCTATAACAACAACAAGGTTACCTTGATGTGGGTGCCAGGGCATGAGAGAGAACAAGGAAATGAACTTGCTGACAGCCTTGTAAAAAAAGGATCTAAAGCACCATTCATTGGACCCGAACCGTTCTGTGGCCTGGCCAAGGGACACATAGCGGAGGAGGTCCAAGAATGGGAAAAGGACCAGAAGAAGTCCTACTGGAGGAATACTCCAGGCCAAAGACAAGCAAAAAAGTTCATAACTTATTCGACAAAGAAGGCTTGTCGAACTTGAAAAGTCTCAATTAAGGCTAATCACAGGCCTTCTAACTGGCCACTGCCCCTTGAGGTATCATCTCAAGAATATGGGCAAGGCAGTAGACAACAAATGCAGATATATATACTGCAACTGAAACTACGGAACATATACTTTGTGAATGCAAGGTGTTAGTCCGCACTAGGCTAAAATTCCTAGAATAGGCGGAATTAACGCCTGAAGACATAGGGAAATTAGCCTCCAGGAAAATCACAAGCTTTGTAAAAAGTCTTGGGATCCTGGGCAACAACTAGATGTAGGGTAAATCGCAAAAGATCTTTTAGGTCGAAGTGAAGTAAGGCTGGTCGAAGCCAAACGACCCCATAAAACAATCTGCAATCTACCACCATGAAGGAAAATCAAATCATAGAGGAATCGATAAAACCTATAAATTAAAAAGCAATTACTATTGGAAAAATCAAAGATCAGATATCACCTCTTACATAAATGGCTGTGAAACCTGTTAAACGCTAGATACAAACCATATGTACCCCTTGTAATAACCGAAGCCTCTTCCAAACCTTTCCAAGTACTTCACATTGACATGTTCATATTTCAAAATCAAACATTCCTTACAATTTTCGACAATTTTTCCAAACTAGGCCAAACATTACCAGCTACAAAAGATTCCATATCAATCCACGATAATCTCGTTAAATACTTTTCATTTTATGGAACACCAGAAACTATCGTTTCAGACAGTGGACGCTCACAGTTTAGCATATCAGTTGGATAATATACTTCTGTTTTTTAGGCAGAGATATATGCGATATTGCATTGTGAGAAAGAAAATAATCTGTGGGTCTATAGAAATAGGCGGATGAGCATATTAACAGTCAGCCAAGCGTTGCTAAGGGCACCATTAAACCTGAAAGGGACATCTAAATTGGTATGGGAATGCCGAGAAGAACCAAGAGCCCTGGAAAATCATAACAAGATAACTCTATTGTAGGTTCCAGGAGACTTCGGTATCGAAGGCAAGGAAAAAGCTGACGAGCTGACATGAAAAGGATCATCAGCTCCATATATTGGCCCAGAACTGGTCCTAGAAGTGCCTAAAACCACTGTATGGGACCAAATAAGTGAATGGATCAAAACCAACAATAATAAACAAAAAGTAACTGGGCACCAACATGGAAAAACCTTTATCAAAGAACCATATTGAAAGAAGACTGAAGAACTGCTGTTAGTGAGCAGGAATCAGTTACGCATAATCACAGGTCTCCTGATAGGGCATTATACCCTGAAAGGATATTTGTTCAGAATAAGCATGTGCAGTACAATGGAGACCTAAAATGCAGACAATGCACTGGGTCAACAGAGGCAGCTTATCACATTCAGACTGAATGTGAGACTATGGATAGCAAGAGACAGACTCTACATGGACAAGCAAGATTATGTCCAAAAGAATGTGATACCCAACCAATTCTGGGCGTATAAAAATTGGTACAAGGGACTAGAATATTGGAATGGGTGTCAAAAAGAAATTGTGAAATTAGCACAATAAGCCCAAGAGGCTGCAGTATATCCGGTAACATAGCTTGACGGCTCCCACAAAAAAATTAATAATGTATCAAGCAGAAGAATGAAGCAGTAAATGTTAAGATTCAATACAGGAGCTAATTCAACACATCAAGAAAAGATGCGTAGAAAGAAGATCGAGAAATTGTTGATTGATATTGATTAAAATTAAATAATAAGTAAAAGCAGAAGATCGTATAGAAGAAACTTAAAGAATTGTCAAGCTTTACATCAAACATGTAAGGATAAAATTTTAACCCAAAAGATATATACTAAACAGATTGAGGGATTATTTTGAAGTATTACTAGGGGAGAAAGAAGGATTACATACCATAGTGCGCTATTGGAATCAAAAGTGCCACCACATGTTAAAATAGTGAGAGGTGAGGGATCAAGAAGCGCCAGGTGAGAACGGAATAACATCGGATCTCATAAAAACTACGGTAACCGAGTCCATACTTCAACCAATCGTTCATGTAGAGATAGAGAAGGTGCCAGACAAACTAACTGGAGAAGAAGCTCCTAGAACACCAACCAGATATGAATATAAATGCTCTGAGTATTGAAAGTGCCACAGCCTTGACGCCGAATTTGCTAATAATAGTAACGTACAATAATAAATAAAATTGATAATTTTAAAATAGAATAACATTTTAATATGCATATTTACATACTTCTGAAAAAACAGGATGTTAAATAGAACCCCTAAGCTAAAAATTGTACAAATTAGTATAAAGACTAGTGGATATCTAGAATTTAGAGGCACTTGAATATATTTAGAAAAAAAGGATTTTCAGTTAGTACAGCAGGAGAATAGAAGTGAAAAATATTTTTGAGGCGTTAACTGATTGTTGATTAACTAATTCAAAACAAATCAATTTATTATACCAGTCAGAACAATGCTATTGGACAAATCAAGATTTTTACAATACATAGAATGTATAAGTAGACATAAATATATAACCATACAGGGTGTCTCACCGGGAATTGAATCGATCGATATAGAGAAAAGTACGCATCAGAAAATTTTGAAAATTTAGATAATTACTAATGTCGGTGTGGCCAATCCAACTAAAATAATTACAAGCAGCTGGCACTTCCACTTATACCGGAAGTCGATACCAACTTGCTTATTTCAAATGGAACGTCCTATATATTTTAGGGTTTTCGAAAAGAGCATATGTAGCATATCCTATACCTAAACCTAGTCGTTTCAGAGATATTTGACATTTTATAGAAAATTTGACAGTTGCAATGGTTTACAAGAACCGTTATAACTTTTTTCGTGTAAAAGATCCTCATTTACTTCTTGTCACGTAAAAAGAACACAAGGAGAACTACGTTCTACAACTGAAGTAAATTCAATAATGTCATACCAAGTGTTTCGTTTTACGCGTTATATTTTGTCAATTTCAAACCGCGTAAACTTGTTTCGGTCAAATGGAACACCCTGTATTTTTTTACGTCAAGTTGTGTAAAATTGAATTCCTTTTTTTCTGATATTAGCATTGTGGGGGTTAAAGTTACAACTTTTTGAAATATTTGCGATTTTATTAGAAATTCATGAATTATTGTAATCATTTCATCAAAATAGCCATGATTAGAAACAATCGGTCACTATCTTATGTCAAAAAATGCCAGCACGTTTAAATTATACCAACGAAAACTTTTTAATTAATTTGTTTATTATTTATGGAGAATGTGATAAAGTAATATTAAGAACTTGCAGCAGATTTGCTACACGATATCCACAAAAACGCAAAATAACACTAACACTGTAACATGCGTATTAATCGAATTGAAGATATAGCATGAACTAAAATAGCAGAGATAAGATCAATTTAAAATATGATTTCATTTTAATTTAATAATTGCTCAAACTTCCGCCCTCGAACCTCGACACATTTTTCACACTTTCGGATTAGTTCCTCATGGGTAGCTCTTCTAATTGAATCCTGTGATATGTTTTGAAATGCATTTCTTACTCTTTGCATACAATCTTCAATGGTTGTTAATGGGCTCTCATAAACTTTATTTTTAATAGTTCCCCAAATGAAATAATCCAGAACTGATAAATCGGGCGAGCGAGGAGGCCATAAGAAAGATCCATTATTGGCAATCCATTGATCACAAAAAGTTTCTTGTAAATAATTAATGATTAAATATGCGTTATGTGGGGGAGCACCGTCGTGCTGATAAAAAATGTTTCTATGTTCGGCGAGAGGTAAATTTTCTAAATAGTTATTATTCAAATTTTGTAAGATATTCAGATATCTTTCACCTAAAAACAAAATACCTGTACATATTAACAGAAGAGAAAATTTAATTTACCGTTTAAATTTTCCTGATAAAATTGTAATGCCACCACTCTATCGTTTCTTATGGCACAGTAAACATTTAACTGCCAACTTTCCTGAAAGTTTCGCTCTCTGAACATATGAAGATTTGAGTCACTCCAATAATGCGAATTGTGTCTATTAAAAAGTTCATTATTAGTAAATTTTGCTTCATCTGTCCATATAATATTTCCCAAATAAGAATCGTGACACTCAGACCTTATTAGAATAAAGTCACAAAAATTCTGTCTTCTTAGGAAATCTGTTTCTTTTAATCCTTGCACCATATGGAATGAAAACGGGTAAAACTTATGTTTTAATAAGATTCTGTGAATTGAATCCTTGCATAGTCCCGATTCCAGAGCAGCTTGTCTTAATGACATCCTTGGAAATGCATGAAAATATCCCAGAATGACTATTTCAATGTTTTCGTCATCAACAATAGGCTTTCTTCTTTGCATTTTTGCCTTGACAGAACCATAATTTTTAAAATTTTCCTGTATGCGTTTTACAGAGTTTGGTAACGGTTTCCGATTTTCTGGATATCGAGTAGCAAATGTGCTGCAGGTTCTTGATATTACTCTATCGCATTCTCCATAAATAATAAACCAATTTAAAAAGTCTTCGTGGGTGTAATTTAAACGTGCTGGTATTTTTTGACATAAGATAATGACTGATTGTTTCTAATCATGGCTATTTTGATTAAATGATTACAACTATTCATGAATTTCTAATAAAATCGCAAGTGTTTCAAAAAGTTGTAACTTTAAACCCCACAATGCTAATATCAGAAAAAAGGGAATTCAATTTTACACAACTTGACGTAAAAAAATACAGGGTGTTCTATTTGACCTAAACAAGTTCTCGCGATTTGAAGTTGACAAAATATAACGCGAAAAACGGAACACTTGGTATGATATTATTGAATTTATTTCAGTTGTAAAACGTAGTTCTCCTTGTGTTCTTTTTATGTAACAAGAAGCAGATGAGGATCTTTCACACGAAGAAAGTTATAACGGTTCTTGCAAACCGTTGCACCTGTCAAATTTTCTATAAAATGTCAAATATCTCTGAAACGGCTAGGTTTAGGTAGAGGATATGCTACATATTTTCGACTCAGAATTTTATGCTATTTTCGAAAACCCTAAAATATACAGGGTGTTCCGTTTGAAATAAGTAAGTTAGTATCGACTTCCAGTATAAGCGGAAGTTAGTTGGATTGGCCACACCGACATTAGTAATTATCTAAATTTTCAAAATTTTCTGATGCGTACTTTTCTCTATATCGATCGATTCAGTTCCCGGTGAGATACCCTGTATATATATATGACAAGATACACTTTGGACATGATGTAACAAATAGTAAAATACAAATAAACAAGTAGTATGCACATAAATTTAAAAGATGATCTTTAACATGTTTCTTAAGGATAAATATATTTTTTGAATTCCTATATGCTAGTGGCAATTTGTTGTAGAATTTTAGTCCCAAGATATTATGGGCTTTTGTGGAAATATTTAGACGTTTATTTGGGATATGGCAGTTAATTTTTCTACGGGTATGGCAATTACACAGAATATCCTAGTCGTGATTTTCATTTCTGGTAGGAGGCAAAAATGGATAAAATTTAATATATTTCTATGGTAGAACGAGATGCCTCTTCAGTATTAAATAACAGCTAAATGCTACTATGTACTCTTATTGGTTCCACTATAGTAGTGATCCCCGTACTGTACATAGATATTTCATTGAGAGAGTAAACAGTATGTGTATTGCAGGAATTAACAGATATACTGGTGAATGTGCCTATGATCGACACTTGGCTGCTGTTTCCATATAGCAGCCATTATTTCATTTCTTATTTATCCATGTGAGATACTTGTCGAAAATCGTAAAACCTGCTGAAATTCGCAGTAAAGACAATACGTGATAGAGCAAAACAGTGATGAAGATTAGATGTATCATATTAGAAAAGGGTTGTTATTGTTATATTGGATATGAGTATATTATATGGAAAAAATCGAGGAACCTTGTATTTTTTTTTAAGTTGGCACTTAGGATAAATTAATCTTGTATAGGTAGGAACTTACCAAATATGAACCGAATCAGGGGGGTGGGGAGATTTCAACCATGTTTATCCGTCTACTGCATTTTAAAATAAAGAATAAACTTGCATGTGGTATCCAGAAAGGGAGAGAAACCTGGTTTTCATGCATTTGCTTTTATTTACACCAGCAGCAAAAAAATTTCTTAAGAATCGTTGATAGTTATGAGTGTGTGCTGAAGAATAGCACAAGTTTAGTAGAAAAAACTACCGAAAAAGTTTGATTGCTGAAAAATTGGCTACCTTGTTTATTTGCCTGAAAAAATAACTGTCTAAATGTGCATCATAGCATTAATTTAGATGTTCTTATTTATATTTTGATTATTAGATGTATCATAGGTCTTAAGGGTGTTAACACTTTTAATTTCTGATCAATTCTTCAATTAGTAATATCAAATAGTATCGTCATTTTCATTTTATATTTTTAGAAAGACAATTTTCTTCAGAAGTTATAATATTTACCTACGAACCTGCGTAATATTTATAGGCACGTTTCAAAGATTTAATATCATTAAGGAACTAATAAATACTCTAAATTATTACTTCAATGAACATTATTATGCTTCTTGTACGCTTTCATAAAGAATTTGCGATTTTAATTAACTTGTTACGTATATTAACATACTTGTATAACAAAATTGCTATTCGATCATTAATTGTGCGGCATTTACTTTACTAAACATACTTCTCAAAATGGGGAAGCCCTGTAGCAAGATATTCTAATGAGAAACGTCACTTTTTGTAGCTCTTGTAAGTATTATTCCAGGATAACAGCAGGGGTCCTGAAGTTGCCTAAGATATCCTGATATGATTAGGGAGATATCTGAGCCAATGGGACTGAAAGAGGCGGAGTTAAAGCAATCAATGTTGCTGGTGGGGTGATCCATGGCGACTCAGCAACAAGTGTGCGTTCTCTGACATAAAACCGCTGCAATAATCTAATTCTTCAAGAATCAGGACTACCGATATTTAGAGTAAATGTACAGGGGGTTTTGAAAAATGATTCGTTTTTCTAAAAAGTATATCCTACAGTTATTAGGATATTGTTATTGTAAATTAAATTGAGCGAATATTGTTTCTAGGTCGAAGAAAATAAATAAAATTTCCATAAAAATCAACATTTGTTGTGTTCTTATATTGGTTTGTTAGAATTTGTCACTTCTTTCTTGAGTCCCCTACACATTTTCCAAATAATATTTGAGAAAATAGTATTAATACTGGTACTAAATATCTACTATACCTGCTAAGAAATGTCAATACAAAATTATAATAAGAGAATATTAAAATAATTCAGTTATCTTCATTGTAAACAATTCTTCAACAAGGAACGGGCGATCTATATAAATTTAGTTTAACTCTATTTTAATCATTTGAATAATATTAAAAATTAAAAATACTAGTTAAATTAAATGTATTTCAGGTCCGGTTTATCAATATAGGATTAACTTTTAACTAGAGGATAAATGTCAAATGAAACAATAGGTATCTATTGTTGTATTTGACATTTATTTTATCCTCTAGTGTTGAGTTAACCTTGCATTGATCCAAAACTTGTTTTTTTTGTGATATTGTTGCAATTTGCTATTTTTCTACATATTTTTTTAAATAATTACTATTGTCTCAGGTAAGCACTGGTTGTAAATGTTTCCAAGTAATATATTTAAAAATATCTACATATGTTTCGGCTTCTTAAGCCTTTATTAAGAGCATTGCCAGACGAATACTAAAGTTGAGAAGTGGTTATTTTAAACTGAACCTAGTAGAACATTTATAACTGAAATTCTAGCTCCGGGAAGCATTATAATATTATGACTCTGAATATGGTTGGGAGGCGTGGTATATAGAACCAATTAGCGATGTTTATGCACTTTGTAGGAACATAATGTTATGTTGAGCCCTGTACACTGTCAGAATGTTCTGAATGATAGGTGGATGGTAGAGCCACATAACCTATAGTATGTTTTATTTAAATATCATAAGAATAAAATTATTTTTCTAGTTATATTTAAGAATGTATCACATCTTTCGGCCATGTCAAAAAGAGATTTTACATTTTTTCGTAACTACAAGGAAAATGTAGTATACGCGATGTAATATATTCGTAACATTAATTAAAATATTCTTACCATCATTTTATGAGCTAACGCCAAAAAATTTTTTTGAGACGTTCCGTTCTTGTATAAGTCCACACTAAATCACATTTTATTTATTTTTTCTCCCTTTCATAATAGTGTGGGAGTGATATTGGGGGTGATAGTAGAAGTGGCTGATGACGAAAAAAAAATTGAGACCTTGACTTTTCGTACATGCCCAAATTGCAATTTTATAGACTCTTACCTGCTTGCTTTGCCTATTTACTCTTATTTATCCCATTTATCCCGAAGCTTTCAACGGAATTAGATCAAAATATGATCTAGTTCTAGATGTCGTTATAATACATAAGTGTACCAAATTTAAAGTCGATATCATAAACGGTTCCAGAGTAAACGTGCGTACAAAAAAGTTACTGTAGTGATAAATCATTTAATGCGTTCCAAAACTCGTTCCCAAGAAAATTTAAAAACACATTCGCATTCATATTACTCTCAAAGAAAAAAAGACCAATTATTTTGTCACTTAGTATTCCGTTAATTTTTTGCATTTATGAAAAATTTAGGATTCTCAATTGACCAGTGACAGTAATTTTGACTTAAAACCACCCCATTTATGGTAAACGTGGCTTCATTGCTTAATAAAATTTCATTAAAAAATCACTACTTCCACATCCAGATTTTTGTATCCAAGTTTTATACACACTAAATGCCAATGTAATATTTTACTCACTTTAATAATAGGGAGGGGTGGCAATGCGGGGTGGTTAATGCCAAAATAAATTTTAAAGGCCCTTGGTTCTCGTACACACACTAAATCCCAATTTAATTTTTTACTCCCTTTAATAATAGGGTGGGGGTGGCATTGAGGGTGATAGTGGGGGGGTTATTGATGCTAAAAAAAAGTTTAAGACCTTAGCTTTTCGTAGTTGCCTTAAATTACAATTTCATAGACTCTTACCTGCTTGTTTTGCCTGTTTACCCTTATTTACCCCATTTACCCCCGAACCATTCAACGGAATTAGATCAAAATATAATCTAGTTCTAGATCTCGTTATAATACATAAGTGTACCAAATTTCAAGTCAATGTCATAAAGGGTTCCAGAGTAAACGTACGCACAAAAAAGTTACAGACCGACATACAGAAATTTTTTTTTCTTCGCTCAAATTTAAAATCTCGACATTTTAAGTCTATTTCAAGAAAAAAAAAATTTTTTTTGCGTTACTAAATAAAAAGCAATTGGGTTAAGTTTTTAATTTATTTATTGTTTTAGCCGAAAAAAATCCGTCTCGCCTGACCTTGACATCGCTGCCATATTTCGCGCGGTAGTTGCTTGATCGGTCCCGAGATGAATTCTGGAAAGGACATGTTGTATTATCTTAATGTTAATAAAGACTTAATGAAATGAAACGAATTAGTTAAAATTATGATTGTCTAAAATGGTAAAATGATTTTATTTATAATTTTGAAAAAATAATGTTTATAAATGCACTAAAAGTAAGTTTTGGTAACTTCAATGAAAATATGTGGCCGAGGGTGTAAATTTTGGGAAGTACTCTAAATTTTGAGAATGGTAACTGTAACGAAATTTGATTATGGCGCTTTGAGATTAAAAATAAAGTGTTTAATGCGTTATCGATTTCAAATTAAAGTTATGTTGACTAAATAATCCAATTCGATAATTTACAAAGTTCATTGTTTTAGTGGCAATTTATTAAAATTTCTTTTCAGAATTCCGATTTCATTGAATTTTTTAATAAATAATTTAATGTTGGTTTTTATTTGTTTTGGAAAGTTACTCAAGGCTGTAATTAAAAACATAAAATCAGAAATCAGAATGTGAATGTACACAAAATTCAAAAAAATTTAAAACATTTTAAAAATGCAAATTTTTCAGTGGAATTCGGGGTAATTCTGCAGTTTATCCACTTCTCGATTTTTGATTTTTTGTGGATAGATTAATAAGAGAGTTACTATGAAGTATTTTTGACAAATAAAACGTTACGCAAATGTATAATAATCGAAGAAATTAACGAGAAATTGGAGCGAATAGGGGTGCTGGGTGGGTAAAAGCGAGTAAAAATATGACGTTTTTAGCTCACTTTGAAACGATTAGCATTGAAAAATCATTTTAGGGCAAGAGTAAATAAGAGTTATGCCATTACGATGCTTATATACGATAATTTCAGGTCACTTTCGCATGCAAGGCATTTAAACGATCATTTCAGCGCAACGGAAAATAAAGAGTCATGACAAATTTGAATGGTTATTGGGGTACGACGGAACTCGTTGAAATCAATAAATTGCAGTAATAAACAATCAAAATTATGTCATGACTCTTATTTATCCTTGGCCTAAAATGACTTTTTCAATGCTAATTGTTTCAAACTGACCTAAAAACGTCGTATTTTCACTCATTTTTACCCACTCGACACCCCTATTCGCTCCACTTTCTCGTCAATTTTTTCTTATTATACATTTACGCAAATTTTAATTAGCCAAAAACGCTTCATGTAACTTTCTTATTAATGTAACCACAAAAAAACTCAAAAAGAGAGAGAAGTGAATAAATTGCAGAATAACCGAACTCGATACGTAGGGTTTACATTAGATTGTGAACAACTGTTTGTAATAACTTTTTCCGAGTGTCTTCATCTTATATGCGAAACCCTGTATATAATGCTTGATCGAGCTCATGAATTTAATGAATTCCGCTTAAAACTAAATGAAAGTGTATTGCGTTAATTGATAAATAAAAGGATATCATAATTGTATCACAACAAATAATATATTTTTTATATAAAGAAGATAAAATTATAAAGAATGATAAAATTGTAGTTAGATATCTTTTGATAATCTTGTCACGTTCCGATAGCGTTAACAGGCCTCGAAGAAAACAAAACCTTTGTTGGAATATGTACTTAGAGAATGTATTCCTCATCCTTTCAGTTTTCAACAAATTGTTTATTAGAAATTATATGAAACAAGAAAATTATCGTTGAGTTAATTTTAACCCAAAGGGACGAAGGCATACTTGTGTTATTTTACTGTAGTGATTATATTTTACACTCTGTATAAAAATGCATGTATATCACGCGACCTATGCCTACTATTTACTATTTTAAGCGTTTTGTTACCTCATTAATCACTGCAATCTACTAATAGATAATCTGTATACTTAACAGCTAATCTGCCGGTTAAATTATGAATAATTCAGCGCATACTTAACCCGCCCTCGTCGATTCCCACTCCATCACCCTCCAAAATCAACAAGATCGGGGAAGTGTTTTGAAAACGCAGCGTGGCGCCAGTCTATCTCCACCACAACCACGCGAGAGATCTTACGTCATATTAGATAAAAAGCTCCCGAAAGGAACCAGTACTTAAAAATTGTGACTGTCTAATTATGTCCAGGAAACCCTTAGAGGCTAATTAAAAACGATTTTTGTGTAATAATTTTAATAAACATTTTTTGAAATGTCTTCACCTAAGCCGGTTAACCAAGAACACATTAAACGGCCCATGAATGCCTTCATGGTCTGGTCGAGGGGCCAAAGAAGGAAAATGGCACAGGAAAATCCAAAGATGCACAATTCGGAGATTTCTAAAAGGCTCGGGGCCGAGTGGAAATTGCTGAGTGAGACTGAGAAAAGACCTTTTATCGACGAGGCGAAGAGGTTAAGGTAAGAAATTAATACTAGCTATTGATTTAAAATAGGCCACTTATTTAACGAATGTGGAGCCAATCTAGATTTTCAATGGAATTGCCTGGAAAGGTGAATTTTATTAATAAAATAAACAGTTCGGGTAGGGAGAAGTCGCGGAAAAATTTTGTTCAATGCTAACCAAATTTCTTTTTTGAAAAGTTTATTTTTAAACCACGTTTTTTCTCCCTTTTTGTTGAATATCTCCAGTTGTGTTTCTTATATCGAAAAATAAAAGAGGGCTTCTTCACAAACAATTTTTTTATAAATTAGGATACTTAGTAACAGTTGTTTCTATTAATTTAAGTTGCAAAAATATTGAAATTAAAAGAATAGCTGACTTAAAATTTGTCATATCTTAAATGATCAACCGATATACATCATATTCAGCTAAAATATGTCTCTTATCGAAATAAAATATCCTGACAAATTTAAAGTAAAAATATTTACTTAAAAGCCTTATAACTAATTATAAATTTAAATCTTGCAAGTGGATTTGACAGTGGAGATATTTTTTTGGTTTCAGATCCTATGTTTTGATGTACCTTTTTCGATAATAGCAACAAATATGTTTTTTAATAAAAAACGCTCTTTTCTTAATTTTTAAATTTTTTCATTGTAAACAAATTAACATTACTCATTGGCTTTTCATTTAAAATGAAAAGCAAAACATCGCATATAGTCGAGTATGATGGTTTTTTTTTTAATGTTTGTTTTTATATATTATTTGAAAGCAGACACATTTCTATATGTGCAATTAAATATTTATATTGTTTAAACAATATAAACACATTTTATGCAGAAAATAATTCTTTTACGGTATTTATTAACTTTTAAATAGTAAAGTGTTAATAATGTTTGTTTCTTTTTTATTTTATAATTACTAAAAGCTTTAACTTCTATGAAAATTTTCAAAAAAAAATGTATAATCAATTATAAATGATTTCTTATTTATTTTAAATTTAAATATGTTATATACTTTAGGTATTTAAGAAAATTTGAACATTTTTTAATATACAGGCTGTCCATTTTATCATGGAACTCGAGAATATCTCACTTAATATCGGTCGTACAAAAAAAATTATTTTTACGAAAATTGTGCCGATTTATATAACCTACAAAATTGTTTAAAGACATTTGAAATCCATAGCTTACTTTAAGAGTTTTGACGGAAAATATCGAAAATGCGGAAAAAGTCTAGGCCAAATATCTCCGTTATTTGAAGAGATGCGATAAAAATTCTAAGGCGAAAATTTTTTGCAGAACAGAGTGTTTCAACAAGGTTTTATCTAATTTTTTTCAAAACAGCTGTATTTTTTGAGATTTACTCTTCAGGCTGTTAAAAAATTATTTTGAAACGGGCGGGAAATGGCGCCATTAAATAGAGTATTTTCCTCCCTTTTCAACGATATATCGCATGCCATATTTATTCATTGGTACTACGTTAGTAATTATAAAAATATTTTTTTAAACCCAATAATCTCTTTTAACAAGCATTATACTTGCCGTGAAGAAGTATGATTAAATAAAACGATAAAATAATTCAATAAGTTGTTCAAATCTTTGCTATAATAAAACATTAACACAATTAAGAAGAATAAAGTAAATTCAGGTAACAAAAACAAATTAATAATAAAAAGAATATAGCACACAGAACATTAATATTTATCTAATTCTCAACATAATTTTTAAGATATCATATCAAGTGTTCAAAGTAGGTCCACCGCGATTTCTTATGCACAATCCAGCGAGGCACTGCATTTAAAACATTACTCAGCATTTCGGGGGTAACTGTAATACATGCCTGTCGAATGCGAGCTTTTAGGTCCTCTACATTTTGCGGTATCGTCGAAAACGCCTTATCTTTAATATACCCAGATAGTAAAAAATCCATTGGGGTTATTACTGGAGAACGAGGGAACCATCGAATAAATCCATTGGTACCTATCCAATGTTGAGACAAAATTTCGTCTAAATAACCTAGTCAAATCTGGGAATTGTGGAGAGGAGCTCCATCTTGTTGAAAATATTGAAAGTTGTGTCGATTCTCTAAAGGTAGGTCATCTAAGAATTCATTAAATTCATTTCTCAAAAAGTTTAGGTAACTTTGACCACTGAGGTAACCATTATAAAAATAAGGACCTATTAAATTGGTGCCTAAAATATCTATCCACACATTTATTGGAAAACGATATTGAAACCCAATCGGTCTATGCCAGTGTGTATTTTCAGAAGTCCATTTGTAGTGAATATTGCGATTAAAAAATCCATTATTGGAAAAATTTGCCTCGTCGGACCAAAGTATTTTACTACATATTAATGGATCGGCACCCTTCTTTTCCAACAGCTACCTACAAAAAGTCGTCCTCCTTGGTTTTTCCCCCGCTTGTAAATTGTGGACTTTTTTGGCTTTATAACACCGATAACCATTTTTCTTTAAAATTTTTCTAGCACTTCTTTTATTTATATAACAAGCAATTTGAATTTCTCGTTTCCAAATTTTCTGTATTTTTATTTCTTACATAATTAAATAACTCGCTTTACCTTATTTATATTATCAGTAACACTGTTCAACCTTGTCTTCTTCTTTAAAAATGAATCATTATTTTTCAGTTTTGTTTTATTCAGCTGTCAAGTTTGTTCATAGCCAACTATTTTAAAATAATTGAAATAATAGTGAAATCATGAAATACAAACAAATGGATATTATACTTAAATTAATTAATTGGTAAAGATATTTTAATTTTCTGAGCAAGGAGTGACGCATTAATGGAGGACCTCTATACATTGGCACAAGTGCGAATACTCTTTCCATAATTGCTTCATGTTTTTTTCTTTATTATTATTTTGTTTTTGTTACCTGAATTTATTTTATTCTTCTTAATCGTGTTAATGTTTTATTATAGCAAAGATTTGAACAACTTATTGAATCATTTTATCGTTTTATTTAATCATACTTCTCCACGGCAAGTATAATGCTTGTTAAAAAAAAATTATTGGTTTTAAAAAAATGTTTTTATAATTACTAACGTAGTACTAATGAATAAATATGGCACGTGATCTATCGTTGAAAATGGAGGAAAATACTCTATTTAATGGCGCCATTTCCCGCCCGTTTCAAAATAATTTTTTTAACAGCCTGAAGAGTAAATCTCAAAATACAGCTGTTTTGAAAAAAAATAGATAAAACCTCGTTGAAACACTCTGTTTTGCAAAAAATTTTCGCCTTAGATTTTTTCTCGTATCTCTTTAAATAACGGAGATATTTGGCCTAGACGTTTTCCGCATTTTCGATATTTTACGCCATAACTCTTAAAGTAGGCCGTGGATTTCAAATGTCTTTAAACCATTTTGTAGGTTATATAAATCGGCACAATTTTCGTAGAAATATTTTTTTTTATACGACCGATATTAAGTGAGATATTCTCGAGTGCTCTGATAAAATGGACAGCCCCGTATATGAATAATTTAATAATTCATACAAAAAAAAATAGTATTTAATTTTCATTCCCATATGGAGTGCGTTGGGGACTTCATTCTCTTCAGGTTATGGCGCCTTATCGCAATCCCTTCCACAATTAATGGATGCAGATGAGCAATGCAGACTACTTTTTCTGCACCCACACGCTTCCAGTTTTGCAAGAGCAAAATATAATTTGTAAGTTGTTATTTGGTGCTGCTGGTTGTGTCATTTTTATTGGTGTTAAATTTTCTTTCTGCCAACCCCAATGTTCAAGAGATATTTTAGAATTATTTTCCATTGCTGAACTTGAAGGTAATCTCTTTTGATGTGCTTTTTCGCTGCATCTTCTGTTGAAGGTAATGGAAGGTATGCTTTTATCTTTCGACGCTAGGGTTATAAACTTTTCGCCGTTTTAGCACCATATTAATGTTATAAAGTTGTATTAGCTGGGTACAGAAAAGATAGACCTTAAGCTTCTGAAAGAAATCGTAAATACATAGACAATACTTCCATTAATTATTTATTTAATGAAGACATGCTTTTAAACACCACTAAGGAAAAGTTCTTAGAGAACAGCTGTAATAAAAATAGATTTATTAATCTTCCTTGCGAAAAACTTATTGAAAATAATGTTGAGTGTTGTCAAGCAGAACGTGATGCTGATCGTTTAATTGTACTTTCTGCTCTAGATTGTCTCTTTTCTCATGTAGCTGTTGTAGCAGAAAACACTGATGTGTTATTGCTATTAGCTTTATCGCCAGATGATAAGGAATTGTTATTTTTGAAACCGCCAAGAAATAATGTCTTTAAAAAAATTAAAGCAGTTGGCAAATATAAAAAAGAACATATTCTCTTTCAGCTTTTTATAATACAAAAAAACAATTTTTTAAAATTTTCAATTCTAATAACAAATTACGTGCAGCAGCTGCAACTTTTATTATTGAAAATATAAGTGAAGAAGAGCTTCACAACGCAGGTTTTTACTGTATTCAGCACACCAAAAGAGATTAACTTCAAGTTCAGCAATGGAAAAATAATTCTAAAATATTTCCCGAACATGGGGTTGGCAGAAAGAAAAGTATTTAATACTACTAAAAATGACCCAACCACCAGCGCCAAATAACATCTTAAAATTATATTTTCTCTTGCAAAATTGGATGCGGTACCGCGTGTGGATGTAGAAAAAGTGGTCTTGCATTGCTCATCTGCATACATTAATTGCAGTGGAATGGATTGCGATAAAGCGCCATAACCTGAAGGGGATGAAGTTCCTAATGAATGGGAATGAAAATTAAATACTATTTTTTTGTATGAATTATTAAATTATTCATATATATTTTTAAAATTTCTAATTTTCTTAAATATATAAATTATATATCATATTTAAACGTAAAATAAATAAGGAATCATTTATAATGTTTATAATTTTTTTTACAATTTTTGTATAATTTAAAGCTTGTAATAATTATAGAATAAAAAGAAACAAACATTTGTAGTCCTTTACTATTAAAAAAATAATCATCAAAATCGGACCTATCCCTGAGGCCTAAGAAGCAAACACTTTCACTGACTCGACTATTAATAGGACTATAAGAGATCTACAATTAAACAAAAATGTTACAAATTATTAATTTGGAATGGCAAAACCATTTAGATTTTAATTGTTTATAAATAAACCTAAAACCTATTTCACTTTATAGACATGTTAATATAAAAATAAGGACATAAAATGTTGTCTATTTCAATTTTTATCCACGCGGAATAAAGTTTACTTTTTGAGGCACTACCGGCACAAGTTAGACACGGAGGGAAAAACTTCGTCGCTGGAACATTTTTTTAAATTAATTTATTTAACGTCGACCTATTTCCGCTACCAAGGCCAATCACCGACGCCAGGGGATAAGCTCATCAGTGCCTGTGTCGGCACTGGGACCATTAACCTGGAAATTATGCCGAACCTCCACAGTTTGTCGTGGGGTAGGGGGATTTTTAACGTGCTCGCATCGTAGATACACGGAACCCACAGTTTTACATCCCTTTCGAAAGATGGTAACGTGAGCAGATCCGCTCATCCACTATATCTCATCGACTTGCTGTGATCCGGTTTTGAACCCGGGCCGTCTGCGTACGAGGACGCGCCACTGTCCATCACACCACCAAGCCGACTGGAACAATTAGACAACTATTATTTTTCTACTTTATTTATTAATGTAGCAAAAAAAAATTTTCTTTTCAAATAGTGAATTTTTCTACTCTTTTCAATTACCTTGTCAAATTTTATTTCCAACAAATCACAATGTATATACTAACGAAAATTCAATGATAAGCAATCAATCCAAATTTTACCAGATATGGTATTGGCTGAAAAGGAATTTCATTATTAAAATTAACAATTCGAGTAGGTAGAAGTTCTAGAAAATTATTTTGTCCGTCTTTTTTATTGAATTTCTCTGGTCGTACTTGTCACATTGAGAAAATAAAAATATAGTCTTCTTCTGAATTAAGTTTTTGATAAAACTTGAATAGTAAAAATTGTTCCCCTTAATCTATAATGTTGCAAAATAAGGCAAAGTAAATAAGTAAAAGAAATAGGAGTTATATCTTTAATTGTTACAAACTAATATTTATTATATTTAGTAAAAATACGTCTAGTATTGAACAAAAAATATCGTGGAAGAAATTGTAAGTTAAAATATTTGTTTAAAAGCCTTACAAGTTGTCAAGTTCCAAAAAATGACAGTCTGTTAGACAAACTTATTTCCGAAAATGAATAATAAGGGAGATATACAAGGGATAATAAATTTCAGTTATTCTGCAATATCTTCCGAGTTCCTAAAAATATCAAAATCATGTTTTAAACTTAGGCCATCCGGACACTACTTTACATGGTATCAATCAAACCTTCTCTTCTGTTTAAGGGGAAGTTTTAGGGGGTGGCTATCAATATCTTCTTCATAACTTTTTAATTCTTTTCATATTTCTAAAAATTATTATAAAAAGGTAATTTTCAGATCATTAGAAATAAAAATGATATTCTTATTGCGTTTCAATAAACCAAGCCGTTCTTGAGTAATTTATGTTTAAAAACAAGGTGCATTTATAGTTCATACGAGGATAAATGAAACTGGTCAGTGTTGAAGCACAGGACTGTGCGCACTGAACTTGATATTTTGTCCTATATATTTAGCAATGGTATCGAGATTCGAATGGTAGTTGAAACTGTGCGGGCGAGTCCGAGACTGGCAATGTAATCAGCCTGAATGAACCATCTACGACTGCACTAGTTTAAAGATAATAAAACGGACAGGCCTATTAGCATAAAAAAATCGTAAATCGTTTCCTAGCAGTCAACGTGGACTTGTGATATGTGCTGTCTATGTGCCAGTGTAGTGCATAAATACATATTATAATATCAAGCGTAGGAGTTTAGTTAGTTATTGTTCATATTTATAAATATTTACTACTATATAAGAGGTAAACTATTTTAAATATTTACTAATTTACCATGGCTTTCTGGAGACCATTTGAAACAGAGGTTATAGCAGTTTGTGCAACAAGAGTGGATATGATAGCCATATCGCACGAGAAAGAAAATTGAGCACGCCGCCGTAGGCGGAGTGCCTCAATCTTTCGAGTGCGATATGGATAATCCACTCGAGTTGTACAGTATACTTTTTCTACTACCGGATTAAGAAAAAACTACAAATAATAGTTTTAATCAAATTTTAATATACAAACTTAGCTACTGCTTAATCTTATGCTCTAGGTGAAAACATTTTATAAAAACGGCAGTAGCCTAGTGGTTATATCTACGCTTCGAAAAGCAAGAGATCATAAGTTCAATCCCCCCATATAGCTACTTTTTTTTGTCATAATATACCTCTAAAATTTTGTCTGTATATAATAATTTCTGTAAAATTTTAGGTGGTATACCGTTTATCGATTCTTCACTGGAATCACTCATTTTAAATTATTTTCTAGCCCAAACTGCACGAATATACACACTGACAACTACTGACAATTACTTTGACAACTTACGCACCAACTTGAATTTTTTAAAACGAATAGTTGCCTATGTACTTAATACACGAACTGTGATTGGTCGATTTCATATCCATCCTAGAACGCATATGAAATATATCCGTTCAGTTAACTGGAATGGCCCACTTATCCATTCTACAGACTGTACGGAAAACAGCAAATTTACATAAGGGAGTAGAAAAATATAATAACGCCCGAACATCTTATTATTTTCTTATGACAAGCATTTCTATTTACCTCCGCCCATGTACAATAAAGAGATGCCGACTGTTCTTGCCGGCTTTTAGTTTTTATACGGTTTCTATTAAGTTCGTTTACACTTTTTTTTGCAAAATTTTATCAGTAAACTCTTTTACACATAAAGAATGGTTTGAAATATTACTTTGACATTTATGTTATTTGACTGATTGAGACTTTGATTCGTTGTTTTTAATTATTCCAGTTTAATTGTTAATATTATTTAAACACATCTTTGAATGACTGGTAGTCGAGAGGTGAGCGCACTTGCCTCTCACCCAAAAAGTTCCGGGTTCGATCCCCGGTCGTGGCGTTGAAAAATACTGTGAGAGGGATTTTTCCACTATACACGGATATTGGGTGTGTATCCCTTGTCTCTAAATGTGTAGCCCCCTCCCACACAAGGCTCTTCTAGAGCCTTCCGGGATAAAGGGTAATTACCTGTGGTGTTATTTAAAAAAAAAATTAATAGACGTAGTTTTGACTTAGGAAGTATGTTTTGATAATGCTGCTGCAGTTGTGAAATGTTATCAAGATAAATTCCCGAACAGAAATATTCCTGATGCTAAAACTTTTTTAAGTACAGAACGCTGGCTTAGGGAAATATGAAGTGAAAAACAGAGACGCTGGTCGTCTAAGAAACGCAAGAACTGTTGAAGTTGAAGTAGAAAATATTAGATACAATAATGGATACGATAAGTACTAGAAGATTAGGCTTAAGAATGGATATATCTCAGCAAAGCGGAACAAGAATTGCACCCTTTCCCTTCAAAAGTTCATATGCCATAATTGATGGCAACTTTGAATGATACAGTTTGCCATTCTTCCATTTAGGTAACATTGCAATTTCAAATTTTCGTCAACATGATTTTTTATTCCTTTTTTTATTCCAGGATTTCCTATTAACAACCGTGAACTTTTAAATATTTTGTGTTTCTGTACCAAGCACTATAGGTATTGTAGATTTATTATAGCGCTTCCCTTTATTAATTGTATTTTTGGATAAGCCGCCATTGCTTTTTGTAGCAACTGGATTTGTCTCTGGTTTTGTAGATGTAGTTTTTGCTCAATCATAGGTATTTTTTGTGACCAGCATCTTATCACTATTGTTTTTTGCGTTTATATTAAAATCAACAGTCGAATATGCAGTAGTATACTTATTAGTTGATGTTGATTTATTTGTCATAACTATATTCTTAGATCGTGATTGATTGTTGTAGAATTTATAGACTCATCGTTTGTTAATAGGCGGATTAGTTCTATATTTGATGTTCTTAACATAACCACTTCTTGCAAATTAGATACTTTTGAGTTAAGTTGCTGAATTACTTTTTTTACAGTGTTATTATTTAATGATTCTGAGAGATCATTTTCATCATTCTCATCTTCTCTGTTGTCACCACTCTTGTTTGATTGTAGATATTGTAAATACATTTTTATTTTAATTCATCTCTATTATATTCTGAAGCACGGCTTATCACTACACGATGGCTCATTCACAGCTCACCTATAAAGTACCCTGCTAAACAATAATTGTCAAGTACAAGTACAAAATATAAGTAAACTACATAAAAAAGTCTCTAACTGGAAATTATTTTCGAATATACAGGACGAACCAACACAACTGTGAAAGACCATGTCCTTTTTTTTATAATAGAATGCTAATTATATCAGTACACTTTTAGAAGCCCTTCTAGGCCGCTTTTACTCCTGTATTATTATTGACTATCTTCCGACCATTGGATCTAATAATTTTTTTTGTAGAAATAAGTGGTTACAAATAACCATAGAGATGTACGTACAAAAAAATGTTGACTTTCATTCTAGTCTAGCCGACAGCCGCGTTGGTTAAGGCGCGATGTGGCAAAACGGGTATCGCGCTACCGAGTTCCAGCCCCGGCTCCGGCAATGGCACTGCCGGAGGATATGGTTGCACGTCCGCGTTTTTCAATGTGTAACCCCCTTCCGCATAAGCCTCAGGCGTCTGGAATTAGGGGTTGTCTAATTTCTGTGCTGTTTATTTATATTTATTTATTCCCACATCATATGATCGAAAAATATACAACAACAAATCTGATAGCAAAATAAAGGCTACTTGGAAATGTATAAATAAAAATATTAATGAGAATGAAGAACACAAAATAGAAAAAATCGTATAAAAACAAATGAAACCAATTTGATTGAGGACAGTGGTATGGGGGCGCGACATTTTCAATTTTTTTTATAAATGAACCAATAGAATTAACAGGTAATCTTATCTCGAAAGAAACTTGGAATAAATATATAAAAAGTTATTAATTTTCTACGCAAAATTCATGTCATTTTTGTCCAGTAATAGAACGAGATATTGAGATGATAGTTAAAAAATTGGAAACTAAAGAAGCCTCTGGTTATGATGAAATACCAATCACTTTATTTAAGGAAACTATTGGTTATCTCAAAAAATTATTAACGTTTATAATTAATCTTTAATTTATGACTGGAACATTCCCAGATAGCTTTAAAATAGCAAAAATCATACCAGTATATAAAAGAGGAGAAAAGACAGTAATATATAACTACCGACCAATCTCAATACGACCATCAACCTCAAAAATTATTGAACTATCAGTCAAGGAGTAGGTAATAAGATACGCAGACAATATAAATATACTGACGACTACTCAATTCGGATTTAGGGAAGATCACAGCACAAGTGAAGCAATTCTATTTTTAATTAATGACATAAATGACTGTGTAGAAGAAAAATGCTACCCACTTTGTGTATTCTGTGACCTAACCAAAGCATTCGACTGCGTATTTACTGTAAAAACTAAGTTTTTATTTCTTTAGGGGTGTATCTTACAATTGGTTCCAATCTAATCTTGACAACCGAAAGATGTATGTGAAATTGAAAGAAATTGTAGACAACGAGATAATACCAATAAAAACTGAACAAAAATAATTAAAATGTGGTGTTCCGCAAGGTTCAATCCTTGGCCCTGTACTTTTTTAATTTACATTAATGATCTTGTTGATAACTTCAATGTGGTACATTTTTCCCTGTTCGCAAATCTTACCAATATACTTTTTATAGAATCAATGTCTGAATATACAGAAATATTAAATAACATAAATTGCTGGTTCTCTGCGAATAGATTAATACTAAATCTAACCAAAACTCACATCACATTTCATTCAAATCACAATTGCACACAACAAGACATCAAGCTTCAGCAGGGAACCATTACTGCAGTAGATAATGTATGTATATCGATGAGAATCTTAAATGGAGAAGTTATCTAGTGGAGCTCAATAAAGAACTTTCGACCGCTGTTTATGCTTTGTTATCAGGAAATATATCGGGTTCAAAATATCGCCAATAGTGTATTATGCATATTTCCAGAGCATTTTACAATACGGTATAAAATTTTGGGGAGATTCCACTGGGGTCGATGTTTCATTTAGTATTCAAAAAAAGACCAGTAGGACAACGTGTCATTTAAGACCAACAGATTCGTGTAGAAGATATTTTAAAAACCTTCGAATATGACCTTGGCTAATCTTTATATCATAAAAAATAAGTACATCTTGCTGTTATCAAATACATTCTAGAACCTAGATTTTAGAAAAGAAATAGTAATTACATTTTCTACACAATTGCAGTTTACGTTCTTTTAATAACCTTATATTTAGGTTTTGATTTTACTGCAAATGGGAAAGAACCTCAATTTGTACTATTTTTGTATATTATACTATTTTAAACCCTTTTCTGTTGCCAGAAATAAATTTAAATACAGTTACTGCATCATCTGTTGCGGTCTATATAGGGTATCTCACCGGGAGTGAATCGATCGATATAAAGAGAAGTACGCATCAGAAAATTTTGAAAAATTTAGACAATTACTAATGTCGGTGTGGCAAATCCAACTAAAATAATTACAAGTACCTGGCACTTCCGCTTATACCGGAAGTCGATACCAACTTGTTTATTTCAAATGAAACACCCTATATATTTTAGGGCTTTCGAAAAGAGCATAAAATTCTGAGTCTAAAATATGTAGCACAGCCTATAACTAAACCTAGCCGTTTCCGAGATATTTGACATTTTATAGAAAATTTGACATGTGCAACGGTTTGCAAGAACCGTTACTTTTTGAAATATTTGCGATTTTATTAGAAATTCATGAATTGTTGCAATCATTTCATCAAAATAGCCATGATTAGAAACAATCAGTCATTATCTTATGTCAAAAAATGCCAGCACGTTTAAATTACACCCACGAAGACTTTTTAAATCTGTTTATTATTTATGGAGAATGTGATAAAGTAATATCAAGAACTTGCAGCACATTTGCAACTCAATATCCAGAAAAACGGAAACCGTCACCAAACACTGTAAAACGCATACTAGAAAATTTTAAAAAATTATGGCTCTGTCAAGGCAAAAATGCAAAGAAGAAAGCCTATTGTTGATGACGAAAACATTGAAATAGTCATTCTGCAATATTTTCATGCATTTCCAAGGATGTCATTAAGACAAGCTGCTCTGGAATCGAGACTATGCAAGGATTCAATTCACAGAATCTTATTAAAACATAAGTTTCACCCGTTTTCATTCCATATGGTTCAAGGATTAAAAGAAACAGATTTCCTAAGAAGGCAGAATTTTTGTGAGTTTATTCTAATAAGGTGTGAGCATTACGATTCTTATTTGGGAAATATTATATGGACAGATGAAGCAAAATTTACTAAAAATGGACTTTTTAATAGACACAATTCGCATTATTGGAGTGACTCAAGTCCTCATATGTTCAGAGAGCGAAACTTTCAGGAAAGTTGGCAGTTCAATGTTTACTGTGTCATAAGAAACGATAGAGTGGTGGCATTACAATTTTATCAGGAAAATTTAAACGGTAAATTAAATTTTCTCTTCTGCTAATATGTATAGGTAAATTTTTGTTTTTTTTTTCTAGGTGAAAGTTATCTGAATATCTTACAAAATTTGAATAATAACTATTTAGAAAATTTACCTCTCGCCGAACATAGAAACATATTTAATTCATAATTATTTACAAGAAGCTTTTTATGATCAATGGATTGCCAATAATGGATCTTTCTTATGGCCTCCTCGCTCGCCCGATTTATCAGTTCTGGATTATTTCATTTGGGGAATTATTAAAAATAAAGTTTATGAGAGCCCATTAACAACCATTGAAGATTGTATGCAAAGAGTAAGAAATGCATTTCAAAACATATCACAGGATTCAATTAGAAGAGCTACCCATGAGGAACTAATCCGAAGGTGCGAAAAATGTGTCGAGGTTCGAGGGCGGAATTTTGAGCAATTATTAAATTAAAATGAAATCATATTTTAAATTGATCTTATCTCTGCTATTTTAGTTCATGCCATATCTTCAATTCGATTAATACGCATGTTACAAGTGTTAGTGTTATTTTGAGTTTTTGTGGATATAGAGTAGCAAATGTGCTGCAAGTTCTTGATATTACTTTATCACATTCTCCATAAATAATAAACAAATTTAAAAAGTTTTCGTTGGTATAATTTAAACGTGCTGGCATTTTTTGACATAAGATAATGACTGATTGTTTCTAATCATGGCTATTTTGATGAAATGATTACAACAATTCATGGATTTCTAATAAAATCCCGAATATTTCAAAAAGTTGTAACTTTAACCCCCACAATGCTAATATCAGAAAAAAGGGAATTCAATTTTACACAACTTGACGTAAAAAAATACAGGGTGTTCCATTTGACCGAAACAAGTTTACGCGGTTTGAAATTGACAAAATATAACGCGTAAAACGAAACACTTGGTATGATATTATTGAATTTATTTCAGTTGTAGAACGTAGTTCTCCTTATGTCCTTTTTACTTGACAAGAAGCAAATGAGGATCTTTTACACGAAGAAAGTTATAACGCTTCTTGCAAACCGTTGCACCTGTCAAATTTTCTATAAAATGTCAAATATCTCTGATACGGCTAGGTTTAGGTATAGGATAATATGCTACATATTTTCGACTCAAAATTTTATGCTCTTTTCGAAAACCCTAAAATATATAGGGTGTTCCATTTGAAATAAGCAAGTTGGTATCGATTTCCGGTATAAGCGGAAGTGCCAGCTGCTTGTAACTATTTTAGTTGGATTGGCCACACCGACATTAGTAATTATCTAAATTTTCAAAATTTTCTGATGCGTACTTTTCTCTATATCGATCGATTCAGTTCCCGGTGAGACACCCTGTATTATTATTATGAGTTGGTCGGAGTCAATTAGTCAACCATGCTTACAATTTTAATTGTAAATGACTTCACGTCAATAAAATGACGCAGCTGAATGTACGCTGTGCTTGGAAGGCGAGAGATAGAGATGTAGTAGAATAAGACATTGGACAAATTTATTAAAGCTAATCTTTAAATTTCTCTGTGCATTTGAGGACATTAGGGCTAATTTTATTTTAGTTCTACAAAAGAGAAAATGTTTATTTTAATGATACCTATGCGGGACGATAACAATTATTTTTGCAAATCGATAATAGAAGAAAAAAAAATTATTTTTTTATATATACTTTTTTTTCTCTCATCGTCCCACATTGTAACATGTTTTTAATGTCTTTTAGTGAAAGCCGTTTTTTAAAATAATGATTTATATGAGAGTAGTTTGCACAGTCTTTCCGGCTTATATCCGGAGCGCTCTTAAACTTTTGATCAGATCATGAAACAAAAAATAAGTGCATCCTGCTGTTATCAAACACATTTTAGAACCTAAATTTTAGAAGAGAAATTGTAATTACATTTTTGACATAATTGTAGATTATTTTAATAACCTTCTATTTAGGTTTTGATTTCAGTGCAAATGGGAAAAAATCTCAATTTGTACTATTTTTGTATATTAGACGCTTTTCTTTTGTCAAAAATAGTTACTCCATCATCTGATGCGGTCTATATTATCATAAATGTTCTGGCTAGATCGTAACAAAAAATAAGTACATCCGCCTGTTCTCGGTAAAACGCTGAATAGAACTTTTCTCTATTATTTACTTTAACTCATACACAATAGAGCATTGCAACGAGTGTCAAAGCAATTAACCATGGAACAAATTTGCTGGAGCTTCGGTAACAATGTGACGATTCCCACACGTATTATGCGCAGAGCAATAATACACGAAGTTCCTCATCTCAATAAACAGAGATTTAAAGTGATTCAGTACAAAGCAGGTCGTCTGTTTTACAAAAGATAACAGAGTACGCTCGAGGATGGGCCGTATGCATCCTATTAATGGGGCTTAGCGCGGATTAGACGGGGCATATTAATAAAGTCATAATGCTGTGTTATGGGATACAATTTAAAATACTTTGTGTATACGGATTAAATTTAAACAATGCTTTATATTAAACGCCCATCGCTACACTGCTTTCAAATAAGTTATTTGGCGTTATTTACGTTGAAATATGGGTTGTACCGTATATTAAAATATTTGAGTGCCTGTCCACCCGTTCCAATACCTAAAAATGTTTTCAAAGGTTAAGGGAGTAAATTTATTCATATTTTATTCCATTTATTGTTATTATACAGGGTGTTGCATCATGAGAGGAACATACCTTAATAGGAAGTAGAGAGCATCAGTGGTAATTAGAACCTCCCATAGAAATTTCTCATTGGGCCTTCACTACGAAATTACAGGGTGTTTTACAATGTTTGGCGAAAACTGCTTTTTATCATAACTTTGACAGGGAATGGAATAATGGATTCATATTTGGTACAGGTAATACAGTAATGATCCTTCAGAAGCACCTGTTAGAAATTTTAAAAATCCAGGTCCGGAGTCACTAAAATTTATGTTTCTTCTGTACCTCTAAAGAACATGACCCTGTATATATATATATATGAAAAATACTAGGTTCTCGGGTTGAACCGCGTCTGAGATTGTTAATGTCTCTTAACATTAACAATCTCAGACGCGGTTCAACCCGAGAACCTAGTATTTTTCATATATATATATATATATTTTCGAAATTGCTATACGATATTCGAATCACACTTCAAACAAATGCACTAAGGATAGCCCTGCGTGTCCCCGATACAGTGAAAGCCATAAATTGTCAGACTGTAAAGAAACAATTTTAGTTTGTAGTAACTGTGTAAATTTATGGAACGGCCAAAATGCGGATATTAATATTAATCATGCTGTGTGGGACGCAAAATGTCCTGCGCTTTTGGATGCGCGTGAGAAACTGAAAAATAATATACTCGCTATACAATAGGCACTACCGCATCCCTCACTTACTTCTGCTGCTCAAATCCACGCGCCCAATGGTCAACTTTCGATTTACTATCAAAATACTCGTGGGTTAAATAGCAAAACGCATGATCTCCTAAATGCTGTCACCTCTTGCAATTATGAAATTATAGCATTCACAGAAACAGCTTAACTCCAGTGTTTTTAATGCCGAATTATTACAAGTAGATATAATGTTTTTAGAACTGATAGAGACTTTAATAACTTGAATTGTAGTAGAGGTGGGGGTGTTCTCATTGCTGTCGAAAATACTATTAACTCAGAAGCGATTCAGATCAACCTAGATGACTTAATTTCTATAGATCTAGTTGCCGTTAAACTTTATATCCTCGACAAAATATTACATATATGATATACATTCCACCCAATACGCCGATTGCCCTATATCAAAATTTATTTGAATTCTTTTTCTCTCTTAAATATATTTATAACACCGACATCTTGATTCTGAGTGATTTTAATATTCCAAATTTTTCTTTAAATATCATGGATCACCATAACATCTTACTACAGAATTTCTTAAATTTCTTTGACTTGAAACAATTTAACTCGGTGAAAAATCAAAATATTCGAATCCTGGACCTGGTTATTGCAAAAAATGATTGTGAAGTAGGAAAGGCAATTGGCGTCTTACTTAAGGAAGATTTACATCACCCTGCGTTAAGAATAGTTAAATAAAATATTAAAAACGTTGGTTATAAAAACCAATTAAATACTGAGCCTAGATATAATTTTCGTAAGGCAAATTTTGCAACTCTCTATGAGCAGTTATCATTAATTAACTGGGATTTCTTAGACAAATTGAAAGATGTGAACGCAGCGTGTGATGCATTTTATAATAAATTATGGCAAACTTTCAATTATTGCGTACCCAAAACGGTTAGCAGAAAGCATGATTATCCGTCTTGGTATACGACAGATATAATAAATAATATTAAACATAAATCGAAATTATTAAAATTGTATGAAACAACACAAAACACACAGTATTTGACTGAATTTAAAATACTTAGGAAAACGTAAAAAACGATATAAAAAGATCACATAGAGAATACATCAATGATGTTGAATCTAATATCTACAGTGAACCGAATAAATTCTGGTCATTTGTGAATTCACTTAAGAGTGATCGAGGTATGCCCAATTATGTTACATACAAAAATAAAAAAAATTATGAATGAGCTGAAATACCAAATGCATTCGCTGATTACTTTCAAGAATCTTATACCAAACCAACTAATCTTAATATCACTAATGATACTCCATACAGAAAAAAATATCCTCACAATAAAAGAATTCAATGAAAATGACGTTTGCTCAATATACTTAAACCAAAAATGACAGCCGGTCCAGATTTAATACCAGCTTTTATTTTAAGAGACTGTTCACATATTTCCGTAGTCCCATTTACTATTATATTTATTGTCTGAAAGTTATTTGTGGCATTCTACGAATATTCTTTCCTATTATTTGGGTTTTCTACCACATGTATTGTTATCCTCTTCAAAACAAATCACCGAATCTACAAAATAATAGAATTATTGGAAAAAAGCCTCTGCGCCCGTGACGTTTACGCTAAAGGAAAAGTCAGAAGTTATGTTTTGCAAATAATATAAATCGGAATAAACACAGAAATAATGTATTTTGCTGACGTTTCGTAAAAGTCTCTTTCCGTTTTCAAAGCTTGTTTTTGGAAGAACTCTTATTTTGCTGTGTATGTCAAATACACAGCACAGCGTCATTTATACAGACTTTTCTAAAGCATTTGATCGAAATCTTACTGCACGAACTTGATTTAAATGGCCTCTCTAATGGACTGCTTCAGTTATTTAAGTCATATCTAAGTGGTAGAACCCAATTTGTACACTATAATGGCTATAAATCTCATGAAATAACAGTCGAATCTGGAGTTCCACAAGGATCAGTTCAGTTCGAGCAACGAGAAGCAGCAGTAGGCAGCTTTCAGTGAGAACCTGAAGATGGCAGATGAGATTCTGCCGAAACGTCGTTTAGACAACCGTGACTCCTGGAGGAGTCGATCATCGACGCGGGAGAGCACCCGGAAGTACAACAACACTTCATTTAACACCCGCGAAAACCTAAAAAACAACATATATATATATATATATATATATATATAAACTTCTGAACGGGGGGCATTTTTGGGGACTGGGGACCATATTCGATGAAACTATAGTGAAATTTGCCCAAGGTCACGACATGCTGCACTCTGCAATAGGTAGATGAGAAATCTACCTAAAACTTTTTTTTTACTATACTATATATACTATATTTCCACTGGACGTGGAAGTAATCAGTTAAATTTCTTGTGTCAATTTTCAATAACATTTTTCTCTCTAAAACGGTTGAATTTATGTCGAAATATATCATGCGCAGATCAAATAACATTACTCAATAAATTCACGTTTCTGTTAACATGCCAAACAGTGCAATATTTGTTGTTTTTCAGTATATTTAATGCAAACACCGCTGACGCCGCCAGCTAAATACAATGAAATTCATTGAAACATATCGTAATTCTTATATCGATCTTATTCATAGAGAAATAATGATTTTATTGAATCTATGACAGCTGCAGGTATTATTTTTTTCTTAAGTCCCTAACAATGGCTTTGTGGTAAAGTATTTATTCCCAAGAAATATATTTGTAAAATGATAAACAAAGAATTGGTATTATTTAAACATAAAGAGAACACTATCTCGTGTACACAAAAGGTGTATGTATATTCTGAAAAGTGAGAAGAGGACATTAACGACTATTTTTGTTAATGTTCAAACACGGAAACACTTATCAGTAGTAAGTGATAAAGTATTTTTGAATTATTTACACAGGTTTCTATATAATATACAAAATTTGTGAACAAATAAATAAAAATATTTATCTCCTGTACATTACAATGACGGTGTGTTTATCTTAAATTTTGGCTTATTGTTAGTACAATGGAGGTACGTTTATCCTAGGAGTATTTTGTAAATATTAAGATATTACAAATGGATGGGTAGTTAGCTCTGATTTAAGTTATTAGCACCTTAACAGAAACAGTCTTATCGTCAATAATTTTAAGGAATCTTTTAATTCGAGAAAACAAGAGAACATGAAAATAAGAAACGACAAAAATCAATAAAACGAAGCTTTTAGAGATTTTTCTTGAGCAAACTCTTTTATTGCATCATCATACAGGGTGTGATATATACACCTCCCTCAGAGATCTATACGCACTTTGCCACGACATAACCCTAATAGCGGATTACGTCGAGGAGATCTCTCAAAAATTCTATTCCTTCAAACTGGGCGATAGTCCGCTAACAAGAAACATAACACAAATTAGACAGCATAATGCCACATTTCGGATTAAACACACCCTACTATACCAGACGTTAATGATCTTCCGGCAACCTCTGTTGCCAAACTATATCTTCCGCTTACCCTATCTACCTTTACGGGCAGATGTAAATTTTAATTCTTAATAAAGTTGTATTGATTAATTGATCGATACAGGGTGTCCCAATAGTGCGTCAAAGTTAAATATCGCCGTTATTAGAAGACTTTGGAAAATAATTTTTTTATGGAAGTGGTTGTTAAATGGCGCACATTTTAAAAATATTTTGAAATATAGAGTGGAGCATCTTCGAGGTTATTTTTTATGGAACACCCTATATATTTTTACATTTATGAATTCAGCGTGAAATTACCTTTCTAACGATCTCCAGATTTTTTTGTTTTTGACGTTGCCGAGTTATTCGAAAAAATATTTTGGTCGTAACAAGATTTAACAAATTAATTCGCTGTGTGTGTATTACAGGAAGATTTATTTTGAAATTATGTAGACAGGGGATGTACTACAACGACAGAACCACCAAATATTGATTATAATTATATAGGATGTATTTTGAGGCGTACCATTTTCAGAGTCATATATCTAGTGGTGACAGACACAGCATTACTTCCACAGCTCTCGTTGGCATTGTTCGCATAGCTCCGATTATGGTTAGGCAGGCAATTCTCTGCGCTCGGCTGAGCTTGACCTTAGCTGTAGTCTGTTTGATCTTAAACCACCAAACCACAGCTCCATAAGTTATCATTGGTCTTATGACGGCAGGGTATATCGACATGACCACTTTGGGATTCATTAACCAGGTTTTCCCCACGGTCCTGCGACACTGCTCATAAGAAATAATGTAAGCCTTCTTTAGTCTTCTATCTACGTGCAGATCCCCTGACCCTTTGTCTGAGCCTTCCGTTTCCCAATACCCTTCCGCTGGACCTTCTAGTTCCCAAGAAATACCGAGGGTGGCCAACAACCAAACGGAGGACTAAAACAACAGCGCACATGACATGACATTTCTTCCTACATCGATACTTCACTATATAACATCTGTCTTTTGTAATCATGCTCTAATATTAAATGCCTTCTTTTTCCTGGATTCGACTTTCACACATTTCATGACACATGTTCATTGTACATTACTACATACAGATTTCATATTCAGCTTTATATTCAGTGTCATGTACCTAATATGTTGTAACTATAATTAATTTGTTAATGTTTTCTCCAAACAAGCTTTGCCATCAATTCATTCAAAATAATCTCTTTTAAGGGGAATTATATTGGAAGTATAGCGCCGATGAGAGATAGACTGGTGGGAAGGGTCGTTTTGGCCGTAGGGCGCAGAAGGCATTTTTCGTAATTTTTCTCTTGTAGGAAATTTAATGTACTTTCACGTGGTATAAGGGTTTTTGTTGATAACATGTATATTTTTCGAGTTGTATGAGATGGGAGTGGTCGCTGTTTTTCAGCGCGCTCTAGCGTTGAAGCCGCTCATCAGAAAATCAAAAAGGGGCGAGCGTAGGTGCCTCTTTACTATGTACATACTTCGGTATGCGATGTAAAGCAACGACAGGCGAAGTTAGTACTTGGATGGGTGACCATTCCAACGGAATCCGCGTTCTCGCCTCACACATCTTCCAGCGGCTTGTATATCAGTGTATGCGCGGAAGCTATACAACCTTAGGCGAGGATTGTATAGGAGATATACCATCCTTCGGAGGGGATGTAAAGCCGTCGGTCCCTTGCCTATTAAATGTTAGGCAAGTAAAAGATTCCTACTCTTCTTAAGGAAAAAGGTTCGGCAAAATTCGTGGTTGGGGGTAGCTCGTCTACAGGCGTCGGTGTTAGGCCTCAATAGCGGAAATAGGCCGACGTTAAATAAATGTATTAAAAAAAAAAAATCAAAGTTGACTAGTGCGTTTTGTAGAAAATTTTGTCCACTTTAATTTCGCATAGAATGGTCATTCTCGAAATACGCATAGTTTTCGAAATATAATCGACAAGCTGAAAAAAGTGGGAATATTTTGAAGTTTTTTGCATTTTTCGTTGTGAAGCCGACCTCCTACAAGGCAGCAAACTTAAAATTTGGATTCAGCAACCCAAAAAACACATAAAACCGCTAAGAAAAAAGTTTTTGCAATTTTGTTACGAAAACGGCAGTTTTGAACACCGATTGACTGGATACATAGACTGTTTCTTTTGAACAGTACCTCAGTGTAATGACTAACTGGTCGACGTGTGCAAGCTCTAGCGTCGAGTCTACATGTAAAATTATTGAATAATACTTTGTATCGATTTCATTGATTTCATCAAAAATTTTCTGTAGAACTTGCTTCCTTTTGATAGCTATGATTTCCTCGTTTTTTTCAACAAGTAAGTAAGCGATTTGTGATGCGGGCTATTGTTCTCGCTTTTTGCAATATGTTCTAGTAAAAGTGGATCGAACTCAGCTAGAAGTTCAAGAAAACCCATAAAATTACGATTATGGTCAGAACCAGATTTTTCTTCATGGCCCCTAAAGGCCAAGCTTCTCTCACTTAAAGACTGAATAACAGCAACTACCCATTTCAAACATTATAATAATAATCTACTTGCTACTTAGTTATTTCTTCTTGGAATTATTTGTTGATTACATTTTTACATGCCAACATTGACTAATTGTGTTCGGCAGATATTTCATGACTTTCAAAACACTCGTTTAAATGTTTCCAGTTTGAGAATCCTGTTGAAAACGCCGTAGAAATTTTAGGAAATAAACTGCAAAACCAACAGTAAATGTTGAAGCTACTGGGCGAATTATACAACCACGAATTGATAACGGTGTACCCATTTTGTAAATATTTTGTGAAATATCGTTTCGAGAATTGACTATTTTGGTCCTTATATCGCCTTATTGAAGCGCGGTAAAAAATCGGATCTTCGTTTTGATTTTGGAAAAAAATTTCTTCCTTTAGTAAACAACTACTAATAAAATTAGCGATCCGGATTTTGGGCCACAATTCCGGATCTTTTGATAGTAGCTAAAGCGTCACTATTATTGTTGTTATAATATGTATCTTTAGCATTTGCCCATTCTGTCGGGTTATTTGACTCTGATTTAGATTGAGCAAGTGCTATTATAGTCCATCGAAGGAGTCGGACGAACTACCGAATGTTTGCGCCTGGGACTAGACAATGTCCCCCCAGTTTTCGAGGGCGCTGAATCGATTTTCGGGGTCAAACCACTTTTTCCATCTCGGCAATCCCCTCAACTTGGCCAAAAATCACCCCCAAAGCCCCTTTTCCGTGAACCCGTTTATTTTCCCCAGTTTTTCGACTAATTGTTGTTCGCTCGACTAGAACGAAAGGTCCCTCGAGGGATTTGGCCTCAGTAACCCTTACCCCAGGTTTCCACCCTTATAGGGGGTAGGAAAATCGATCTTTTTGTGAGAAAAATAATTGATATTTTACAGGTGTTTTTTTTTAATAAGGTGGTAGGTGACCAAGGTTGTGTAACCCCCCGGGGGGTTGTTTTCACCCTCGAAAGAGATGGATTTTTTTGGGGGGGACCCCGGAGGTTGATTTCACCCTTCACGAGGGTGAAAATTTTGTCCATCTATAATTGAATCAATCCCAAGCATTATTATTATTAAAGTGGTTGCCAAGTGATGTAATTTAGTTAGCCTGTCATATTATTTTTTCAAGATTAAAATTTTGAAAATGTGCAAATCGTGAGTACGGCTACGGTACTTTTGCGTACTTTTTCTAACATTTCCTTCATCAAAGAGAAAATATTAATTTATTCCCCAAAACAAAAAGGTGAAAACAACCCTCGGTGGTAGTTACACAACCCAGTTCACCTACCATTTTACTCAAAGAAACAACTCTTGTAAAATACCGTTTTTTTTCACATAAAATATCAGTTTTCTAACCCCCCTACAGGGGTGGAAACCTGGGGTAGGGGTGGCTGAGGTCAAATCTCTCGAGGGACCTTCCGTTCTACTCGAGAGAATAACACAGAAAAGGGCTTTGGTGGTGGTTTTTGGACAATTTGAGGGGGTCGATTCAGCATCCTCAAAAATGGAGGGGAAACATTGTCTAGTCCCAGGCGCAAACATTCGTAGTGGAACAGATCTGGAAGGAAACCAGACTCGAATAAGGAAACGTCCGTTTGTGATTTTTTCTTTTGCCAATAAATAAAGATGGGTCCTCCCAACATTCCAACACATTTGTGCTGAGGAAGTCAAAGGGGGGAGGGGGAAATGACATGTTAAATGTAGGGGAAAATGGTTTTTCGAAGATAACTCGGTGGCTTAAGATCTGACGAAAAAAATTGCTCCCAACCTCATCGACGTCAGACTATTGATATGCGAGATATCTCAAATGGTGCAAAAATTAAAACATTTAAATTCATTTTTTATGATGAGGGAGTGGAGTTGAGGACCCAACGTTTAATTAAAGGAAGGGTATTAGCTGATATTCTGGTGGGCCGAAGGCTGGGGGCGGTGGGATAATTACTAGGGGAGGAAGAGGGGGAAAATGAAAATATTTCACATGCTGATAACTCCCCGTGTAATTGACCTATCGCGGTCAGACTGGCGTACATTTCTTTATTTTTTTATTTGCTACAAGATAGCATTCGCATAAAATGATTTTTTTCGCAAACAAACGCTGTGTGAGCGAAATAAAACTTGCACGTTCTTTCAAACAGTTTCTTTGCCGTCCTCTAGCTCCCTTCCTAATCATTTTATCGCGTTCTGGCCGGGCGGGAGAATTAAACGTTAATAAAAAAGCTATCAAGTGGCCAAACGGATTTTTCCCCCACCGTGCCAAAAAACTGTTTGCAAAAAACGTGCAATTTCTATTTCGCGCACCAAGCATTTGATTGCGAAAAAAATCATTGTATGCGAGTGCTATCTTATAGCATCAAAAAATTAAAATTGTATGTCAGTCTGACCGCGATAAGCCAATTACACGGGGAGTTATCAGCATGTCAAATATTTTTGTTTTCCTCCTCTCCCTCCCTTTAAAAAAATGAGTCCTCAACTCCACTCCTTCAGGATAAAAAATGAATTCGATTTTTTAAAATTTTTGCACCTTGGATATCTCGCAATTCAATGGTCTGACGTCGATGAGGTTGGGAACAAAATTATTTTCGTGAGTTCTTCGTTTTTGGTCTGAAAATTTTTTTGGTCAGATCAAACGTCGTCGAGTTATCTTCGAAATGCATTTAACGTACCATTTCCCCCTCCCCCCCCTTGACTTCCTCAGCACAAATGTGTCGGAGTGTTGGGGGGACTCAACTTTTCTTATTGGCAAAAGAAAAAATCACAATCGGACGTTTCCTTATTCCAAAGCCAGATCTGCTCAACTATCGATAATTTAGTCATAAATCCCAACTCTTTAAATGGACTATAAATGAATATAGAATATTATTAATATTATTTTTCTTATATGAAAAACAAATTCATTCACTAGTTTCGGGTTCGGCACTTTAAAATTACATTCAAAAAGACAAAAGATGCGTGAAGTACTTGGGGGTCAGACTAGACCAGCGACTGACGTTCAACACACACATCAATGAGACGATACGGATGGTCTATTCTCTGTCCAGGAGTCTGTATCCGCTCATGGTCAGGGTTAGCAGACTTAACAGACAGAATAAAAAATTGTTGTACGATGGTAATCAGGCCGTCCATCATATACGCGGCGCCGGTGTGGTGCAGCATACCGACCACGACAATGAAAAAACTCAAAGTGTTGGAATACAAATTTATGCGCCTCATCTCAAATTCAGGAAGGTACACCTCCCTCAGAGACATCTACGAACTCTGTAACGACATAACCCCGATAGCGGACTACGTCCAGCAAATCTCTCAAAACTTCTACTTCAAACTGGGCGATAGTCCTCTAACAAGACACATAACGCAAATTAGACAACATAATGCTCCATTTTGGATCAAACACCCCCTACCGTACTAGACGTTACCAATTTTCCGGCAGCCACTATAGCCAAGTTTCACCAACTATAACTTTCTCTAATCCTATCCACCTTTCACTAGTTTTTCTTACCTTTGAATCACCTTTAATCGTTTCCTGTCTCCCTATTCTTTCCTGTTTGTGTATTTTTGTACCGTTTGTTTTCCCTTCGTTTCTTTTTGTACATTTTTGTCTCTAAATTCATTTTTCCCATCATTAATCTCATAACCGAACGAAAACCATTTTTGTATCAAAATTTTGTAAACCCACGGTTTAGGCCAGCCCTGCGCAGCCCCTCGTTGGAACATTTCGCGGAAGGCACTTTGTTCAAGTTGTGGTGTCAGCGTCCGATGCGAAATTTTAAAAAGTGAAGTGCGCTAGTTACTCTAAAAATTGTGTTCGTTGTTCAGTTATGTTAAGCTTTTTTATTTGCATACTAAATCGTATTACCTATTTTATTTTTCAGTTTTAAAAAAGAAGTCTAAGTTTTTATATCGTTTTAATTGTCATTTTCGCTGAACCGGACCTATTCCGCCCGATCATGCAATTCGCCACCACGTCAAAGCGGTGGTTGCACGATCGGTCCCGGTTCAGACTCTGGGGAGGCAACTCTTGTACTTTTTAAAATATTAATAAAGCTCTTTTGAATTGAATTGAATTGATTCGGCACTTTCGGTTTTGAAGCATTGTCTTGACTTTCGTCTTCTACAGCAGAATTGGAACTGATACTGGCAGAGGCTTGCTAATGTTTTTATTGGCCAATGAGAATTAAGCACTCTGTTAGTTTTCGACATTCTGCATGTTCTGTTGTTTTACTATTTGCGCTCTTTCGTCAGAAAACCGTTTTCATATTTTCTTCCGGACATTTTTATAAGAAAATTACACTCTACACTTAAAATGTCTTATTGTAATAGAATAGAGTGCATGCAATGAGAATTTCAATGATGATTTACCTAGCTAATTGAGCTGAACAGTCTCACTGGGATACTTACTGAGAATAAATAATTTTGTTGTGCAATAATTATTTAAAATAAGTCGGTCAAAACTAGAATGGCCGACCAAACCGAACCAAACCGAACGTCGATATCATTGTGAAAGATCTCTGCTTTGCTGTGCTTGTTTTAGCTAACTAAAGTAATAACTAGCTTTACGCCGCCTCCGACAACTCGGCCAGTCAATTCATACCCTCTGTAGCCCTAAAGAACCTCCCATAGCCCGCCGTTGCGTCTATGATATAACAACTTTTCTTCCTTTTGCGTTTTTCTATCATAAATAGCAATGTTGCAAAAAATGATAGAGTAGCGAGTAGCTGCGGCTAAACTTCGTCAGGAAAAGAAAATAGTATGTAAAGAAGATGCTTAGTGAATAGCACATTCGCCCACTCTTCTAGAACCTATGTGGACTTTGGACTTAATTCTCAAAATAGAAATAACGTATTTAAAAAAATTAGTCTTTTTTCCACATTTTCAAATAATGTTTCTCATAAAAAAGATTTATTACTACGTCAACAGTAGCTGAGATAATGTTCTATATAACATTTCAAGTAGTACTAATAAAATTATTTCCATTATAATTACAACAACGGTGGTTTACCTGCAAAATAAACCTCTTTAATCCGAACTTAAAATGAAAATACTGTTATCTGTCATATCTTGTAGGTACTTATTACATATAATAAACATAGCGTTCTCAAGCAACCCTTAACACCGGATATTTGATTACGCCCTTGCTTTATCTCTTATCTATTTGTTCTAATGAAGAACAATATTTTTATTTTCACAGCTCCTTTTCTTTTAGGATTAAATAAAGTCGAGGATACCGTGCAAATAATGTGTTAGTTTTATAACTTTATAAAATAAAGCAAATACAACACTGAGGAGAGATGCGTATAAAGCAAAATTTTGGAGTATGCCAGTATAAATCATCATAATTAATAATTTAAACTGAAAAATTATAATTATGAATTTTATTAGGTACGTCATCATACCATTCCAACACAAATTAATGCGGAATGACGGGAAGAATTTTGCTGATACATACTCTCTCCAAACTTCGCGTATGGCTTCATTGGACCTAGTCTGACAGCATTTTCCTTTATCATTTTTTTTGTTTTTGGGGCGTTTTCCCGCTAGATTTTCCGAAACATGTCATTTTGACGGCCTATAAAAAATGTATAGATAATGTTATTTTTCCAAGTAGAATTGAACGTGAATTGAAACGTGAAAAAATAATTGTCTGACAATAAATGTGGGTCATTGGGCTTGTCCCCTATCTCGAACATGTCGGAAAAACGACTACAAGAAAATTTATTAATAACCAGCTAATTTTCGCTGTATTAATTTATTAAAACATACAAAAACAAGTTTTCGTATTGTCTGACGAAAGTTATTTTCCGATTTCCCAGTCTGACGCGTCAAAGTTGTCGGTTTCATGACAGCAAAAAATTTATTCATAACATTTTTTTACAAATTTTTTTGATTTTTAAGTAAAATTTATAATACGATTAAAAAATTGCCTGACGGTGAAATAAAACCTTTTAGCTGGAAATGTTAAATAAAAGGTTTTTTATGTGGTTGTCAAGATACGCTTGGATGTTACATTCATATGTATATATTGAGGCTATATTTATAAATAACAAGCTGATTTTTTCAACATAGCTTAATAAAATAAATCAAATCCAATTTTTTAACTGTCTGACAAAAGGTGTTTTCCAGTTTTTCAGTCTGATGCCTGGAAAATACAATTTCTTAATGTTTTAATTTCCTTCAAATTTTCATGATTATCTCATACTAATCATTGAAAAATCATTTTTACAGTGTCAAAAATCATAAATGAATTGCTTAAACTTCGCGCTTGAAAATATATCGTTTTATACAAGTTCATCTGTGTACATCTGTTTAGTACGCAGGCTCTATAATAGAACATAGGAGTGTGGAACGTCTTTCTATACTCCGTATTGTAGTCTATAGTAGTAGTATAGTACACGTGTAGTAGTAGAGAATTGTAACGGTTTATCTGATGCACGTGGTATATAAAATAACTTTGAAAAATGGAGTGTCATATATTTTTGATGCAAAATTGCACACTTAAATTGAATTCATATATATATTTACCGAAAATGGATTAATTGTTTTTTCATTTATAAAAGGTACTTTGTTATAACTAATATTGTAAAGTGTTATCTTATATGTGTTATAGCTTGTTTCAAGACCTTTAATTTGGGCCCTGGATGAAAATTTTCGGACTAGTAGTACCGGAGATATAGCGATTTTAAACGTACTAAAAGACAATTTTTCGCTACTTTTTTCTACAAAAAGTTTTACGTATTTTTCAATATTATCGAACTTAAAACTTGGGTAAGTCGAATTCAGATAGTCTAAAAGAGTTCAAAAAATTCAAAATAAAGATTATAAAATAAGTGAGTTGAAATACCGTATCTTTTTTAACCGTCTTCTCGACTAAACGAAATTTCATTTTTTATGGCTCTAACTTCGACGGCCGCTATTGGAAAATTATGTTTTTTCATCAGACTCTCATTATGCCCCCCTGTATTTGTCAGACACTTATACCACAAATTAAATACCTATTTTCTGCATATAATATTCCAATGTCTGAAGGTTATGAATAAATTTTTTGCTGTCATGAAACCGACAACTTTGACGCGTCAGACTGGGAAATCGGAAAATAATTTTCGTCAGACAATACGAAAACTTGTTTTTGTATGTTTTAATGAATTAATACAGCGAAAATCAGCTGGTTATTAATAAATTTTCTTATAGTCGTTTTTCCGACATGTTCGAGATAGCGGACACGCCCAGTGACCCACATTTATTGTCAGACAATTATTTTTTCACGTTTCAATTCACGTTTTTAAGCTATTCTACTTGGAAAAATAACAGTATCTATACATTTTTTATATGCCGTCAAAATAACATGTTTCGGAAAATCTAGCGGGAAAACGCCCCAAAAACAAAAAAAAATGATAGAGGAAAATGCTGTCAGACTAGGTCCAATGAAGCCATACACGAAGTTTGGAGAGAGTATGTATCAGCAAAATTTTTCCCGACGGGCACCTTAACTATTAGTTTTATAACTTTATAAAATAAAGCAAATACAACACTGAGGAGAGATGCGTATAAAGCAAAATTTTGGAGTATGCCAGTATAAATAATCATAATTAATAATTTAAACTGAAAAATTATAATTATGAATTTTATTAGGTACGTCATCATACCATTCCAACACAAATTAATGTGGGATGTCCAAAAATACAGGAATTCTCCTTTGGGTACTGATTCTACGTGCAAATACTTCCTATAAACTTTTTTCCGAAAATACTTCCTAACGGTGTTACGGTTCTCTGAAGATGGTTTGGTTATAAACAACATGAACAAAAATATACTTCATGTTTTCTGTCAATGAAAAACTGATTTACCGATAATTAGTTGCTGGCATGCAAAAATAGTAAGAATTTTTCTTATAAGCATATGTCTGAAAATGCCTTCTAAGAGAGCCACTTTCAATGAAGCACATAATTGAATAATGATCGAAAAGTTATTTTTTATTAAACATGTTTAATAAATTATAATTAAAGAAACAACTTTAAATTTAAAAAATGATAAAATCTGCACAAAATGCTTCTTGCTCGGTGTATAAATAAATAATAATAAACACCACAGAAATTAGATAACCCCCAATTCCAGAAGCCAAGGGCTTGTGCGGAAGGGGGTTACACATTGAAAAAACGCAGACATACAACCATTTCCTCCGACAGTGCCAGTGCCGGAGCCGGGATTCGAACCCGGTGGCGCGATACCCGTGTGATTAATCGCGATTGCCACCTCGCGCCTTAACCAACACGTCTAGTCAAATAATATTACGGTCTTTTGCGCTACTCCTACACCTGCTCGCATGCGGTCCTCACTAATAGTGGCATTAAAGTGTACCAAATCTTTTGTAGGCTCCATACAAAATAGTCCATCGGATTTAAATCCGGTGATCGAGAAGGCCAACTTACTAGACCAACTCTTCATAAGCCTACTTCGACAAATCATAACGTGCATTATCAAACGACTCCTCAATTATTTCCCTTAAATAATGCCAAATCGTGAACACTTTAGCATTGTTAGGAAATGATTAAACTGAAAACCAATATTATTCATGTCCCGATGATATTGACAATGTTAGCGAAATGCACGTTGTGTAGCGTATTCTAGTGTGGTGTTCAAATTAAATGTTTTCACCTTTTGTAAAAGTGATTTTTAAACACCAATGGTATTAATTTCTGTAAAATAGCCCCCACAAAACGCCGCCACCACTAGAACCCGGATCCAGCGAAGAGTTGGCTCCTTTTTACAGGACTACGCACCATAAAAGTTGAGACGCTCACAGAAAAATTCAGTAGTGCTCGGTCTATCAGTAACGGCTTGCAAGCAATTATAATAATTCAAATGTGCTTTTAGAGGGCGGAATATTAAAACACAATATTTTTGAACTGACGAGAGCCAACAGCTCGAAACTGCAGTCTGCAAGTGGCGTGTGACGACTGGTACGAGAGCTGCTTTAAGTAGGATCAGTCTTTCGGCTGGTGTTTGTTGCAATCGAAGCATTAGCGTTTTGTTGATAATATGCGATTATTACACGTAACGCGCCAGGCTTGTAACTTGTAATTCAGCGCTCAGCGGGGCACATAACCCGGAGAGTAGCTGTTGGTTGCAGTCTGGTTACATTCCTGATAGTAAAATAAGGATTTTATAGAGGAGCTTGCGACTGAAATATTATGTTTTAATATATATAGAATACCAAACTGAATCACCCAGTATATTAATATTATTTTTGCATAAGAGTGCCCTCGGTATATATTTGTATGAAATTAATATTAGGTTAGTAAATTCTAATTTCAGGTTACTGTCAGTACTGCTATACTCAGCCATTAATCACACACAATTTTTTTAGGCGAAATATAATTTATGCGATCTAACTCAAGTTTTAAAAAAACACTCGCTATATTTGGACTCTAAACCATTGGTTCACATTTCGATTAAAACCCGTATTAATTCATTTCTAAAGTAAACAATTTTTTGCGACTAGTAAATTTGTTACGTTTTCTGTATCTTTAAAAAGGTAGTTTTAAGAACGAATTAAATTATTCATGTTCCCCTCGAAATTACCAGTTTCAATAAAATACAAAATCGCAATTAAAGTACAATTACTAAGACAACTTGTAAGGCCTTAGACAATTAATTATACATCGAAGTTTGTTTCGATTGTCAGTCCGCCACATGTACATAGTATAATTGTGTTGCCTTCTGTGAATCATCAGCAGTGATCGCTTCGATGGAGGTAAATACTCCAATTGCTCGGATAGAACAAAAGGAGGTGGCGCGTGAAAGGGGCATTGTATTTGATGGTATTGGAGACAGAACTCGCCTAGAGACAATCTCTCTATGAATAGGATCACAGGAGGTACTCAATGTGTCCTTACAATGGGAGCATTATCTTTTGTCGCCAGCTGAATATGTTGGCTTAGATAGTGTATTGTGATTCGGGGTTCCTTCTGTGCTCCGCGAGACTTTGTCGCAAGATACTACAAAAGTTATTTTTAATAAACTGATATTTTGTCAATTTTACATAGGACCGGAAGATAACAATGTTAAGTCTGTTTCATTTATTGATGTTATTTATAGAGATGATATATTAGTAATAAAATGAAATATTCACGAATATTGTGATGTCTACATACTAATATAAAATTTAAAAAAGATAAAATTCTATACTAAACCAAGGTATAAATTAATAAAATAATTAACTCTAACTTTAGCCATATTTAAGTGATTTTGGATTCAATTAATGTATAGAACTATGAAATTTATGAGAATTAAAAACATTGTTTGTTCTTACTTGCAAGATAACAAACGGTGTCAGCATTGCAGTATAAATATTTAAATTTTTTGTTCCATTATATTTTTTGAAAATTGATTTATTTAAAAAATATTGTCAATTCATTTCGGATATATGTTTAGGTATTAATATAATATATAATTTAATAGAATGTTTCTAGACCACTTTTAATAGATGGTGAAAATCTTTTGGGGTTAGGTCCAAGTGTATTAAAGAAAACTACTTTATTAATTAGCCGACGTTTCGATATTTTTTAATATCATCCTCAGGGCACTGAAAGATATAAAATCATCAAATAGTACATATATGAGTGACCCATTTAAAAGTGGGGCACCTCTCTATATTTTTATCTGTTAGTCGATTTAAACGATTTCTTTTTTAAATGATAGAGCTTCAATTCAATAACCTTATAGTGGTGTAAAATTTCAGATCTAAATTCAAAATTTCAAGGCCTATTTCGATTTTTTTGAAGGTCAAAAATAAAAAAAATATTAGCATTTTTTTAATCTCAAATTTGACCACGTCACTAGATTTAAGATATCTTCAAATGTATGTAACCGAAATGTAACAAAAAAATATTGGTTTGTAACACAAATATAGCAGCATAATTAAAATTTATATTACGTTACCGAAGTAATTCTAATGTTATCAGTTGATTTTTAAAGATTATAACTATCAGTTATTCAATATTGGCAATATTTGTTATTTTAGTAGCAAGTCTTGTAATTATTTTGATAATCAAAGCTGGCGTTGGAGGATAATGTAGATAATAATAAAACCCATAAACAAAAAATTGTCACACCTCATAAAGAGGCGATATTGAGAAGACAATATTAAATTGGTTAATTTTTAATCGTAATGTATTTGTTAACTGATCTTAATAAAAGATGTGCAGTTTATTTATTAAATACCAATCGCTCTCTCGCTAGATTCTTGTGGAGAAGCTTAACTATTATGACATCGGGGGTTTGCTACTGATCATTTTTATCTTAACAACAGGAAACAGTGTGCCTATTGGAAACACTTTTTCTGATTTGTTTTAAATTAAACATGAACTGCCTCAAGGCTCCGTTGGGGGGCCCGTATTATTTATTTTACACCTGAATGATTTTTTCCACATTATGTCGCCTACAAAATGTATAGGCTATGCTGATTATACCTCCATACTTGATTTTAATTTTAGTTATAGTAATTTAAATTCCGATAGCCTTAAATCAGTACAACGGGCCAGTGATTGGTTTTCGGCAAATAACCTTAAGCTAAATGAGGACAAAACTCAAAACATTATATTTTCTACAAGTGATTCAATAGAAAATAATAACAGCGTAAAAATTCTGGAAGTCATATTGGATGACACTTTAAACTGGTTCAGTCACATAGGGGAATTATCCAATAAATTATCAAGTATGATTTTTCTTTTGCGTAGGCTAAAAACGTTTCTTTGTTTTAGTACCTTAAAAAAGTGCTATTACGCCATATTTCACTCCCATATTATTTATGCAATTCTTCTAAGGGGTGGTTCATCTCAGTCATTAAGAACTTTTCGATTACAAAAAAAAAAACAGTCAGACTAATAGATACTGCTGGCTGGTGAGATCATTGTCAACCAATTTTTAAGAAATTAGGTATAATGTATCTCATTTGTATATGTATAGTACCTTAGTAGAAATAGATAAAAATAAAAGCACATTTGCAGCTAATTCTGATTTTGACAATTATGATACAAGATCTGCCTCGTCTTAGATTAACAAAATAAAAAAAGCACTTTAAATCTTCAATTATATAATCATATTCCTGATGACATAAAATCTCTTAATTTCAATTCCTTCAAATGTAAAATGAAAATAATAATTTTTAAATTATTGCTTTTATTCTGAAGAAGGATTCTTTAATACTGTATTTTAAACTTTTGTTGTTTGTTGAGATCTCTGTCCTTGTCAGTACTTTTTTAGGTGTATTGTAAAGCACACTTCATGGTATATGGCATCGTATGTTTAGTAATTTATTTGCGCTGCCATGCTTGTTGTAATTGTTTAATATTTAATTATAATTTATATACTACTTATTCATTGTTGTTTTTATACAACTTATTACGTTAATAATTTACGACACTATATGTTTATGTTGTAAATAATCATTTGTTCTTGTCTTTTTTTACACTAAAATTTTATTTGTGTTTATATTGTCTACATTTAATCACACTTTTGTACAGACTTTTCAAAAACACATTTTTGTAACTTGGTTAAATAAATATCTCTATCTCTGTCTCTATCTCTATATATTGACAATATTGAATAACTGATGGTTATAATGTTTAAAATTTAACTGATAACGACCTAAACGAGCATTGTAAACAATATTTTTAAACAATTGCGAATTACACGATGAATATTAGAATTATTTCGGTAACATAATATAAATTTTAATTATGCCATATTTCTGTTAAAAACCAATATTTTCTCGTTAAATTTCGATCACATCCATTTGAAGGTATCATAACCCTAGTGGCATAGTCAAATTTGAGTTAAAAAAATTGCTACTTTTTTGGATTTTTGGTCTTGAAAAGAAAATTGAAATAGGCCTTGAAATTTTGAATTTCGATCTGAAATTTTTCACCACGGTAGAGTAATTTCGTTTTTAATGGGTCACTCTGTATATACATATACAGTGTGTCCCACTTTTCACGATAACACCTTCATAGCTCAGTTATCACTAAATAGATTTATTTTAAGCTTGGGTAAGTTGTACACCTCTTCAAGGTAACTAACAGCGCATATACCTAATTAATTTATTCCATAGAGGGGTGAAAATTGGGTGATCGATAATTAATATCATATTTAATACACGAACTAAACCAATAAATGTATTTAAACCGTTAATTGCAGAATGATTTAAATATCCAATATAACTGAAAATTTATTATTTCTACTAAACCGCCATTAAATATTTTCTACCCTTTTTGTTTTATAATTTAGAATTCTACGTAGATCTAGTGGTGAAGAGATTCGGCAAAATTCGTAGTTGGAGGTAGCTCGTCCACAGTCGTCGCTGATAGGCCTCAGTAGGGAATATAGGCCGATGGCAAATAAATGTATAAAAAATAGTTCTGCTGGTGTCACCTCTCGGTAAGCCCCTCTAATTCGCTCACAAAATTCTTCTCGATTTCTCGGACGGGTTTTGTAAACGTGGTTTTCAATTACTTCCCAAAAATAAAAGTCCGTTGGTATGATTTCTGGGGACCGCGGGGGCCACTCTTGTAATGGATTATTCCTTCTAAAATATTTTTGAGAAAAATTAAGATTTACCCAATTTCTAACAACAATTGAATTGGCACCCCATCTATCTGACAAATTAAATTTATGATTTGCAACAGTGGAAGAGGCCCATTAAAAACTCCTCGTGATAATTATTTAAGAGGTCGAGAAATGTTTCGCCATTTAAATTTTCAATAAATATAGCACCCAAAATTCTATTATTCAATATGCCACACCAGACATTGACTTTGGCTACATATTGGTCCTTACCATTTATTACAAAATGCGGGTTTTCAGCTGCCCAATAACGAGCATTCTGTGATGACCATTATGTGTAAATGTGGCTTCGTCATGAAGTTAATGTTTTTAAGAAAATTCTGACCGTTCAAATATTCCCCTTGTAACCACAAACAATAATGTAGTCCCCTTTCATGATCTCCGTCTTTTAGAATGTGTACAAATTTCGGCTTGAAAACTTTCATTCCGTTTCTTCTCAGACAACGCCAAACTACTGATACTACATACGGTTTTGCTGCTGCGGGTATTCTTCGATTTGAATATCTTCTATTGAAAACTCTGGCTGCGCTCTAGTTTCATCCACTATATGAATTAATTCGACTTAATCAGCTTCGGAATTTTAAATAAAAAACCGAATAATTATTTAAACAACAAATAATGAAAGAAATAAACTACAAAGCTTCAAGCTTCCATTGCTGTCAAGTTAAAACTTTTATTTACGATTTCAGAGGCGACTAGATTGAAAACAAGTAAACTGAATAGGATCTACCTTTCGAAAGTACTAGATGACGTTTGTATAATTGTACATAATATTTTTAGCATCTCCACTCGAACAATAGAAAATACCCATGGTGAATATTCCATAACAGCTGGCCTAGGGTAATATTAGGCAACAAGAATTAGTACAAAACCAATTTTTTCTAGGTACTTTCAATCGCGTGTGACATCATTTGTAAATATGCATTACGCCAACAATTAGTCTGAAGTGTCAATTTTCGTGCTCGCCGTAACTAGACATTCAAACATTATTTGTCCTATTGTTTTGATATAAATTAAAATGTTATCTCTGTTCTCGAAAGGTCACGTAGGAATCTCCTTATAGATAAGCACAAGATTGTTCCGATTTATTGAATTTATTAATAACTTGTTATGGTGATTAAATTTAAAATCAATTCATCGCAGATTGGAAATCTGGAAATTAATCAGAACTAGCCGTCACTAGATGACAATTAATGCAATAATTTTGATGATTATTTTTATTGAATGACTCAGAATTAATTTTAATCGTGACGGAAGGGGTTAAATGGATGAGGGCTACCAAAGTTGGGCAGAATTGGATGCGAGTTTGTCAGCAGTCATGTTCCGATGAGCGCCTGAAATGCAACATGACAGAAACTCACTATCATATAATTTCAATACGTTACCTTTATGTTTACTACAATATATGAACCGCAACTTTAGTATGATCGCGAGTACAAATTAGATAAGCTAGGCAAGTATGGAATTGATGATATAGTATGGAAGTGGTGTGAATGTTATTTAAAAAACAAAAGGCAAACGGTGAAATGCGAAATTGTGTTATCAAGTAAACTGCCTATACACACGGGAGTGCCTCAGGGGAGCATATTTGACTCTCTGTTATTTGTAATATATATTAACGATATGTCAAGAATCTTTCTCTAAAAATTTCAAATATCACTGGTTAGTAGTTAATTTAGCTACATCTGACCATATAATGTTTCCCAAATAAGAATCGACGCCTACAAACCTTATTAGAATAAATTCACAAAAATTTTCTCTTAGGAAACCTGTTTCTTTTAATCTTTAAACCATATGGAATGAAAACGAGTGAAATTTACGTTTAATTAAAATTCTGTGAACTAAATCCTTGCATATCCCGATTCCAGAGCAGATTGTCTTAATGACATCATTGGAAATGCATGAAAGTAATTGCTATTTCTACGTTTTTGTTATCAATAATAGGCTTCAGTTTTTGAATTCTTACCTTGACAGAGCTATAGTTTTTTAAATTATTCAGTATGCGCCTTACAGTGTTCAGTGACGGTTTCCTTTTTTGTGGATATCGAATAGCAAATGTGCTACAAGTTCTAGATATTACTTTATCACATTCTCCATAAATAACAAACAAATTCAAAAAGTCTTTGTTGATGTAATTTAAACATCCTGGCATTTTTTGACATAAGAGAATGACTGACATTACTGATTGTTTCTAATCATGGCTAATTTAAAATTTAAAGCCCCACATTGCTGACATCAGAAAAAAAGGAATTTAATTTTACATAACTTGATGTAAAAAATATAGGGTGTTCCATTTGACCTAAACAAGATTCCGCGATTTGAAATTTACAAAATGTAACGTCAACCAATATTAAGTGGTATATTTAATGCTCCTAAAAATTGTCATTTCTATATTTGGAAAACCCCTATTTCCTGTAACGTACTAATTTATATTTTCCTTGTTTCAGAGCACTCCACATGAAAGAACATCCCGACTACAAATACCGTCCAAGAAGGAAACCGAAGCCGCTTCTAAAGAAAGAGCCCAAATTCGGCTTTTCCATATCTCCTCTATTATCCCCTGGACATCTAGAAAATCCGAACATGCATCGAACTTTAATGCCCCCAATATCAACAGCGACAGGACTACCCCACTTATTAAGTCACGACCACGAACACCTCAAATTATCAAGGTCATTATTCCCACCCCTTCCCTACCTCTATCACCCCTTCAGACATCCAGATGAGTCAAAATTCGCGGCCGAACTGGCCCTTTTATACAGCAATAACCCTCTGTATCCACCGAGTATTAATTGGTCTATTAATAACCTATCCAATAATGTTAATAGTAGTGTCCCCTGCAACATCTGCCCTCCAGCGTTTCCCCGAAGGTCGCCTAGCCCTGAAGGAATGAAAAGGCCAGTTTGTGTCATTATGAAGAACGATGAATTTCGGAACGAGCCTGTTCCGGCGCACGTTATATGAAAACCACTTCCGGTTCTACCGGAAAGGTTGAACCTTGGGACATGGTTTAGTGATATAGCTAATTTGGCGACTAGCTCTAATGCCACCGCGACTTCAACAGTAGTGGAGTACAGAGATAATGCGTCTGGGAGAGACAGTAATAGCCCCTGTGACATGAGTGACAAAAATAGTAATTTTCACAATTGAAAGGACTGTGTATTTAATACTGTTTTGTTTTGTGCTATAGACCATATTTAAATTCCTGAGAGGTGTTTGTTAGGTGTACGTCATTAACAATTTATTGATTTCAACTTCAGTTAATAAATTTAAATTGTCACATTCTCTGAATTAACTTATAGTTCAAGAGCTCGCGTCACAAAAGTACAAGAGCTTTGGAAACGCTGGTATCTTCAGATTGACTTGTACTGTGGAAAAGTTCAAGAGGTCGCATCAAAAAAGTGCAAAAGTTTTGGAAATACTGATATTTTCAAATTGATTTGTACTTTCGTCATAGAAAGCCACTGTAAATCAACACGTCAGCCACGGGGACACCTGGCGCTAGCACGCTAGGAAAGGTGTAAAATTTATTAGCATCCCCAAAGTGTTTTGGAAAAGTTCGTCTGTAAATAGCCGATGCAATAATAATCTCAAAACAAATAGTGCGTAGCGTCAGCATCACTGTATACGTGTTGCAAAATAAATTCAGTGTAAGTTCAGCCATATGTTGGTTTATATAATTATATTTATGAAATCAACAGTCCAGACTTAATTTTCATAGATCCCACTCAGACAGCAGTTTATAGAAGACTGCACTGACGAGAGCCAACAGCTCGAAACTGCAGTCTGCAAGTGACGTGTGACGACTGGCAAGAGAGCTCCCTTAAGTAGGATCTACGGAAGCGCTGAGGGGCCAAGATAAACTTCTTTTTTTAAGTCGCTTGTTAGACGCGTTTAAGTCGACTAACAGAAACGTTACTGTTAGGCGAGTTTAATAACGACTAACAGATGCGCGATTCTTAGGCACATTTATCTCGACTGTTAGACGTGTTTAATATCGACTAACAGACGTGCGACTCTTAGGCACGTTTATCGCGACTATTAGGCGTGTTCATTGTTCTGTTCGATTCCCGCAAGGCAAAACAATTTTTCATTAAAAAAAAATTGCCCCAAGAGTGGTTCGGAGTCCACATTAAACTGTAGGGCCTCGTCTCTCTTTGCCTAGCACAAGATCCTTGAGATCTTCCAGGGGGTTACTTCGGTAACTTGAGAGGCGGTTAAGAAAACATTTTAAGAAAACATTTTTTTAAGAAAACATTTAACGACGGCCTGTTTCCACTACTAAGGCCTATCACCGACGCCTGTAGCCGAGTTACCCCCAACCAGAAATTGTGCCAAATTCTTCTCTTTCGAAGAGTATAGGGTTCTTTTACTTGTATAACATTTAGTAGATAAAGGACCAACAGCTTATTTACATCCCTTCCGAAAAATGGTATATTCGCTACGCAATCCACGCTTAAGATTTTATAGCTTCTGCGCATACATTTATATATAAGCCGCTAAAGGGTGGAGCGATTACACTGTATATCCATCCAAGTACCCATCAAACTAACACGTCCGTGTTTACTGCGCAGGCGCTAGAAATATTATGGTGAAAATAGATTCAACTATGGAGTGGTGCTTAATAGTCGAATTTAAACTCGCCTAACAGTAACGCACCTGTTAGTCGAATTAAACACGTCTAACAGTCGAGATAAACGTGCCTAAGAGTCGCGCGTCTGTTAGTCGATATTAAACTCGTCTAACAGTAATGCATCTGTTAGTCGTTATTAAACTCGCCTAACAGTAACGTTTCTGTTAGTCGACTTAAACGCGTCTAACAAGCGACTTAAAAAAAAAGAAGTTTATCTTGGCCCCTCAGCGCTTCCGTAAGGATCAGTCTTTCGGCTGGTATTTGTTGCAATCGAAGCGTTAGCGTTTTGATGGTAATATGCAATTATTACACTTAACGCGCCAGACTTGTAACTTGTAATTCAGCGCTCGGCGGGACACATAGCCCGGAGAGTAGCTGTTGGTTGCAGTCTGGTTACGTTCCTTATAGTGAAATAAAGACTTTATAGAGGAGTTTGCGACTAAAAATATTATGTTGTATACAATTAATAAATGAATAGTTAAACTAAACAAAACACAAATAGGCTGGTGCCAAAGCGGATTTTGAATATAAAAAAAAATTAATAACAGACAAGGACCAGCCGGGAAATACAGTTAAGATTATGATTAAGAGAAAAATAAACAAAAATTAAACACGAGATAAAGTGAAATTGTGAAATGGGGGTGCTGTTTAGAGGTTGAAAGTGGTTTTTTGCAATTTTCGGCGACTTGACCTCCTAGCAGAAAACGTCCTTCACAAAAGTTGTAGATAATAAAAGCTCTAAAACTTTTTAATCAGGCATTTTTCAACAAAACCTCAAATTTTCTGAGAAAACGGCGGAAAACCGGTTTTTCGGTTTTTTATTATCTTCTTTCGTAAAAATATTTCAATGTACATGAAATTATGTGAAAGTATATCTTTTTTGCATTGAATAAACATGATTTTTTTGGAATCTGGGAAACAAGTAGTTTCCGAGATATTTACTTTTTTCGGAAAAAGACGAAAATCTTCTAAAAATTTATTGGTGTTTTATTCTATTCGGACTCATTTTAAAATGGTCTATATATGTTGATTGCTTATTTTTCATGAAATCGCTTAAAATTGAGAAAGACTAAAAAATGACTTTTCGAATCACGAATTTTTCAATATTTTTTATAATCCAGTCAATGAATATATAAAAACAGGATTTGTTTGCAAAAGGCCGGGAAGTTTTAAAACTTGGCACATACCTAGATCTTGAGGTCCTTAATAACCACCTGACTTTGCGAACACGGCGCCGCACCGCTCGCAACGCCATCTTGGAAAAATGGCGCATGAAATTAGAGGATTAGGCATATCTGCCTTACCGTATGTTTTATTGGAAAAATACCTCTATACAAAATTATTCCTTATAAAATTATCTACAATTTAGCTCTTTACTATTTTTTTGTACGATGAATATTTACAGAGATATAGCCTCTCAAATTCGGAAAAAAAGAGTTTTCCCGTCGTGTAATAAATATAAAGTAATCGTTTGATCAACTATTGGCTTTAGCGAGACAATGTTTTATCACCTGTAGCGACGCTATATATGGAAAAAAATTGTAGGTTGTGACATTTTTCTCGTTTCCACGCCAACTATGAGGTAGAGAAATCAGCTCATTTTTTTTATCTGGTATCCCTAGTAGGTCCAATCCACAGTTCCGACTCTAAATCAAAGACCCGACGGACCGGCGCAATCACATCCGACATCTCTGCATCTTCTATGGCATCCTCAGCAACACCATTTATGTTCTGGAGCACGTCAAGTTCGTCGTCATGGTCGTCATCCAGACATATGTCGGCCATATTGCTGCATGCATTTCCATTGCAAACAGCACACATTCTGGAGCATTTCAAACCCGCTTTGCGGCAGTTGCACGTGGACTACCATCTGTTTGACACTTGCAAGAAATACAATTGAGAAGGTTAGCTGGAGCAGAATCTTTCTGCGTAGTTATGACGATCAGTCCATCTCTGGATTTTGTCCACCCCCAATCGACTTATACCGAAGTGAATTGAGGGTGGAATTGGTTTCAAAATTTTACGCGTATAATTTAATTTAAAAAATGTTGGCGGGTTCAGCATTACGATTTTTGAACATTCCAATAATGTTACTGAGAGACCGAGAGTTTGCGAGTGTTTTAAAAAATTTCATTTTTCCCTGATTGTAGATAGACGATGTGGTATCGCAACCACTGAATGCGTAAAGAAACAGAATATTGTCTACTACAGTTTCGTCGTATTTTAAGCTGCGTGAGGTGTATATTTCCTCGGATTTTTTTATTGAATTATACTTCGGTATAACCTTTTTGCCAAGTGTGCTGCAAAACGTACCTTCCATCTTGCTTCTCTACCACCAACAAGCGAGGCCGCCCGACAGCATTCATATAGAACTTACCATCAAGTTCAAGAGTGACTTGGTGTGCAGAAAAATCCACTCGATTGGGGTGGAAAAAATCCAGATATGGCCTGATTGCCATAACTGCGCAGAAAGAACCTACTCCAGCTAATGTCAATTGCATTTCTTGCAAATGTCAAAAAGGTTGTGATTCCGCGTACAGCTGCCGCAAAGCTGGTTTGAAATGCTGCAGGTGCTATTTGCAACGGAAATGCATGCAGCAATGTAGCCGGCATATGTCTGGATGATGAGCATGACGACGAACTTGACGTGCTCCAGAACATAAATAGTGTTGCTGAGGATGTCATCGAAGATGCAGAGATGTCGGATGTTGATTGCGCCGGTCCATCGGGGTCTTTGATTTAGAGTCGGAACTGTGGATTGGCCTACCGGGGATACCACTTAAAAAAACGCGCCGATTTCTCTACCTCGTAGGTGGCGTAGAAACGAGAAAAATATCACAACCTACAATTTTTTTCTATATATAGCGTCGTGTGGGGGATAAAACATTGTCTCGCTAAAGTTGTGCAAATATTGTCAATAGTTGGTGAAACAATTTATTACACGACGGGAAAACTCTTTTTTTCCGAATTTGAGAAGCTGTATCTCTGTAAATGTTGATCGTACAAGAAAATAATAAACAGCTAAATTGTAGATAATTTTATAAGGAATAATTTTGAATAGAACATTTTTCTAATAAAAAGTAGGGTAAGGAAGATATGGCTAATTCTTTAATTTCATGCGCCATTTTTCCAAGATGGCGTCGCGAGGTGGTCATTAAGGACTTCAAGATCTGGATATGTACCAAGCTTCAAAACTTCCCGACCTTTTGCAAGATCACTTGTATTCATTGACTAGAGTATTAGTATTTTCCATTTTTTTAATTATTTATGTAAATAATAGATTAAATTCCAATGACAGAATTTACTTCAACGTAATATTACTAAAGTTGAATGGATTTTCAGGTATAACGATAGTAATCTTTTTAGATATTTGAATAAATAATTATTAAGTAAACAATTCATTTATTGATATTTTTTTACAAATTTTGACTCGCTTCGTCTTCAGGGAAATACTGTTTTGTCATTTTTTTATGAAAATAAAAAATGTATGAAAAATTATAATATTCTAATGAATTTTAGATATTTTGCATTGTGGTTGTTCATCAATAAGCTCTTCAATTTCAATATCGAGACTCTTTGCTGACTCTTCATAGATAATCTCTTCCGAATCACTTAAGAGTTGTTCGGAGTTTATTAATCATCCATGCTTCCAATTTTAATTGTAAATGACTTCACGTCAATAAAATGACGCATCCTAATGTACGGTGTGCTTGGAAAGAGAGAGATAGAGATGTAATAGAATATGACATTGGACAAATTTATTATACCTAATCTTTAAATTTCTCGGTACATTTGAGGACAAGAATTATTTTTGCAAATCGAAAATAGAAGAGAAAAAATATTTTTTTTGTATATACTTTTTTTTCTCTCGTCATCCCACATTGTAACGTGTTTTTAATGTCTTTTAGTGAAAGCCGTTTTTTAAAATAATGATTTATATGAGAGTAAATTGAACAGTCTTTCCGGCTTATATCCGGAGCGCTCTTAAGTCTTCAAGTATTTCTTCATCTCTATTTGAGTTTTCATCAGTGGTGGTCCTACGGTGGGGGGGGGCATAGGGTACCTTGCCCCCACGAGACCTACATTTCGAAGACTTCTAACTTTTAATTTAAGGCCGTTTGACCATGAAAAAACTGAAATTTCCGCTTGTGGCGCATTTTTTGGCCCTAGAATCTTCGATGGCGCCCCCCCCCCATGTCGAAATTCTGGAACCGCCACTGGTTTTCATGACAATTACTGCATAAATTCGTACATTTTAAGCCGTATTTTCGGCAGCCACATCTTTGTTTATTAGAATCACTTTCCCAGCTGCAGCTAATACTTTTTAATAATTTTCCTGGAATTATGCCTAAACTCTCTGGGATAAATTTGGGCACGAGTCTACCTAGATGTTCGTTCCAGCCCCATTGTTAGCTTTTTTGTTATCAGGCTCGTTACCCAAATAACCAAGCCAAGTTTGCAAAAATTGGTAATAAACTCTATAGGAGTGTTGTGCGGCTGCTCCTTCATTTGGGGGAAGCTTTTCCAATTTAAAGTAGATTTGTTAGTTGCCACTTGGTAATGCTCAAATCTTAATTGATTTAATGACACATTTTTTGCCTTTATAAATACCAGCTATAAGTTGAGATTCATTTTTTTCAAACATATTCTGCGTTTAAAAAAAAATACTAGTTAGCACTGATAAATTTTTGATGCTCGATAATGATTTTATTATTTTTTTTTGTTTTTTAGCAAAACCAGAAGTTGTATCGCAACCTGAAAAAAGGTTTATGGAAAAAAATACTGAGACCATTTGAATTTAGTTGATGCGAAAGTACTAGTAAATCAATATCTTGACCCACAACGACGACAGTTTTATCATCGTATTTTGCTAGTTCAATTGCAGTATTTATAATTAATGCATCGGCGTCTTCGGGAGCTTGCCTGCACAAAAATCCATCTGATTGTAGTTTATCTGATATAGTTTGTATTAAATTGTTTTTGTTACTTTGATTGGATACAAATGTCCATTGCGAAAACGGTATTTTACTTATATCTTGATATTCAAATGTAGGGATGTTTGCAGATTTTTTACGACGTAAACGTTCGGCTATTTTCGTGCCCATCGAAGTGGAAGTAGATAAATAAGAAAAAAATAAAAACCAAGAAACCAGTTTTCCGCCGTTTTCTCAAAAAAATTGAGTTTTTTTGAAAAAGGCTTAATTTGAAAGTTTTAGATTTTTTTATTATCTACAACTTTTGTAAAGGACATTGTCCCCTAGGAGGACACGTTTCGCCGAAAATCGCAAAAAAACACTTTCAACCCCTAAAGCACCCCCATTTCACAATTTCACTTCTCGTGTTTAATTTTTGTTTTTTCTCTTAATTATAACCTTAACTCCCGGCTGGTCCTTGCCTGTTATTAATTTTCTTTTTTCAAAAAGGTATTGGCACCAGCCTAAAAATAAACATTAAATTAGTAAAAAAAATTAATAGCATTTTCCTAAAGTAAAAACAAAATAAAAACATGTCTTAAAATGTTACATATAAAACATATTTTAAACTTTCATGGCAAAGAAACGGCTAGTTTACCCCTGCAAGTCCACGATGACTAGTTACACAAATTTGAAGCAAATCCATAGGGGTGAGATTGGCCTAAGTCGCTCAACTTGTTAAAAAATATTTATGACCATTTTTTGCGATATTTAAAAGAAGCCGAACACACGTTTATGCGAGATTCTTTATATCGTTGAATTGTGTGTGGTTCCTACTATAATACAACGATCGTGCCGAAGGTTAGATGGGAGGCCCACCTTTGCATAGTCGAGATCGGATTTACGGTACACTCAAAAAAGGCAACAAAATCTTTACGACCTCATTACAATACCGTTAAACTAGTTGATAAACTAATTGCGCCCAGGTACACACTTGAAATATTCAGATCGGCAACTTAGTCGTTCAACTTTAACAGTGCATTAAGGTCTAGTATTATTGTATACGTGCTAATACATACGAAATTTAAGTACGGCTCTGTACTATTTCGTTCGCAAGTTGACTCGCTTACCTTTATAGGTTTTTAATATGCGTCGGCTTGTTTGATGACACTGTCCAACGGCGATGATAGTGAGGATTAGAGAGTACAGAGAAAGTGCCAGAATAGCAAGGACCCAAAATGTATTTACCTGCTTCTTGGATGTTTCTTGCTGTCCAAAGCTGGCTCTTTCCTGTTCTGTTCTAAATACATAATGTAACGTAACTACATGTTATATTAAATATGAATAAAAATCATCAATCTCGCGTATTACATCATGTAATAATTGAATTTTTATTTATTTTCCATTGACATATGGACGACTTAAAACCAATGTATTTCAATCAGCTGTAAAATAAATTAGAAAATAATGAAACAACCGCAGACTCATATGTAATTATCATAAGCCGCGCGCGCTTTTTATCGAATTTCGATTGATTGCTGACTAAGTGGGTTCTATGAAAATTATGTCTGACTGTTGATTTCATGAATTTAATTATACAAATTAACATCTTTTCCAAATCATTTGAATTGAATTTTTTTCAACACGTATACAGTGATGCTGACACCACGCGTCCGATTATTATGCTGTCTGACTATTTGTTTTGAGTTTATTATTGCATCAGCTATTTACAGATGAATTTTGAGCTTTCCCAAAACATTTTGGGGTGCTTGTTATTCTAACTTGTATTGATTGCTGACTGGGTGGGTTTTATGAAAATTAAGTATGACTATTGATTTCATGAATTTAATTATATAAATTAACATATGACTGAATTTCAACTTTTCCAAATCATTTACATTGAATTTATTTTTGCAACATATATAATTATATATAATGATGCTGACACCACGCGTTCGACTATTATGACTATTTGTTTTCAGTTTATTATTACAGATGACTTTTGAGCTTTTCCAAAACAGTTTGGGGATACTAATAAATTGTACACCTTTTCTAGCGCGCCAGCTTTTGTATCTCCGTAACTGACGTGCTGACTCTACAGTGGCTTCATATGGCCAAAGTATCCAATGGCCAATCTGAAAATATCAGCCTATCCAAAACTCTTGCACTTTTTTTACGCGAGCTCTCCGACTACTACTTAACTCGTTAAGCAACAAATAGGTACACAAACTTATGATTTGACATTGTTTTCCTTCCAATGAAGAGTATTTTTCAGTTCACTACCTTTATCAAGGTACAACGTACAACAGAGAAAATCATTAAAACAAACTATTTTAATTACCTAAACTAATATTTTGAAGATTTGTGTATTAATATGATAACAATATAAAGATTATATCCAAATTCTGTCAATGAAGATTAGCGAATCTCAAATAATTTTCGAGCTACAGTTGGATAAATTTATTTTTGTTTATATGTCATTAGTCCAAGAGATCACATTAATTAATATGGGACAAAAATAAGTTAAAAAATATATATAATAGGGTGTAGGAAGTGGTATCAAGTTTTAACTTTCCAGTTAGAAGATATCGCAAAACGAGTTTAGAAAGTATGTTTAAGAATGTGTAATGTCTAGTAAACTTTAACGTGGCGGGTCTAAAGGTCGCGTCTCCGTCTGAACAAATTGTATTGGATGGGTCAGAAATGCCAGTGATTCTCAAACGGTTCATGAATGATAACTGATGCAGTCGCCAAATAATTATAAAAATATTAAAGGTGTTATGTACTAATTTACTAACTTCATTATTTAGTGTAATTCTGATAGCTGGGGAGGTGGTAGCGATACGGGTATATCATTTTATTGAATCTGGCAATATATGGGACGAAAGTATTGATGTAACTGACCGATTAGAGCAGCTACCGATCTTGGTTACTGTTGTGTTTCTTATAGTAATATCATATAAAAATTTCTGCGACCGGCTCCCTAGCAATGATAACAAATTGGCACAAATGAAACTGGTAACGAAGAATGATTTGTTCAATTCCGTCAGTAACAATATTAATTATTAGAAGAAAAATAATAATCGAAAAGTAATATTGTTATTGTCCAGCAAGAACCGCGGGGAGGTACGGGAATATCTTGCCAGGAAAGGAGAGAATGGTAACATTAGTAGGAGGAAAGGATATTAGTAAAATAAAATATTTCATGTAATAAAAATAAATATGAAATCTGCAGAAGTAACGAAAATAAATATTAAAATAATTATCGATTTGTAAGATACAACAGAATAAATTAAAATTCTTAGATACTAAATAACAAATTAAGAATAATTTCTCATCGCAGTTTTCATAAACACTAAAACATTTGAAGACTGCTTGAACTACTACTTCAGTTAAAGCCACGTATCACTTTGTATACAGTGTCTCAAATGCTATATAACAACTTCCCCCTTAACGAAAAAGTTGCTATTAAAATATGAATATTGTACTTGACATAATTACCACAGAACAATACTAGCAAACACCAAATACTATAAACTCAAACACTTTATTCGACACGCGTTTCAAGATTGGTGTGTTAAAAAATAAAATTATGTAAACCACCCTTAATCACTTTCTCAATTACTGACATATTTTAAAAACCACTTTTTTTTTCTTCAGGAGACCTGAAATCGTGTAAATTCACTAAGAACTCAAAATCGATTTTTTTGCACGATCACAAACTTACTTATATACTGCGTGGAAATAAAGACCGTGGATATTCGTCTGACAATCGGATAAATAACCAGGCCACTAAGCGGCCGATAGTCAATTTTATTTACTAGAGATTAACGAATAATAAAAGACAAATGTTTAAGGAAAAGAAAGTTTGAACAAAACTCTTTTAACTTTCGATACAAAAAAATGAAATAACCCAACAGGATCTGAGTTCGGATGTATTCCATTGCTAATTCAAGTATCCTTTAACCTAAAAAAGGTTACATCCGAGCTCAGATCCTGTTGGCTTGTTATATTTTTCGAATATTACTCCATGAAAAAGTTGCAAAAAGAGTCAAAACACAAAAATTTTGTGAAAGGGATGAATCATGGGTGATATTTTTTAAGGTTCCCACCCCTCAGCAACTACCCCTAAACTTGAAAAACTATCCCTATTTCACGTTTTTTTTTCCATCGTAGGCATGGTTTTTTGGGCGGGATTCAGATAGGCCGTATGAAATTTAACCATATCACATCTTATCCATCCCCGAGGTTGAAACTGCCACCACCCCTAACATTGAAATCCACCGAAAAATACAAAATAGTGGAAGCTGTGTTCTCCCCGTTTTCGATAGCGCTAAGCACAATGGTAATATTCATTTCTCCCGCACCCTCCACCAACCACCCTTAAAACCACTCCCTTTTCATATTTCTTGATACTAGGCATGTGGTGACTCGTTGAATCGGAGTTTTTAAGAGGATTTCGACATTGTAAGGGAGTTGAGTGACGAGACATGCCATCAACCCAGGGGTTAAAATTACCACCACCCCTAACATTGAAACCCACCGAAACCTCCAAATAGTAGAAAATGTTTTCTCCCATCGAGGGCGCTAAACACGATGTCAATACTATTTCACCTCCCACGCTTCATCAACCCTCCCCAAATCCCCAAAACCACCACCCTTTCACATTTAGAGGTAATGGGCATGCGAGCACTTGTTGGATAGGATGAAACATGGCATATTCTAGTTCCCACATGCCCAGTATCAAGAAATACGAAAAGAGGATGATTTTAACGGTGACTGGTGGAGGGTGGGGGACAAATGAATATTACCATCGTATTGAGCACCCTCTAAAACGGGGATAAACAAATGTTCATGCATTTTAATTTTCTTGGGAATATTTTAGTATTACGGGAGGGGGGATGAGGTGTTGTATGATTAAATTTCATACGGCCTAGCCCAATTCTGCGCAAAGAACCGATACGCATGTCTACGATGGAAAAAACGCGAAATAAGGGTGATTTTTCGAGTTTAGGGGTATTTGCCGAGGGGTGGGAACCTTAAAAGTATCATCCTCGCATTCAGTGCCCTCGAAAACGGGGGTACCCATGGTTCATCCCCATCACAGAAGTTTTGGATGTTTTCATTGAGCTACACGAGGACAACAATTCTGCTATAAAACGTGTAATATGTAAGTACTAGATAATTGTAATAAGTTTAGCGGTTTGACAATGTCGGATACACCCACTATTTAACACTGAACATAACTAAAATATTTCAAATAAAGACGAATTTAATTCCAATATGAGACTATAAGACGACTTTTAACACAAATAATAGTTTAAAACAACGATTGATAAATATTGTTAATAAAGTTTGAGAATCCCTGACATTATGGAACGATATATTATTTATCTATCTCTATTCAGTGTATATTTCATATATCCGTCTCTCTTTAGATGAGAGAGCAGCTTGGTGACATACGTGAACAATGTATTTGAGCTATTGCTTTAATTTTGTGTGCAAGAGAAGTTAAACTTTACTAGACTTTATCAACACTGAACTACAAATTCTTCTTAATTGAATTTAAATGTATTTCTATAGCATAAACTGCTTCCTTTTATCTGGTTGTTAAATATTGTTCACTAGAGGAATCGAAATCTGTGGCAATAAGCTAATAAGTGGCGTATTTACTCTCGGAGACAAACTAATATATGCCCAAGTGCACGTTAAAGACTTTACAGTCGTAAAATGACATCCAGCGAAGTATTATAAAACTTAAATTTCCAGTTTTATAGTGCACGTCAAAAAAATAGTAGAATATTATTCCTTCCGTGCATTTTGTAACATTAGTTTACTCTCTGACAGTATATATGTACAATATACTACTCTATATCTGAAGAAAGGGAGAGTGCAATTATAAAACCAACGTAATTCATTTTGCACATTAATTGTTAATATTTCTCGAAATCTTGTACCTTTATCAATTTTTGTTTGTAAATTGTAAATTATTGTTATATTTATATGTTGATGGACGTAGTATAACAAATTTGTTATTTTTGTTTTATTTTAGTATACAAAAGATGTAGTATTAATGTAAATTGTTAATTAGAAATAATAAAAAATATTTTCTCTTTTCCCATCGTCATTTTTATTTTTCTACAGCAGTGTGTGACCCAGAAAATACCTCCCAAACAAAACAAATCTACTAGCTGTAATACGAGCTACAAAAAATGTGTGACGTAAATTCCCATGGAAGGCGAAAAGGCTGTCCTTTAACTTAACAATTGCTATTACAAATAATAACATTAATCATTATACTGTATAAAAAAGCCCTAAACATTTCTTAGAAATAAATGACCAGATAATATTAGAGGTCCATGATGTAGTAGAAGCACTAGCGAATGATTTTAAGGATGCCAAAAGCTCTTCCAATCGTGATCCAAATTTTTTGCAATAGAAACAAGTTTTAAAATCTCCTTTGGCTTTTAGTGAACCTAATACCTCGAGTAACAAGTTATGAATTGATTCGTCGACTACATCAACATTAAAAGAGCCACTAAAGAGCATTTTTTAAACAAGTTATTTTTAAATATTGTCTGAAAGTTATTTGTGGCATTCTACGAATATTCTTTCCTATTATTTGGGTTTTCTACCACATGTATTATTGTCCTCTTCAAAAATAAATCACCGAATCTACAAAATAATAGAATTATTGGAAAAAAGTCTCTGCGCCCGTGACGTTTACGCCTAATGCTTCGATTGCAACAAACACCAGCCGGCAGACTGATCCTACTTAAAGGAGCAATCGAAGCATTAGCGTTTTGATGGTAATATGCAATTATTACACTTAACGCGCCAGGCTTGTAACTTGTAATTCAGCGCTCGGAGGGGCACATAGCCCGGAGAGTAGCTGTTGGTTGCAGTCTGGTTACGTTCCTTATAGTAAAATAAGGATTTTATAGAGCAGTTTGCGACTAAAAATATTATGTTTTAATATTCCGCCCTCTAAAAGCACATTTGAACTGGAAATCAACTACGAAATTGTAACGATTGTAATGGTGGAATTAACGGTTAACCATATTTTAATGGAGCACCTTATCAATGCGCATGAGGACGTAAAGAATACAATTGATTTCTTGAAATGTTCAAATTCGTATGCGATAATGCCCATTGCAATTGATGCCCTAATCTGAGAAAAAGAATAATAATTTTAATCACGGCGCATTCGCCATTTCTTAGAAACATGAATTTATTTTATCGTTTGGTGCGAATCTTCGTTATACGTTATCCTGTAATATTAACACACATAATTTCTTGAATTATGCTCATTATTATTAATACAGTTGAATTGGTATAAATTAATTGTTTTCACAGCAACTTTCCAAGGGAAATTTTATTGCTGATTCATATGTATTTTGTTTCCGTGATTACGGAAAAAATATATCTATAAAAATAGCTGGACCATTAAAATTTATATGCAATTTTCTGATGCGTCTTTACAAGTTTTCTACTTATGCCAATCTGCCGTACAGAAAAAAAAAGAAACATCAAAATTTAAGGATTGAAAATTGAATAGCTTTAAGATAATGTGAAGCATTTTTACCAAAGTGGATGAATAGAAATCATATCTAAGAATAAATAGAATGTATCCAAATGGGACGCTGTAACTCAAATAGAATGGTAAAAAATGGAAGAGGAATTAAAAGTTTCAATGCATCGTCAAGTATCAAGAAGGTCCAGTGCATAATTTTGTTTGAAGATATACATTTTTTAGCGCAACAAAATTCAATACACGTGTACTGAAGCCGCTTCTTAAAAATTTACAATCTATATAATAAACAGAGTTGAAAATAAAATCTGATTGGGTACGATTAAAACCGATTGCTGGATCTAAATAAAATAAAACTTGTTTTATGATTTTCACAAAATTTGCTGTATTTATTCAATTCATATTCGACGGTTGAAGAAAAAATAGCATGTAGTATGTTCAGTAAAGTGATTTTTTGTGTATTGGCTGTTGGATGTGCACCAAGTACATCCTCAACACAATGTCACGCTTACTCCATATGAAACAGTATATTATTTTCGTCATTATAACATCTGAAAATCCATAATTATGAGCCAAACATCCAACAGAAAAACATTATTTTTTAAATCATAATTTGTTAATTTTAGGAAAATAATACAACATATAGAAGTTACTTTTGTTGGTTTCAAACTTTATAAGGACAAAAAATAATACTTTTTGTTATTGTACCCTTTTCTAAAATTAATGTTTTGGCTAAATAAAAGTAACCAAAAATCTTGCTAACCATTGAATATCTTACAAAATTGAGAAGGTTGAATAAAAAAGGTTTCAGACAAAAGCTACTTTTTTCTGAAAAAATAAGATGCTGTTATAAAGAATATAAAATTCTATTAAAAAAAACAAAGTTGACCACAAGATAACCTTGAAAACGTGGCCAAAGGTCAAACACCAAAATGATCACTTTATTTACCCCTCAACACCAAACAACTTCAATTTGAAACATTATTTTCTAAAATGCATTGGTCTTAAGATAAACTGCTGTTAATTGCCGTACCCGGTATATGAATGTTTTTTCGATATATAGCCGTCATTAGGTGATCAAATATTCTTATTTTTCAGACATGAAATTGAAATACCCATATTTTCATGGAGGAACTGATTAACTTTAAATGTTCAGCAGGCATATCAGGTAAATATTTCAAGTCTTATTGAAATCGAATGCCACGACCTTAAAGGAAGTAAAATTTTGTATATGCGAATAATGTTTTGATATTTAGGCATCATTAGGTGGTCAATTATCAGGTTAAGTTAAAGGCAAGAACTTTTTGGGACATTGCGGTAAACAAATGGTATTATATCTGAGTTCCTTAGTTCGCTAATTTCTAATGATTCTAATAATTTAATACTTTCTTTTCCAAATGTGAAATTTTTAAAAATTTCGTTATTATAATGTTTTTCATCTACATGATGGTTAACGTAGCCTTTGTTTTTAAAACCATTTTTATGTTCTTTTATACTATTTTCGAAATTTTCACCCGTTTGTCCTATATATACTTTAGTGTACGACTCATAGTTACCTTGTAGACTCCTAATTCCTTGTTGGTTTTATCCTTACAATTTTTTATTAATTAGCCAAATGAATTTGATGTTTTAAAGGCGATGCTGTTCTGTTTGTAAATTTTTAGCGACTCGTTCTGTAGTTTCTCCATTATATGTAAATGTTTTATATTTCACCGTATTATATCTGAGAGGTTGATATAAAAGTTTCGTAGCTTTTGGTGACTATTTGGTGATAATTCTCGTACAACGAGAGAAGTTGCTACATAATCGGCACCCAGATCGACCCCCAACAGACCATGTAAAAGTTTGGAGAATTAATAATATATTTAATAGATCTGGTAAACTGTGCAACAAACAAGAACAACTTGTGAGGGATCATGTTAGAGATGCAGAAATTCTTCAGTTTGTGAGAAAAAATCCAAGGTGTAGCCTAAGGAGAATTTTAAATGTACCCAAGGATACAATTTGGCGATGCTTCCTTCGGAATAAATTACGTCCCTTCAAGCCTGTTTTCTTACGCACATTAGACGAAGGAAACGAAGAAAGGCGGCTGGAATATTGCTTTTGGTGTCAGGGAGAATTTTTGAACAACCCTAAATTTTTTTTATATATATTTTATCCTCAGATCAAGCCACATTTACAACTAATAATACAGTTAACTCTCAAAATACTAGATATTTGTCCGATGAAAACCCTCATTGGGTTGTAAACTGTCGACGCCAGTATTCGGAAAAGGTGAATGTGTGGTGCGGTATTTTGAATGAACAAATAATTGGGCCATATTTCTTTGAGGGAAATTTTAATGCGGAATATTTTCTAATTTTTTTTTTAAACTGAATTTTCAATCGAAATTGAAAACTGTTGTGATATTTCAACTTGATGGAGCCCCAATCCACAATCCAATGGTAGTACGGAATTGGTTAAATGACAACATTCCCCGGGGATGATTGGAAGAAATAGCCCTTTTATGAATTGGCCTCCAAAGTCACCTGACCTCATGCCCTTGGAATATTTTTTATGGGGGTTTCTAAAGAATGAAGTCTACAAAACGCAGCCACGAAATAGATTACAAATGAAAAACCGGATTAGATAAGCTTACGCTGAAATTCCACCTGCAACCCTCCGAAAAGTTATGAACAAAAACAGAAAGTGAAATGAGGCATGCAGGGCTGATGAAGGTTTGATAGAAGATAATATTTAATTACTTTGGTTGTAAAATGCCTAAAATGATTTTTTTCTTCAAAACCTCATGTTTTTAGAATTTAATTAAATTTCGGATTCATGGATCTTGAATGATTTCGAACAAGTTTTGTTAATAATATTTTTTTATTAAAAATACCTACTATGATTTTTTGATTTTTTTCATCATAGATGGCCTTGCATTTAATGATTTCGTGGTCTTAAATAGACCTTGGTGGCCTCTATCTTCTGAGATCGGTTTGATTTAAATCGACAAAAAACAAAAGAATTATTACTCTGTTACACACTGTATGTATGTATGTATGATTGTAAATGTATCTCTCTTTTGGTAAATATACTATTAAAACATAATATTTTTAGTCGCAAAATCCTCTATAAAATCCTTATTTTACTATAAGGAACGTAACCAGACTGCAACCAACAGCTACTCTCCGGGCTATGTGCCCCACCGAGCGCTGAATTACAAGTTACAAGCCTGGCGCGTTAAGTGTAATAATTGCATATTATCATCAAAACACTAATGCTTCGATTGTCACACACCACTTGCAGATTGCAGTTTCGAGCTATTGGCTCTCGTTAGTGCAAGGTAGGCATGTGACCACCGACACGAGGATCATTTGACTATTTAATACATTTCGGTATCTTTGGGATAGCGACATGTAAAATAGTCAGCAGGCGCCATCTATCGGTCCAGTGTCTGTTACAATCGAAAAATAAATAGCCTGACTGGGCTTAGCTTAGTTCGAGAGCTCCTTTATAGTGTAAGCAAGTTAGTTCGAAAAACAAGGAATAGAAGAAAAAATTTATAAAGTTTTTAAATTTTGGTTATGAACTCTCAGTAGAGACCCAAATACAGATCCAAAGAGTTCCCACCTCGCCGGTGGGAGCTTCATCCCCTTTTGCCCAAAAAACCACCCCCAATCGTGACCTCGCGATCTTTTTCGGCGTTTTGATCGTAAACCGCAACTTCTACGAAAAAATGTGGTAGGACTTTTTATATTCCCAATGAAATTCTCTATAAAAATGTTTCTTACTGTTTCTTGCGTATCTCTCACCCAACGCTCGTAAATGACCTTGGAAAATAAGCATAGTTCTTAGTGCGAAGAGAAAAATGAGCCCAGCGCCTTTTTTGAGGCGATTATTTTGAAAAGTGTTAGTCTGAGCAAAAATGTATAGAATCGAAATTAAAGCAGTTTTTTTCTCTACAAGGTGCATATAAAATAAGATATTTATGAACAAGTGTCAGTGTTCATATGATGATTTTTTTATATTTGTACATTCTGTACTTTGAGCCCATTTCCACACCACCTTTGAGGTAGAGCTCTCGGCGCGTTATTTTTTACGTGGTTTCCCCCTTAGGCCAATTCCACTAATAAAATATATCTATCATTAATTTTCCTCTGCAAAGTCGCCCTCCTCGGCCGAATTGAAACAACATTGCCCATGACAACTAGAGCACATTGGGGAGCAGCGCAAACCAACTTTTACACAGCTACATCGCTTTCCACACCCCTTTTTACAGCCCCAGGATATAAGCTGAAGAGATGAAGTTGGAGCTGGCGCTTCAGTCATAACCACTGGCATTAGAATGTTTTTAGTTTTTCTCTAGCCCCATTCAGTTGTAGTTAAAGTTTTTCCTCGCCACGTATGAATTTGATGAAAAACCCGATATGAATGTTGTGCTAATGCAGCAGATGTAGGTGGTAGTCTGGGCAAAATTACTGCGTGACTGGATTGGCCAACGAACTTATTAAATGAAATGAACCGGTAATGATTCAAAGATGTCTCATTTCGTTGTGCCTTGTATAAGGCAAGCGTAAATTTCTCACCAGCTCTTGTTATGTCATCTTTCGCCGATGAAGGATTATTGAATATTTCAACCACTTCTTGTAAATCCTTTCTTGAATTTATTAAGTTTATAGTCTGCGATTTTCCTTTCCCAAAAAAGGCAGAAGTGGTGTCGCAGCCACTAAACACATGAGCAAATAAAATATTTTTTGCAACTCTTTAAAACTTCCGAAATTCATGGGAACTATACGCAGCCAACAATTATGAAAAACCTGTTGTTGTTGTTGGGCAAGATATTGATTTGCTAACACTCCTCATCGCTCTTTCTCCATCGGACAAAGACATTCGCTTTTTGAGAGATGCTCAAGGAAATACTCCCCTACCTATCTGTACTGATATTTCATAACTGTTAAATCTTTCCTATTACTCTTGGTTTATGTTTGTACATTTTTGTTTTATTTGTTCTTGTTTGTTTTGTTTGTTATATAAATTTATCTCTAGTGCATCGTAAAATCAAAATTATATTTAGACAAGAAATTATAGAGTACAAAAGATTCAGCGGTAACTCTGCTCGCCATTGGAAATCTTGCAACGGGATCCATCATTATAGGCTTTGGTACCCGCACCAGTAGCATAAAATTAAATAAGTGATATACCATAAAATTTTATTGTTAACTGTTTTCAACTACTTAGTAGTGTACAATTATTATATTACTCATTTTAAATGTTAATTGTAAATAGGAGAATGAGTGTGTTGATTGTGTCTTGAATGCATCACTAAATGTACTCAAGATACAATCAACAAGATTATAAATTGAACCAGCGCTGCTCCGCTGGACCCTGTTACCACCAACGTGACAAACAATATGCGTTGGTTACAGGGCCAAATGCGAGGTAGATATCTGGTTAGATATTTGTTCTGTAATATAAATAAAGTTATTTTGATTGATTGATTGATCAAGGAAATACTAAGAAAAGGGCGTATAGTTCCCATGACTTACAAATTTCGGAAGTTTAAAAGGTTTGCAAAGATAATATTTTATTTGCCCATGTGTTTAGTGGCTGCGACACCACTTCTGTCTTTTTTAGGAAAGGAAAATCGTAGACTATAAACTTAATAAATTCAAGAAAGGATTTACAAGAAGTGGTTGAAATATTCAATCCTTCAACGGCGAAAGATGACATAGCAAGAGCTGATGAGAAATTTACGCTTGCCTTATACAAGGCACCCCGAAATGAGACATCTTTGAATCATTACCGGTTCATTTCATTTAATAAGTTCGTTGGCCAATCCAGTCACGCAGTAATTTTACCCAGACTACCACCTACATCTGCTGCATTAGCACAACATTCATATCGGGTTTTTCATCAAATTCATACGTGGCGAGGAAAAACTTTAACTACAACTGAATGGGGCTGGAGAAAAACTAAAAACATTCTAATGCCAGTAGTTATGACTGAAGAAGCGCCAGCTCCAACTTCAATTCTTCAGCTTATATCCTGCGGCTGTAAAAAGGGGTGTGGAAAGCGATGTAGCTGTGTAAAAGTTGGTTTGCGCTGCTCCCCAATGTGCTCTAGTTGTCATGGGAAAAGTTGTTTCAATTCGGCGGAAAATTAATGATAGATATATTTTATTAGTGGAATAGGCCTAAGGGGGAAACCACGTAAAAAAAACGCACTGAGAGCTCTACCTCAAAGGTGGTGTGGAAATGGGCTCAAAGTACAGAATGCACAAATATTAAAAAAAATCATCATATGAACACTAACACTTGTTCATAAATATCTTATTTTATATGCACCTTGTAGAGAAAAAAACTGCTCTTTAATTTCGATTCTATACATCTTTGTGCTCAGACTAACACTTTTCAAAATAATCGCCTCAAAAAACGGCGCTGGGCTCATTTTTCTCTTCGCGCTGAGAACTATGCTTATTTTCCAAGGTCATTTACGAGCGTTGGGTGAGAGATACGCAAAACACAGTAAGAGATATTTTTATAGAGAATTTCATGGAAAATATGAAAAGTCCTATAACATTTTTTCGTAAAAGTTGCGGTTTACGATCAAAATGCCGAAAAAGATCGCGAGGTCACGATTGGGGGGTGGTTTTTTGGGCAAAAGGGGATGCAGCTCCCACCTGAGAGGTGGGAACTCTTCGGGTCTGTATTTGGGTTCCTACTGAGAGTTCATGACCAAAATTTAAAAACTTTATAAATTTTTTCTTCTAAAAAAAGCTAATTTTCCTACACTATTAAGTAGGATCAGTCTTTCGGCTGGTGTTTGTTGCAATCAAAGCATTAACGTTTTGATGGTAATATGCAATTATTACACTTAACGCGCCAGGCTTGTAACTTGTAATAACGCGCTCGGTGGGGCACATCGTCCGAAGAGTAGCTGTTGGTTGCAGTCTGGTTACGTTCCTTATAGTAAAATAAGGATTTTATAGAGGAGTTTACGACTTAAAATATTATGTTTTAATATTCCGCCCTCTAAAAGCACATTTGAAATATACTATTGTATTTGGGTTAGGTAATTTAGAACAATTTGTTTTATTACATATACTTCCTTGTTAAAATTTTCTTTCAGCATAGTGACATTAATTAACTGCTTTTCCATACTACTGTAAGATACTTGTTTATGTTCTGTAGGACTGTAGGATATGCAGATGTATAGTGTAGTGTCTGCATGGGATGAAACTTCGCATGCATGGTATATTAAAAATTCGTGTAAATTAGTTTTCGAGACAGTTGAACTCAGTTTATAAAAATAATATATAGTCAACATTACATTAGGGTGTAATTGATTAATTCAATTATCGATATTCCATTGTATTTTCAATGTTAATGTTAATGACCGCGTTTATTATGCGCAATAACTTTAATTAAAGCACTATTTAACCAACAATTTACTTTAATTTGTTCTTTATAAACTTTTTCAACGTCTGTATATTATTTCATGAATACTACAATTAAAAATATTTTCAGACAGACACGGACCCTTTAATTTAAGTACATCATTGAAAGAATTCGTTTAGAGACGCGAAATAATAAGCATGATTGTGTGAATTGTGTCAGAATTGGGCGGCATTGGCGCTGAATGCCTCCTAAAGACCACTCAGCTATTGCGTTATTCTATTCAGGCAGCGCCTTGCTCTTTGTTACTTTTTCACTGATTTCCGTTTCCCTTGTAACCCTTTCCAAGCGTCAGCGACGCCGTCATATTCCATTGTTACTGATAAAGTCGTCGCAGGAACACATAATGGACTTTTCATTTCTTCTAAATTACGTTCTCAGTGGATGCCCCGTCAAATATAATAACTGCACATTTTTTAAGTATTTATTTCTATGTACTGTTTCAGATATTTGGTCGCGCTTTGTCAGCCAGTGGCATGTCATGGCCTTGATGAAAATTCAATTCATCGGAAAATTTATATTCTACGCTTATTTCTATTAAGAGTTTCTATGTCACTCACAGGTTTCTCTGAGAATCTAATTATAATAGAAAACGATTGGGAACACATATCAACATTGAGTCGAAAATTGGCAAAATGAAAAAATAAGTTAAATAGTCTCAATACTGATTGTTATAATGCATCTCGTCCTGTTCAAATGTTTTAAAACGAATTCATGAAGAATACTAACTAACATTATTAGGCCAGTCACCATGGACTCCGACAGTGAAAAGTTAGACAAAAATTGCAAAAGTTTTTAAATTTTGAGACAACATTGGAGGAGGTAAAAAAATAACAAACCCGGCTTTTAACAAAGAACCTAAATTAGTAATAATTTTTAAAAAAAAATCCGAAATTTATGTAAAACTTGGAGAACATTTTAATAACCATTAGACATCTTCTGCAAGTTTGCACGCTGCTACGATGACTGGAACATTGTAAATAGTTGTTTATTTGCTTTGATATATTTTGTCAATTGAAAATTATGAAAGTTGTGCAAATGAGTGTTTATACGGCAGAACATGTAGTTTTGCATGACATTTTTACGCCGGAAGATTTTTTTATCATTATTTTATCTCACGCGGTTACGATTTGGACGGTTTATTATTATTATTATTATTATTATTAGCCTTTACTCGAGTCCGAGTATAAAAAAATGTTACAGTCGATAGATTGTGTATAATAAAAACAAGTAAAAGGTGTAGTCTATTGCAATTCCCATTCATCTACGGTGCACACGACTATGGCTATAGAGGCCAATTCGGGAGAGCACATGTCGACCGCAGTCAGGACAACATAGACCTGGTTAGGTCTTGGACTCGGCCTTCTTGCAGCAACATTTCCTTGATAGCTGGCCACAACCCCTCGCCATTTGGTTCTGTCCGCTGCAAGTTGTTCCCATTGCTCGTCTGGAATACCGCAGGATTTTAGATTTTCATGTAGAACGTCTTGGAACCTCTTTCGTTGACCGCCACGCCTTCTTCTACCGCTTAGCAATTCACCATAAAGTGTACATTTAGGAAGGCGGTTATCATGCATACGATGAACGTGACCTGCCCATCTTAGGCATGCTCTTGAAATAAGCACCTCAATTGGAAGGCTGTTTGCTCTCCTGAGTACTTCCACGTATGATATGTGATGGAAACAACGGATTTTCATCATACTTTGACGGTTTAAACAACAAATGAGGGGTCTAAATAATTCCGAAAGTCTTAAAATCGTGTTGCAAATGTTTGTGATATTAATAACTGACATAATTGTAATTTGCAACCTCGTAAATGTCCCGGAACTTAATAGAATTACCTATTATTTAAATAATTAAGTTATGCTTGAGTAAAAAAAATTTCAAAAAGGTGCAAATTTCATATATGCGCTAATTTTTTCTATTACAGGAATGTGTTTTGTACGGCTGCTTTTCTTGCATAATTCAATGGGTATGCCAGCTAGTAAAAAGGTCCCCTACTACGGTAGTACTACTAGAAGTAAAGAGAAAATAGAAATTCAAGTAAAGGATTCAATTATTTCCCTACGTTTGGAAAATAAAGTTTTTCTCCAACACGTTCCTTGTTAGATTCTAACTGTGGAATCCAGCTTCAGATTTTTGGTTGAAACATTAATTGTACATGATATCAACAATTAATAACCTGCAATATCTTGCTTTTGGCTATCATTATATACTAAAAAAATGTATTTCACAATAAATCAAGTTTAAAATAATCTCTACAGATATTTTAATGAAAATCTAACTATACCACTACTACACAATTTTTTCTAAAACTTCGAGCAGCCCATGAAAACTAAAAAAATATATATAAATCAACTTGATAAATTTAATAGCTAATATTATTAAGTTTTAGTTATTAGTTTTTAGTTATTAAAATTACGAAAAAATAATACCGTGATAACAAAAATTATCTTCGTCAAGGGTGGTCAATGGTCATGGATTCTAAAATAATTGTCGAAGCTAGTATCGTATATTTATTTATGTTAATCATTTTTTGATTGTCAAAATTTGACAGGCAGTCAAACTAAGAGGGAAGCTTTCTATTCCATGACCATCTTTGATTGAGATAATTTTTGATATCACTGTACGTACACCGAATATAAAAAACTAATAGATTTTTTTAAAAACTATTTTATTCAGCAATGAACGATTCATGAGCAAACTACCATTTTTAGATGATTTAATTAAAAGAATAAATAACTCTATTGAAACAAGGGTTTACAGAAAACCATACAAATAATCAAATACATTTGAATTACTTTTTGCTCAAGAGCAGTAAACAATTTGAAAAAAATAATCGTACAAATTGTAAAAGCGAAGAAAAGATTAATTAAGGATAATATTTTTATTTGCCTTTATATTACACAAACATTACCGTAGCAATTAAGTAAGCTACTTTTAACTCGAGTTTAAATAAAAATTTGAGATACGATATTTTAATATCCCCTGCTTTTAAAATCGAAGGGCACTCAATTCTTAATGAAATATTATTTTTTAATTTTCGCATATCCCCTATTTGATCGTTCCCGTGAAGGCAATAAAGGACCCTACAAGAACTATCCGAGTGGAAAATAGAAACAAAAGTTTAACTAGAAGTTTATTATCCACCGAGTTACGAGGTAAAATTATTTAATATGTATGTAGCAGCTATCAAAAGAATTTGCAATTATTTTCTTTCGTCTATAATTTAGCATTAGGTTAGTCCCCAGTAATTTTAAAATAAATAAATTAGAGGTAGGCATAACATGAATAAGTATGAAGGCAAATCTGACAATCGTTACACGCATAAATGCATCCACATTTTTTATTAGATTCATTTTTGGTTGTGACTGTATTAATATTCCAGCTGTGAATTGTTTTTTAGATTTTTTGACGACGAAACCTACCATATCTTGATTTTCCTCAAAAATATTTGTGTTCCACCAATATATGTCGCCGATGTACGATGGCTCTGAAGGGCCATGATCAAAACATTTTTCCAAATGCCTTATTAAAATGTCGCACGGCAATATTTTAAGTCGCAGTGCCTGTTAAAAAGTTTCACTGCGAATTATAAAGTCGCACTGCGAATTTTAAAAACGCACTGCGAATTTGAAAAACGCACTGTGAGATTTAAAGTTGTACTGCAAGTTTGCGTAAGGGACAAACATATTTATCAACGAATCCATCCAGCTCGTAGCGTATGCAGACGACATTAACATCATGGCTCGTAAAATTGCATCCGCCAAAGAAACATACATAGATTTGGAAAATAATGCCAAAGAAATAGTTACTTTCCTGGTTTTGGTTTCGGCGAAATGTTGGATATCTCTCTCGATATCTATACTTCGGGCCGCTTCATTTTCAATGGAAACTATGGCTAAATTCATCAAATTTTCTTGTAATAAAAAGTTCCTTAAGTAGTTTTTAATTAATTTCAATTTCGAAAATGACCTCTCGGCTAAAGCTACTAACACAGGGATCGTTAAATATAAAATCAAAGCAGTGTAAACTTCTGTATACGAAGTTGATGAAATCGGGTCCAGAATTGCTAACTTGGCCAAATCAAGCATTCTAATATATTTAAGGTTTCCTAATTTCCGCCCGTGGGCAAAGACACTTATCAACAAATCCATCCAGCTTGTAGCATACGCAGATGACAATGGATCCTTGTGCATACGCGATTGTTAGAGTTTCGCCATGCAACTTTATATCTCACAGTGCGTTTTTAAAATTCGCAGTGCAACTTTTTAACATGCACTGCGAATTAAAACATTGCAGTGCGACATTTTAATGAGACATTTGGAAAAATGTTTTGATCATGGCCCCTCAGAGCCATCGTACCGATGTATTCAGTTAGATTACCAGGCACTTTATATTGAGAGATACTGACAAGACGTCACATGAATTTAAATCCAAGGCATTCAAGAACATTTTTGGTCGCGTTCATCACGCGGTAGCGCTAACTAAGCGATCACGTGTCATTACATCATTTGATCACAAGAAACTAATGGGGACAGTGCAAGAAGTGTAGTTTAAGCATGTGATCAATGAGCGCTACGCGATCGTTCACCGTGATGAACGCAACAATTGATGCTAAGGTCAAGCCTTTGTTGTTCCTATTGTTATGTGCACGCCTACGCCACTGCCTCATAGAATATACGAGAACGGCCAGAAACGCCGCGAAAGATAGACTGGAACGTTCGAGAATAAAGCGCCTCAGATATATAAGGATTGGATTCGGTGCACAGAGGAGACAGCGTGATATGAGACGAACAAGTGAACACATGGAATAAGAACTGTAATAAGTTGTGAATTATAGTAGTGAGACTATAGTAGATGGAACCTGTAATTAGTGTGTACTAATGTGTAGAAGGACTTAATTAGTGTGATTAAGTATTCAATGAAGTGGTGGTTAGTGAAAATTTTTGTTGCAATTATTTGAACCTACGTACAGGGTGTTTACTGGAGATTATAAATACGTAACAATTGGTGTCAGAAGCGGGATTGCAACAGAATTTCTGAAGAATTCGAGGAAGTTCAAGAATGTTCTATTTGGAAATCACTGCAGATATTGAAGTGCTTTGAACTGGAAAGTGATGTAAACATTAGACAAGACTTATTTGTGCTAGTGTGAGGAAATTTCCAGAATATTCTATTAATTAATGCAGTTAGCCAAATTCTCAACAGGAAAGTGATATAGACATCAAATAAGACCTATTTGTGACATTTTGAGAAAATTCCAGAACTATCTATTTGGAAACTAGTGCAGTTAGCTAAATTCTGTCAACTGGAAAGCTATATAGACATAAAATAATACCTATTTGTGATATTTCGAGAAAACTTCCAGAGCATTCTATTTCGGAATTTGTGAAAATATTTGAATTATACCCAATATAGACGTTAAAGAAGACTTTAGTGCCGTTTCGAGAAGTTTAATGGAACAAGAAGTATGGCTGCTGAAAAACAAATGCAAGACAGAACTAAGAAAAATGATGTTGGACCAGAAAAAGAGACAACAAGAACAATAGAGAAAGATGAAAAGAAGAACAGGAAAGACACGAAGAAGAAAAAGAAAGAAAACGTTAGCAGGAAGAAAAAGAAGAACAGGAAAAGAAACCGAAAAAGAAGATCAGGAACGACGACGTAAAAAAGACAAAGATGAATTAAATACGTTAGGAAGAATTAAGGAAAATTATATAGGTGCAGCAAGCCACTGAATACCTCAAAAGTGAAATTAAAGAGGATATTAGCAACATGAAGCCAAAGGAAAAGTAAATAAAGTTAAAGAAGTAGGTGAAATTAAAGAAATAGTTGGTAAAATGGAAGGAAAATTTCGTATAGTTGAAGGAGAAGTAGAACGAGTCAAACGGCAGCTGAGGGAAAGGAGGCCAGTTAGGCATGTCATCAGGTCCTCGATTACGACCTCCCACCTTTGACGAACAAACTTCTTGGTCAACGTATAAGAGACAGTTTGAGGCTGCTGCGTGTGCCAACAACTAGAATAATGGTTATGGAAAAGGCTATGGCACTAATTCTAGCAATGAGAGGTCGAGCATGAGAATTGCTACAGACGATCCCAGTGGCGCAGCAACAGGATTTTAAAGTTTTAGAAGTTGCGTTCGACTTAAGATTGACGACCAACATCTCTCCCAGCTATATCGGACCCAGCTAAAATCACGTATGCAAAAGGATGGGGAGAGTTTACGTGAATCTGAGACTGCGGTGGAGAGATTGGCACACATGGCTTACCCAAATGCACCAAGGCAGTTCCAGGCATAATTGATGGCATAAAAGACAAGGAGATCAGGCGGGTCCTTAGACTATCTAGACATAAGACTATTACTGAAGGATTGATCTATGCACTTGAGATCGATGCCGACTGTATGAATTCCACGTGGCACAGAGTACGAGCCGTTTCTGTGGAAGAAGCTCTATCAAACTCAAGGATTTACACAAGATGTTTACTCAATTAATGACTAAGACAAGTTTCTCAGGAAAACAGGAAAATCGACAAAGAAGTGTAAAGCTAGCGGAGATATCCGCTGTTACCGTTGCAAGATGTGATGCGAGATTATCGACAATGGAACCTTCTGGAAGTAAAGGTTGTAAGGAAAAAAAGAAATCAGCTCCGAAAGGGCGAAAGTGATGGCTATGCTAAAGGACATACAGAAAATGGTCACACAAGTCTAAACGAATTAAGTTCGCTACTCGAGGCAAAACAGGAACCGCAACCGTCGGAAAAGGAGCCGAAGCCGCAACGGTGTGGTGAAAGGCTGGCAAAAGGAATCCGTTGTTATAATTGCGGCAAATTGGGGCATGTCAAGAGGTATTGTCGCCAGAAGCATTCTTAGGAAGTGAACGATGAGGATATAAAGAAACTGCGGGATGTAGCAGAAGTGAAGGCAGTTAAGATAGAGGTTCCGAAGGGCTGAAAAAAGGAAGTTGTAAGGAAAGAACAACTGAATGGTGTCAAGATTGGACCACTACTGAAGGCAAAAGAAAAAGTAATCCGCCCGGAATGGATGGATCTTTCTAGCAGAAGTATTGGATTTGAGGCTTTATGGGCGCAATGGAATTCATAAGGCTTGAAGATGGACTATTACGGACAGCATGGGAGAGTCCGGATGGGAAGGAAGTTACCGTGCAGCTGGTGATAGCTAGGGCCGGAGAGCATTTTGGTAAAAATAGGACCTTGGCTAGAGTACGGGAACTGGATAAAGAGCCGTCAGGATGTAGAGGCTTGGTGTCGTAGTTGCAAGGTTTGTGCGGATGTGACTGCGGGGATAGGGGCCACCTACAGGAAGTGGTGACCGAATGAAGGCTCGATATAAACGCAATGTCAGTCCAGCAGCATTCAATGTGGGGGACTTGATTTGGGTGTATAACCCACAGCGAAATGAAGAATGATTCTCGAAGCTTTACCCACCTTGGGAAGGACCGTATTCTGTCATTACCCAAATTAAAGAAGTTATTTATCGGATACAACGAAGTAAAAAGTCCAGGATGAAAATCGTGTTCTTGGATAGATTGGCGAAGTATGTTGGAAACAATGTAATGTGCACGCCTACGCCACTGCCTCATAGAATATACGAGAAGGGCCAGAAACGCCGTGAAGGGTACACTGGAACGTTCGAGAATAAAACACCTCAGATATATAAGGAGTGGATTCGGTGCACGGAGGGGACAGTTTAATATGAGACGAACAAGTGTATAGATGGAATAAGAATAGTAATAAGTTGTGAATTATAGTAGTAAGACTATAGTAGATGGAATTTTTTTAATTAAGTATTCAATAAAGTAGTGGTTAGTGAAAATTCTTGTTGCAATTATTTGAACTTACGTACAGGGTGTTTTTTTGGAGATTGTAAACACGTAACACTGCATTATTAATGACAGTATTCTTTCTAAGGTGAGAACGTCCACCTCGTTTTTAGGCAAATTAATCTTTTTCTTTAGTTCTTTGCGATTCACATTTTATACCATACTTCAGTAATATCCCCTATGTAACATTCATGAAAACTAAAAAAAAGCCGCTATTACTAATAACACTGTCTTGCCTTCGTTTAGGTGGGTGTTTTCAGTTTCGAAGCTAACGAAATGAGCGTTCTGTAGAAACTAACCACCAGTGAAAAATAATTAAAAACGCGACTGGAAACGAGATCTTACATAGAAAATCCCACTTTTAAACTTTTATAATTGGTTGCCTAATTCGTCTTTTGGGTATTTATAAAGGCTCTGTACATCAGCCAACAAGTATCTGTTTTCACTTACAGTTACTTATCAATAACAAATTATTTGAATTTTCCAGTATACTTGAGTTAAACCTTGTATATTTAATAATCGTCCCAGTTACAGTACATCAAATATTGCCTCAATTTAAGGATTTCCCCCTACAAAAATTTAGTTATTTTATTTCAGCAATCGTTTCAGTTTGAGAATAGAATACACACTCTCTAAATAAGCTTCCCTATAGACCGTACGAAATATAGGATTGACCCTATTGATGTAAAAAGATGGGAGCATTAAATAAATACGCACGGCGCACAGGGGCAAATAAATAAAAGGAAGCAAGTGGTCAGCTATGACACTACGTCATCTGATAGCCATCTTGTATTTCCTGGTGTTGACCAAAAGACGCCAATATATCGTCTAACGCCAAAAGTTTATCTAAATAGAAAGACCGAAATGTATGAAAATATGTGTTTTGTGATATCGACTAAGATAGAGCAGAATAAATATTCCTTAATATTTTAAAAATTCAATGGAGAGTGCGCTTTATGATTTGGTACAAGTACAGCTTTTGTGATAGGCTTATCGGAAATGCTCTTGTTTGTTTATGGAATAAAGCAAGTATTTGTGTAAAGGTAAATAACATTTTATATAAAAATAATAAAGGTATTTTTCAATCACCTTTATTTATTTTTTTATAAAGAGAGTAAATATTAGTATGGTCTGATAATAGGAACCGGTATTCTATGTTTAGTTTATAATACCATGTCGGTTGTAATCATTTTTATTTTATTTTATTTTACACCATCCAATAGTACCTAAACCAATTAACAATAAAATTATATAAGTGTACAGATACAGAGTAAATAAAACAGATAGCATTGGCAGCATATGACAAGGAAGAAAAACACACTACATAATAAAATTAATTCAATATATACACTTTTTTAAATCCTGTAATTACAATTAAATATATCCAGCCTGTCCTGCAGGTTATAGCAGTACTCACACATAAAGAAGAGGATGGGAAAATTTAACATGTTTGTCCGAGGGGGAAGTCAGATAAAATGCCTCAACTCAGGAGTAAGTTGCTCTAAAAATTAGGAACAATCAATTTTATTATTTATCCATTTATTTAGAAAAATCAAGGACTGCGTTTTTCTACGGTCCTGCAAACTTAATACAGATAATCTGTTTAATATGTTCTGCTGATGTATTCCAATGTGAGAGTAGTGGCCATCCATTTTGAAAGACAAAAACTTTAAAAAACGCCGTTGGATATTCTCCAACCTTTCAGTCTGAACATTATAATCTGGTTGCTATATTAAAGCAGCATACTCAAATTTAGATTTCACAAATGCATTAGAGAGTAGCATTAATGCCTGGATATGGGTGAAGTCCTGAGAGTTCCTTATAACAAAACCCAAACTTTTGTCGCTGGTCTTAATAGTTTCATTAACATGCTGAATAAATGACAATTTTTTATTAAATATAACCGCTAGATCTTTAATTGAGTCCAACCGATTCAAGGTGACATTGCTCAGGATATAATTGAAGGAAATAGGTGATATTTTTCGGGTGAAAGTTACAATATTGCACTTTGCAACGTTTAGGGGGAGGTTATTTAATAATATGTAATATGTAAGATTATTATGATAGAGGAGACTGGCTAGTTAGTACAATTCTGCCAGGAAAATGATTACGCAGTAATGAACACCTACTTTCAACTGCCTCCCAGAAGATCGTACATGTGGAGATCTCCAGCGGATAATAGTAAGAGAATAGTAAGAAAACAAATTGACTTTGTAATCATAAACAGATTTATACCAAAACGCAATCATGGCAGCAAAGACATACTCCGGGGCAGATATCCCACCACTTCTACTAGCAACAGCGAGGCTACATTTAAAGAAAGTACAGAGAAACAAAGTACCTAAAATCGACATACAAAAATTAAACCAAATGATATAAAACAAGAATTTAAGAAAGACCTTAACAACAACCTCAATAAAATAAAAGAACAGACAAATAAGGGAACAGTGGTAGAAGAACTATGGAGCTAGATCAAGGACTGTGTCGTACTCTTGACAGAAAATAACTTGAAATCAGAACAAGCAACCAAAAAGAAAGATTGGATGACCGACGAAGTCTTGAACTTAATGGAAGAAAGACGACAACACAGAAACAAAATCAAAAAAAATGTAATAAACTATACAAATTAGTAATAAGAAAGATCAAAGAGGCGAAGAAAAGTGGCTACAGTAAAATGCTCAGAGATAGAAATTCTTCAGGCGATACACCACATTCCAACTTCACAAAAAAGTAAAAGAAATGTCAGGAAGCACAAAAACACAGAGTAGGGGCATATTATTAGATTCAAATAATGAACCAATCATACAAACTGAAAAAAAAAATACAAATATCGAAGGAATATATGCAAGAACTATTCGAAGACGAAGATAGAATCGAACCCACATTACCAGACTATACCGGGCCAGAAATTACCGCAAACGAAGTACACCTGGCAATCAAGCGACTTAAGAACAATAAAACAGTCGGACCAGATCTAGTATACGGAGAAATTTTAAAACTGTTAGAATATGAACATTTGAAAGTACTGACAGATTTGTTCAATAAAATATACGATAGCAGACAACTACCAAAGGACTGGCTAGTGTGAACCTTCATACCACTCTCAAAGACAGCAAGCGCCAATAAATGCCCGGATCATAGAATCATCAGTCTGATGTTTCATGCGCTTAATATCTTCCTAAACATCGCATATATAAAGAACTCAAAGAAAACATTAGTATAACTCAATTTGGATTTAGAAACGAATTTGGAACACGCGAAGCGTTATTTAGCTTACAGGTACTTATACAGAGAGAACGGGATATCAACTGTGATATCTTCACCTGTTTTATATACTTCGAGAAGGCATTTGATAAGGTCTAACATGAGAAACTATCTAATATCTAAACTGTATATAGAATAAAACGCTATGGCCCGGATAGAAAATGAAACATCCGAAGAGGGGTTCGACAGGGATGCATATTGTCACCTATACTGTTTAATGCCTACTCAGAAATGTTGTTTAAGGAAGCACTTCATAAGTAGAAGAGGGTGTCATTGTCTACTACGAGCTAATCAACAACTTAAGACACGTCGATGGCGCTGTACTGCTCGCAGAGGCCTGCAGAGACTGATTGACCAGGTCGTACAAGTGAACGGTACGGAATGAAATTGAACTGCAGAAAACCCCAAATTCTTACTATCAGCAACAACTACGCAAACATCAACCAGTTCACAATCAACGACAAAGTGCTAGCGGAAGTAGAGCATATGACGTACTTGGGTTGTAGCTTAAATAGGGAATGGGATCATTCAAGAGAAATCAGACGCCGTATCGAGATGGCAAGAAATACATTCAACAAGATGAGGAAAATATTTTGTAATCTTAATTTAAACATACACACTACATATATCAAATAGCACAGTACTACAGAGCATAAATAAGAGCAAAGGTATTCTAATGTCAATAAAACGAAGAAAAATTGAATATTTTGATCATGTTATGAGGAATGAAAAGTCCGCTTACTTCACCTCATTCTCAAGGGAAAAATAGAAGGACGACGAGGCCCAGGGCGACGCTGCATTTCATGGTTATGAAATGTTAGACAGTGGTCTGGACTTATTACTACAACCCTATTCAGAACAGCCGTGGATAAAATTAGATCGGCCAACGTGATAACCAACATCTTTAGAAGATGGGCACCTAAAGAAAAAGAAGAAGATTATTTGCAACTATAGGCAGTCAGGCCTATTACATATCGAGCAGAATATTTTTATGTCGCCCGCGTACAGTAAAAAACGCACATCAGGTTCTTTCACAGTGTCATTAATGAATATTATGAAGAGGAGTGGAGGCACTTTTGACGATACAGAAATCTCCTTGGAAATGAACCCGCGACATTCAACGAACTGTGTTCTACTAGATAAGACTTAAATAGAGCAAGCAGTGGCATAGGCATTCCAACTCTTTCAAGCTTTTGACGTAAGATGCCATCTGTATAAATTACGTCCACCTGAACATTCATATTAAGATCATGAGCAATAAATTGAGTGATGCGCAATAAATTTGTTACCGTTTATCTATTACGCATGAAGCCATGTTGATGAATAAAAATCTGTCCTTGAACGTGCGGGTACAATACATCATGTAGTGCAATTTTATAACATAGATACACAGCGTTATTTTAAACAGCATATATTGTGAGAGGTTCGACCAGGGCATAAGCACAGTCTCGAAAAATAAAAGCTGGAATGCCATCAGGACCTTTAGTAACCTTAGGTTTCAACTTTAATAACGTGGTTAATACATCGTTGGTACTAAACTGTGAAAGTTAGCGAAACCATCTCTTGCATCCGGAATGTTTGACATATTTAATTTAGAATTGATACCACCCCAAAATGGCTTTACGTCATTCTTTACACTACGTTCAATATTTCATAGAAAGGTCTTATGAGCAATGTCGACATCTATATTTATTTGATGTCTAATAAGTTTAAACTGATTATAGATATCCAGATCGCTTGTTTCTTTTGAAGCGCTTCCAAAGCAAGAATTTGGTTATAATATTTTTTATAATTAGGCCGTTAAACCACAGAGGATACGCTGATTGGCAAGACATTCGTCTTGGAGATTCTGTTTTCTTGGGGTACATAATTCTGGTATCTACACTCGCTAGACCCTTCCTTTTTAATGCTTTACTATAATTATCTGATATTTTGAGTGGTCTATTATTGCAATGGAGATATGAGAAACTATAAAGAAACTTTGGTTAAAATTAAATATCAACTTGATTTGTAAAATGTTTCTTTTTGCTTAGACTAACCTCTTTTTTTTTTCTCTTTTGCAGCGATTTCTATTTGTCGTGGTGGTTGTGTGGAAGAGCGAACTATCGCACGTCGCCACCATGTCATTACATGGCTTTGTAAATTTACTGTTGTAATAAATAAATACCATTATTATTATTATTATTATTTTAAAAAATACATAAAAATGAGATGCAATCATATATTTAGTATTATATCCATATTTCTTCCTTATTTTATATGAGTTTAATTTTTTTTTTGTAAGCGGCCTTACACAATTTGATACAATAGCTTTTCCGCATTACAGTTACATATACAGTTACAGTTAGTCTGTGAATTATCAGTAATTTAATAGGTAAACGGATCTTTGTGGAAAAATCAGCAATTGAAATTAATGATAAAAACCAAAGACAACGCATATAAAAAATATTTAAAATCCAGAACAGTAACCGATAGAGAGTACTATGTTGTAAGTGAGGCGATAAAACGTGAAAAAATTGCATATATGCAGTATGTCCTAAACAATAATAAAAAACGATTAAAAAAAAAATTGGAGAAATTTATCCGAATGGGGCGTAGCCACTAATTCTTCGTCAAAAAAATAAATATATACAGGCTGTCCATTTTATCAGGGCATAGCTCACTTAATATCGGTCATACAAAAAAAAATATTTTTATGAAAATCGTGCCTATTTATATAACCTACAAAATGGTTTAAAGACATTTGAAATTCATGGCCTACTTTAAGAGTTATGGCGGAAAATATTGCAAATGCGGAAAACGTCTAGGCCAAATATCCTCGTTATTTGAAGAGATACGAGAAAAATTCTAAGGCGAAATTTTTCTCCAAAAAAGAGAATTTCAACGAGGTTTTATCTAATCTCTTTCAAAATCGCTGTATTTTGAGATTTACTCTTCAGACTGTTAAAAAAATTATTTTGAAACGGGCAGGAAATGGCGCCATTAAATAGAGTATTTTCCTCCCTTTTCAACGATATATCACATGCCATATTTATTCATTGGTACTACGTTAGTAATTATAAAAACATTTTATTTAAACCATAAATTTTTAACAAGCATTATACTTGCCATGGAGAAGTATGATTAAATAAAACGATAAAATAATTCAATAAGTTGTTCAAATCTTTGCTATAATAAAACATTAACACAATTAAGAAGAATAAAGTAAATTTAGGTAACAAAAACAAAATAATAAACAAGAAAGCAACATGGAGCAATTATGGAAAGAGTATTCGCAGTTATGCCAATGTATAGAGGTCCTCCATAAAAGCGTCACTCCTTGCTCAGAAAGTTAAAATGTCTTTATCAATTAATTTAAGTATAATATCCATTTGTTTGTATTTCATGATTTGACTATTACTTCAATTATTTTAAAATAGTTGGCTATGAACAAACTTGACAATTTAACTCTTTGACAGATCATCTCAGTTAATACTTAAACTCTCACTCAGTCACACTCGATTAAGAATTTAGAATTTTCAAAAATGATTTTCTCTCACATTGATCATTATAATATGTTTGTTACGTATTGCCAATGCAATTTTAACTCTGGATTAGCTCAAGTAGAATAGAAACAGATTTCCACAAGCACTACACCCGAATAAAACTCTATTCCGAAAATTTGCTATGAAACTGAAAAATAATTATTCATTTTTAAAGAAGAAGACAGGGTTGAACAGTGTTACTGATAATGTAAATAAGGTCAACCGAGTTATTAATTATGTAAGAAATAAAAATACAGAAAATTTGGAAACATCATTAAGAGAAATTCAAATTGCTTGTCATATAAGTAAAACAAGTGCTAGAAAAATTTTACAGAAAAATGGTTACCGGTGTTATAAAGCCAAAAAAATTCACAATTTACAAGCGGGGGACAAACCAAGGAGGATGACTTTTTGTAGATGGCTGTTGGAAAAGAAGCATGCCAATCCATTAATATGTAGTAAAATACTTTGGTCCAACGAGGCAAATTTTTCCAATAATGGATTTTTTAATCGCAATATTCATTACAAATGGACTTCTGAAAATACATACTGGCATAGACCGACTTGGGTTTCAAAATCGTTTTTCAATAAATGTGTGGATAGGTATTTTAGGCACCAATTTAATAGGTCCTTATTTTTATGATGGTCATCTCAGTGGTCAAAGGTACCTAAACTTTTTGAGAAATGAATTTAATTAATTCTTAGATGACCTACCTTTAGAGAATCGACACAACTTTCAATATTTTCAACAAGATGGAGCTCCTCCCTACAATTCCCAAATTTGCCTAGATTATTTAGACGAAATTTTGCGTCAACATTGGATAGGTACCAATGGATTTATTCGATGGCCCCCTCGTTCTACAGATATAACCCCAATGAATTTTTTTCTATGGGGGTATATTAAAGATAAGGTGTTTTCGATGACACTGCAAAATATAGAGGACCTAAAAGCTCGAATTCAACAGGCATGTATTTCAGTTACCCCCGAAATGCTGAGTAATGTTTTAAATGCAGTGCCTCGCCGCGCTCGATTGTGCATAAGAAATCGCGGTGGACACTTTGAACACTTGATATGATATCTTAAAAATTATTTTGAGGATTAGATAAATATTAATGTTCTGTGTGCTATATTCTTTTTATTATTAATTTGTTTTTGTTACCTGAATTTACTTTATTCTTCTTAATTGTGTTAATGTTTTATTATAACAAAGATTTGAACAACTTATTGAATTATTTTATCGTTTTATTTAATCATACTTCTCCACGGCAAGTATAATGCTTGTTAAAAAAAAATTATTGGTTTTAAAAAATGTTTTTATAAATATTAACGTAGTACCAATGAATAAATATGGCATGTGATATATCGTTGAAAAGGGAGGAAAATACTCTATTTAATGGCGCCATTTCCCGCCCATTTCAAAATAATTTTTTTAACAGCGGTTTTGAAAAAAATTAGATAAAACCTCATTGAAACACTCTGTTTTGTAAAAAAAATTTGCCTTAGAATTTTGCTCGTATCTCTTCAAATAACGGAGATATTTGGATTTCAAATGTCTTTAAACCATTTTGTATTTTATATAAATCAGCACAGTTTTCGTAAAAATAATTTTTTTTGTACGACCGATATTAAGTGAGATATTCTCTAGGGCCCTGATAAAATGAACAGCCTGTATATGTTACCTGCTGATTTACAAAAACCAGAATAACTTAATAATTATTCCTTAAATATTGCGCGACAATCTACAATAAATAATGACTTATTAATAACAATTTACTTAATAGAGATATACATTTCAATTTTGTCGAAATAAATGACGAACAGATTTTTGATGCTTAAAATCAATTAAAAGTCAAGCTTTTTGTGTGGATGGTATAAATGTTAAATTGATTGCACTCGTTATACTTAGCCTACCGCATTGATGTTATAAAGCACATATTTATCTATTATTTATATCAGTGTGCTTTTCCAAACTTATGGAAAACAGCTAACATTATACTCATTCCAAAAATAAGTACTCAAACTTCTTTTAACGATCTACACCCAAAAAGTGTTCTACCAACATTATCTGAACTGCTCGAAAATATCATATCCTTTCAAATAATAGACTATATTGAAGCTTTCAGAAATACAATCAGGTTTTCGTCAATGACAAATCATTGCCATCGATATTAATTTTACTGAATCAGAGTAAAGTCTTTGACCTAGTAAATTTTGATTTACTTCTTGCAAAATTAAAACATATTGGATTTGAAAATAGCGTCAATAATTCGTTAAGTAACTACTTCAGTGGCAGTTCACAAAGAGTGTTAATTGATAATAGTGTACGTTCGTCCATAAGAGAAACCCCATCAGGCGTTCCACAGGGGAGTATCTTAGGACCAATATTGATTGATTGATTGATTTTTTTATCGATTATTACTATTGTTTATTATATGAATATATATTATATATTTTTTTAACAATTATTACTTAAAAGTTTATTTTGTAGGGTTTCTTGGTTTAATATTAAACCACGTACATATTATATATTATATTTTCTTGGGGTGGTGGAAGAGAGCTTTGGTTAACCTCGTCTTTTGTGTGTAGAATTTTTTTTGAACACAATAAAGATTTATTTATTTTTATTTATTTATAATTAAAAATTTCTATACAGCCTATAACAGTTTCTTTGGATTTCTCCTTACAGAATCCATGTTGAATCATTATGAAATATTATTTAACAATAAAATCGGTTGAAATTAATCAGTACAAGAAAAGACTTTTAGAAAAGAATTTTTATTCATCCAAAACATTAACTGAATACATTTTAGCGCAGTCAGGGACTCGTATATAACTACTATTAGCAAAGATAAAATAAACAACTGCAGTTATTAAAACCCGATATTGCACAAAGTGCTTTACTTCAGTAGGTATATCGCGATGATTCAATTACCAATTAATGGAAATAGGAAATAAATGGGAAACTAAGAGAGATAAACTCTACAATATTAACGGCGTAACTCAATTATTCACATGATAATTAAACCACCCTAAACATATCAGAACGTCATTAAGTTCGCTAACAAAATTTAATAAGGAAAACATTATCAGCCGCATAATCAAGACATTTTGCGGTACACTGTAAATTTCTCGAATGAAATCTGGTTTGTGAGGTAATTTAGAAGGGCTTCTGCAATTTACAAGGAAAATATGGAAAACAAAACGCTCGCAGGCTTCAGGAGTACTTAAAAATATCTAATAAAGTGCAAGCGTAACTTACTTAAAATTTAAGAGGATTTAGTTCAGAGTCTAGTATGTTCTATCGTGTTTTACCAACATTAATCTGGAATTTTGTGATGTTTTAATTTATCTGGCCGATAGCCGCGTTGTTCAAGGCGCGAGGTGGCAATCGGGATTAATCACACGGGTGTCGTGCCACCGGGTTCGAATCGAGGAAATGGTTGTCTGTCCGCGTTTTTTTCAATGTGTAACCCCCTTCCGCACAAGCCTCTGGCTTCTGGAATTGGGGATTCTCTAATTTCTGTGGTGTTTATTTATTATTATTATTTATTTATTATCTATATCTACGATGCTTAGAGGACATAGAGACTTCGTTCGCGGGACAAGGCTTACTTAGAATTCATGGAAGTTGATATTTGGAAAATTTTCACTTGCAAATCATTCACATCAACCTAATATTATTAATACTCTACGTGTAGTTGATTAGTAGCCAGCGGAGAGTGAGAAATGCAACATCGCTTGTGTCGGCCGCATTCTTGATGAACAATAGATGGAGAGAGTATACAAGTACATTTGAGGCAAGTCGATAACAAAAAGAAATCACCTTACATTAACAAAATGTAAATGTAAAAACTATTGTAATACAATACAATACAATTTCTAATTCTCAAGATCGAAAGTTCGGAATTAATGAAGAAAGCACATAATATAGAAACCCACAAGCAATAAAACAAATTCAAATCAACTGAACAATGTAGATATATCATACAACGATAAGATTAAATTTCCCTATCTCGCTAAATAAAATAATAATGATTTTAAAATTAAAGTAATTTGGATATAATTAGGTTGGAAATAATATTTGTTTATAAAAATTAAGTTAATTGTCAAAAATGTATCAATTTAAAATATTTCTAATTATTTCTAAGTTATTAATTTATCGGTTGAACTTATACTAAAATAGTGAACATAAAATTTTATATATAGTTTGTTACAACCTTGTTAGTCCGCGTAGCGAAATACTTAATTTCAGTCACACAGTGTCCCTTATTTGCGACTTCCAGTTACCATCCCCCCTTTCACCTTCTAAATGAGATACGTTTTCCACCAGGAATGGTTTTCTTGGCCTTAAAATCAATTAATATTACACTTCTTTCTCCTTGCCTGTCAAAATCCTAAAACTTGATTTTTTTCTATTTCTATCTTGAAAATTCTTTAACTACTTTTCTTTCTTCATTACTTTTTTCCAATTGATCAAACAGCAGTCTATTCTCTATGTTTATTTTAATACCGTTTTCTCTCCAAAATTTTTTCTCCCCTTCAATTTTTCCACAATCTCCTTTATATTTTCCTCAAATAAAATCGCAAATACCAATTTAAATCTTTCATGACATAAACTTAACAAATTGATTTCTTCTCTATCCATTAAATCATCACGTGATATTGAGCCTTTTTCCACTTTCATCAATTTCCCACACAAATTATTTACAAATTTTATATCTTTAAACATATTAAATGCGTAAACAGTTCGAGATGTTTTATACGTTTTAATAATTAGTATAACAATAACTGTTATTTAAAAAACTGATTCTATTTGTCATTAAATTATGTCATATAAATATCTCTATCTGTCTTTAATGGCTGAAATACAAAAATTGCATGTATTTATTGAAAATATCTGGTTTCTGTAAAATACCCTGATATTTTATCAAACAGAACAAATCAAAGAAAACAGAAAACATGCATGCAACTCTCTACTCATGCATCTTATTCACAATAAGTGTAATTTTAGAAAGTATACGTAACGTCGCTCCGCCCACAAAATTTTAGAAGGTATCATGAAAACCGACCGAATCCACGTTGTGTAGCATTGCAACTCATGCGTTATGTTAAATAAAAGGACGAGTTAAAAGTCTCTAGTCAAAATTTTTCTGGGAATTTGGCAAAAATTACCCTAAGCGACGAGGTTGTACTTTCATTTTTTAACAGTCAATTTTGGCGGGAAAATTTTCAAGCATTTTTAAGCTCTGATGAGCGTTTTAAATTATTATTGAAATAATAAAAATACGTAAATAGAGAGGCAAGCAAAAGCCCATCTAATTCAGAAATATTGAATTTTACATTGAATCTTGGAGGTAGTTGAACATTGTCTAGTCGTTCCTTTCCTCACCATGTGTTGTATACGGGCCAGACAATTGTTGTCATACATTTTTCTTGAGTTTTTTGTAAAAACATATTTTTGAAAAGATCATTTTTGAACTTTAATATCGTCTTTTTCTTGTGTTTCAAAATTCCCGTTCAGGTTAATTAAGAAAGTGTTAGTATTTACAGTGTTAGACTTAAGACAGTGTTACGACGTCCAATTGATACCATCAGTGACAGCAGTTAAGCAAAAAAAAACAGTAAATATAGATTTTTGTATTTTTCGTCTGAATCAGTCGTTTCTAACCCTTTAAGTGAACAATATAATATCCAGTTTAGGAAGGGCAATAAAAGTCCTTCAGACGTGTTAAGATGGATCGTTCACATTTCCAGCACCAACTCGGTTAACACATTAAAAATGTTGCTTATCGTATATCACAGGAAATTCCAGAGGATCAGTAGATATGAAAATTAATCTACTTTCCCATCAGCGCCAGTCCAATATATCATTGACTATCATTATTTTTCTCACTCTAGCTGTACGAGGCTCCAATGATTGTTGATATTATTAAGCTCGGTCTAAACACAGTTAGTAATTTAGTTGAGTAGAGTTCTTTAGCAGTTTAGTACAAATTTTGTGTGTATTTTTATTAGTAGAGTACCATGATTTAGTTAGGAGATTTAGTTATCTATTAGAAACAATTTAGTAAGTGTTTAAATATAGACAATTAAAGTAACTTAGTACAGTACATTAGTAAACAAACGGTGCTTCGCAAATCATGCTACTGAGAAAGATATACTTACAACGGGCACTTCGCCCCATTATAATATATATATTGGAGGTTGAAGGTGTGCAAAGCAGAATTAAAACAAATTATTTTAAAAGATATTGAAAGGCATAATCAAGTATCGGTTAGAAAATGGATCAATAGAAGAAAGTTGCAAGTAGTTACTAATTGCCTCAAGAAAGAGCTTGCTGCAGAAGATCCACAAGAGTATTTTCGAGCATTAAAAATGTCTGAACATTCATTAATATTTTGTTAAATAAAGTAGCATATGCGCGTTGCCGAATTTGCTTGCTTTTATATTCCACCTTTGCGGAATTCCACAAACATTCATATTTTACATAGTCTTCAACAAATTTTATGGTATTTTCTTCTGATCACTTAGCCATGGTCAATTATTTACTTAAAATATACACAAACCCTAACCTCACTTCGCTAAACAATCGAATGTACTCCCAGCCCAACCAGCAGTGTCCAGATGCTTCATAATTTAGTAGAGTGAGAGAGGGGGAACGCAACTCGATCAAAAAATAAAAAAATTTCTAGACCATTATATTAATAGGTCACTGGACGAACGACTGTCTACTAAACTAAAAAGTTATGTTTACGTGGGTCGAGTACTAGAATTAAGTTAAACTTGACTAAATGGCTAGCTGTGTCTAGACCGGGCTTTATAGTCCGTTTCACTCATCGATGAAAAAATAAATTTGAAAAATATCGTAATTTTTAAAATAGTTTTCACTTTTTGCTTAGAAATTCAAATAGTAATAAAAATCATTATATAACTCAAAATAACAAAAAACCACAATTTTATAAAATTCTAAAAAAATTAACGAACGCTCTATAATTCACTAGTAAACCGGAAATATCAATAACAGCTCTTAAAGTTTCTAAATAACAATTTTACCATTAACGCGCTACAAAAAACAGCCCTAAAAAACAAAGCCCCCATTTCATTTTCAATCTCGTCAAAATCACTACACAAATTCCAGATAATATCACCATACTTCAATATCTACTAATTTTTATTCATTTAATTCAACGTCTAATTCATTTTCTAAGCCCCTTAAAATATCTAATTTCAATTATAAAAAACAAAGCTTTTAGGTCCCCAAACATAACTTTTGTCATCAAAACTTATTTCCGTTTTAACAAATCGCAGATGACGTCGGTACGGTAAAGCTCTCGCATAAACTCCCAAGCTCGCGCGTTAACTCCAAAAGCTCCGATATACACACCGTTACTAACGAAGCAGAGGCTTTCGTAAAAACATTACTAGACCTAGTTCAGATGCCAGTCCGCCCTGATTTATATACTCCGCAGTTAATCTCAAATAACTGCATAGCCACTTCACTTAGAATCACGAGACTTACTTCAAAAGATGCCCCTAACATTTCCCTACATTTCTATATAATTTCGAAAAATCTTTATCTTCAATACGAAAAACGCACCCTCGTCGAAGTAACTGGACGGGGCACGATAAACGCAAGGATCAACGTCTGTGCTTGACTATGAGTACCAACGAAATGAAACGCGTTTGGCCGTATTTATATACTTATGGCCGCGAAATGTAAACCCATGCATCATGTCAGTCTGCGGGTATTACTTCGAGTTATTACATCCTCGTGTGTTAGTTAGATACATTTTTGTTTAAATAGTTGTGCGGCTTTACCAGTAATACCTTAGTGTCAGTCTCCTAGTGCTTACCTGTACCTGCTCCACCTCGTCGCCGTGAATGAATTTCCCTGTAACCAAGTGATCCCCTGCTGCGTCTTTGCTAGAACAAGTAAAAAGCACTTAGACTTCGCCACCGTCGTGGTATATATTTAAAAATGAATTTCTTCAGACTATCTATATTTTGCTGCATTAATTTTTATTTATTTTTCACTTCTAAAAAAGGTCATTTTGTGAACGAATTTCTGGAAGGCGTATAGTTTTGTTATTCTTTAAAACGTTTTGTTAAATTAAATAATTAGTTTATTTTCCGTTAATATCTTGTGTTACTTACCTTAAATAAATAGTGTTAATTTCCGTTTAAAGTTACTTTTCCAATTTCATCATTTCTAAGAAAAACCATATACAAAATTAAGCTTTCGACTCAGACCATCAAAATTTTTCAACAACAAAAAGAGCACAAGCTGTTCCAAGAGTTTCGTATTAAGCTCTAAATAATTTTTTATTATTATTTATATCGTTCGTGTTCAATAGATGGTGTTACGCTAGTTTGTCAGAAATCCACCACACTACAAGTAGGGATTTGTTAAGTGCAGTAGAATATTTAGTACTGAATTCAAAAGACCCTTACTATTTTTGTCGTAATATCAACTGCGCATACATTTCAGATTGTCGCCTAATGTTCTACATATTCCTTGTTATTTATACGTGTGATTAAAATTAAAAGATAAATTTGAACACGCCTCATATATTTTTCATTATACCTTAGGTACTTACCAAATAACAGCGTATATTTCAAGAAAACAAGCTGCTCTCATCGTTCCAGCTTCGTATCAGTTCATATTGAAATCCTGTGAAACAAGTGAAGGCGCTTAACTTTTGAAAGTTTCTTGATTTACGGTTCATTTAGAGGTAATTAAGAGGCATTTCCCCACAACACAACTTGTAATTAACATATGTAAACTTTGTTTCACCAACATCGAAACTTTTTAATTGTTACAAATTGCTCAAGTTACACAGCAATGTAATTAACTCCCTGAATTTCATTAAGTAGTCAACTTTTAATATTGTTTCCTTCACAGATAAGCCATTTATGTACTCTTCTGTGTTGAGAATTTTTACACATTTTCGTCTAAAATGTTTAGCTTGAATGCAAAAATGTTGAAGTTTGAAAAAGTGGTTTAATAATGATAAGTATTTAAGGGATAAGAGTTGATGAAGTAATTGTTATAATACAGGACAAGCAGCCTAAGTTTACAGTTACATCACTTAATTTACAAACAGTAATAAGTAACATTCAGAATAGCCTTAACCTACTTAACCACATATTAAAGTGAGACGCGGCAGCACATAAAATGCAAAAAAATGTAGAAAAAGAAAGACAGATAAATACAATAGTTAAAGAGAAATAAACGTAAAAGAGGAACAAACACGGCAAAATGTTATATAGCAAAGAGGACGAGAATAACTAATTATTCTTAAAAAAAACTATTAGTTGTTTTTCAAATTGCTAGGGGAGTTTTCAAATATATTAATTGTTGAACAAACTGGGTTTACTGTATCACACATTCTGTTAATAGGGGAATTTTCTCTAAGCTTAGTTCTATAAGTGTACCAAAATAATATATATCTCTAGGCCTTACTCTTTCTGGATTATAATAATTTAGTCTCAATAAAAAGTCGTAATAAAACCCACATGACAAATTGCCGACCAATAACATTGATAAACAATATAGCAAAAATTTTTGAAAAATATTTAAACCACAGGCTTCATTCATTCTTAGAAAAAAATTAAATTATATCAAAAAATCAGTATGGGTTCCAAAACGGACACCATCACTACAAATTTTGAGGACAGCGAAAAAGTTATAGCTATTTTTTTAGACAAAAAAGCATTTGACACTGTGTCACATAGCCAGCTATTAGACAAACTAAACAAAGTGGGAATCAGGGGGAATGTCAATTTATTGAAAAAATACTTGTCAAATAGGCCTCAGCAAGTAAAAATAGACAATGCTCTTAGTGCAAAGAAAATAATAAAAACCGGAGTATCCCAAGGCACTGTCCTAGGACCAACTTTGTTTCTGCTATTTATATATGGTTTACTCGACAAAAACTTTGGATGCAAAATCATATCGTACGCAGACGGCACCGTACTAAGTTGCTCGGGAGGGATTTCAGCAAGAGAAAAGGCAGCCACTGCAAAAAGTAAAATTTAAAACCTGGCTGGATACAAATTTACTAAAATTGAATATAGCAAAAACTAAATTTATTAGCTTTTCACCAACAAAAGCAGGAATGTCTCAAACAATGGAACCTATACATATAGGCGGTGATACAAATGATTACGTTCATAATACCACCACTATTAACTATCTTCGCGTTATTTTTGACAGTCACATAAAATGGGAAAACCATATTAAATATTTAAATGGGAAGCTAAGGAAATTAATATACAAGTTCTACAACCTGAACAGTATTCTAAACAGGAAAACACTCTTAGTGACATATAATAACCTCGCGGAATCCATAATTAGGTATGGCATTAGTATTTGGGGCTCTGCATATAATACAATCCTGCAGCATCTTCAAGTAACGCAAAATTATATATTAAGGCAATTTTCAATGTGAAAAGTAGAGATAGCTGCCGAAATATATATGTAGAAAAGGAACATAATATTTTTAGTCGCAAACTCCTCTATAAATCCTTATTTTGCTATAAGGAAAATAACCAGACTGCAATCAAAGTTACAAGTCTGGCGCGTTAAGTGTAATAATTGCATATTACCAACAAAACGCTAATGCTTCGATTGCAACAAACACCAGCTGAAAGACTGATCCTACTTAAAGGAGCTCTCTTGCCAGTCGTCACACACCACTTGCAGACTGCAGTTTCGAGCTGTTGGCTCTCGTCAGTGCAAGGTAGGCATGCGACGACCAGCACGAGAATCCTTTGACTACTTAGTACATCCCGCTATTTCTACAACAGCGACATGTAAAATAGCCAGCAGGCGCCATCCAGCGGTCCAGTGTCTGTTGCAATCGAAAAATAAATAGCCTGACTTGGCTTAGCATAGTTCAAATGTGCTCTCAGAGGGCGGAATATTAAACATAATATTTTTAGTCGCAAACTCCTCTATAAATCCTTATTTTGCTATAAGGAAAATAACCAGACTGCAATCAAAGTTACAAGTCTGGCGCGTTAAGTGTAATAATTGCATATTACCAACAAAACGCTAATGCTTCGATTGCAGTCTGGTTATTTTCCTTATAGCAAAATAAGGATTTATAGAGGAGTTTGCGACTAAAAATATTATGTTTAATATTCCGCCCTCTGAAAGCACATTTGAACTATGTAGAAAACGAATTACTAAACGTAAGAGCTGTAATTTATATTCACAACAAGAAACATATGATCGCTTCTACCCTAAGTCCCCAATACGAAACAAGAAATAAAACTAAAAACGCATACCAAACTAAAAAATATAGCAAAACAGTCTGTCAAGAACAATGGATTCAAGCTATACAACCAACTACCTGACCAAATAAAAGCCCATGATAAAAGGAAATTTAAAAGAGAATGTAAAAAGTACCTAATAAAAAATTATACCACATGTCTAAAACTCTTGGTCTAATAAAAGAAGTTGTTTCCTTTAAAACCACTCAGTCAATAATGTGTACACATAGCAACCCAAAAACTATGTAAAATCCAAACATACTAGTCTAATTCTTTGTTTCCTATATTTCTTTTATTGTAAAGCGAAAATTGTTTTAAAATGCAACACATCGATATTGTTACATGTAACGATAAGTGTGAACAATAATGATGTTAATACTGCTAGACACCAGAGCTGGGCCGAGTACTACACAAATGTACTCATACATTTTCGAGTACGAGTACATTTGAAAAGTATTCGAATTTTTCGAGTACTTTTGTACTCATACAATATGAGTACTAGAGTACATCATCGTAAATCATAAAAATATACGGTGGTTGATGCCAAAAAAGTCCCTTGATTCTCATATACACACTAAATCCCAATTTAATTTTTTACTCCCTTTATTAATGGAGTGGGGGTGGCAATAAGGGTGGTAGAGGATAGAGCTAACACCAGAAAATTTTTTTTAGACATTTCGTTCTTGTATACACACTAAATAACATTTTAATTCTTTTTACTGCCTTTCATAATTTTATGGACTCTTACCTCTTGCTTTGCCTATTTACCCTTATTTACCCCATTTATCCCCGAATCCTTCAACGGAATTAGATCAAAATACAATTTAATTTCAGATCTCGTTACAATACATAAGTTTACCAAATTTCAAGTCAATATCATAAACGGTTCCAGAGTAAACGTGTGCACAAAAAAGTTACAGACAGAGACCGGCCGGCAGACAGGAAATTTTTTTTTGCTCCAATTTAAAATCTCGACATTCTATGACATTTTAAGCCTATTTCAACAAACAAAATATTTTTTTTTTTTGCTTTACTATACTTCCACTAGACGTGGAAGTAAAATTAAACCAGATGAAATTTACTTTTACAACACACTGTTTTTTACTTAAACAAGTTTCATCAGTTAATACATGACATTTGGGGGCATTAATGATCGTCGCAAAAGAAAATAACCTCTTGACTGTTGCTGAAGATAGCATAGCAGTATTGTATCGCAAGAACATCTGTTTTATGGTTGGGAAATCGTTAAGCATGCAGAGAGTTTGTACCTGCATGCAAAATTGAAAAATTCTTACTATAACTTTGAGTACATTTTCGAGTACTTCGAGTATTTGTCAAATTGCAAGGAGTACATGTATTCAAATACATTTGAAAATATGTACTCAGGAGTACCGATACTCGAGTACATCAAGTACTCGAATACAATACTCGGCCCAGCTCTGCTAGACACAACACGAGGCCTCCTCAGGTGTGATAACTCAAACATTTAGCATATATAGTTATCGTAAAATAGGTATCAATTAAGTACGTACATATACTTTGCAATAATGTAAAATTATAAACAAATGTTGCAGTAATAAATAAAAAAATAAATAAGTAAATATAATTTCGTAAGAACGTATACGTTCAGTTACTATATTAGAGATAAATAAAACGCTAGCTATTTTCCTTTCCTTTCCTGATAGTTTAAGAATATTAAATCCAGTTCTTATTAAGCGTAATTTTGATATTATTTATAGCATAGGTAAGAAAAAAAAATATTTTGTAAAGTCTCAATAAGTTTAGAATGTCTGTCCACAGTCCCCGGGTCCCAAATTTGTGAGCCGAATTCTAATTTAGATCTGACAAATGAAAAATATAACAATTTTATCATGTCTTGAATTTCTAATTACAATACCCAAGTTTCTATACGCCTTTGTTACCATTTTTTCAATATGTTCTAGAAAATTAAGGTCTTTATTAAGTAACACCCCTAGATCTCTTTGCTTTGTCACTTGAGTCAGTTGTACATTATTTATATTATATGGATAACTTAAAAGATTTCCTTTTATCGAGCAAGTCGTGGTGGTACATTTTTTAGCATTCAAAGGTAGTTTATTAATTTCACTGCATGAAACAATACTGCTGATGTCCTCGTGTAATAATTGCGTGTCTTTCTTAATTTCAACATCTTTATGTAATTTAATGTCATCTGCATACATTAAACATTTAGAATATTTCAGATAATCAGGTACTTATATCGTTGACATAGAATGCGAAAAGCAAAGGCCCCAAGTTGTTTCCTTGAGGCACGCCAGATCTGGCCAAATAGGGAGCAGATATAGTGGTCATTTGTTTTACTTGCTGATATCTACATTTCATGTATGATTTTAAAAGACGCAGTGAATTGTTAGAAATTCTATAAGTCTGTAAGTTTTTTAACAAAATATCGTGATCTTCTCTGTCAAACGCCTTTGCAAAATCTAAATATATAATTTCAGTCTGGCCATATCTGTCTATAGTAGAACTTAAATCGTGTGTAAATATTATTAAATTAGTAACTATTGACTTATTAACTATAAAACCATGCTGACATTCAGTAATGTTATTTCCCATATCCGCAATTAACTGATTATATATTATTTGTTCAAATACTTTTGCAACTCATGGCAGTACGGGTATGAGTCTGTAATGTTCTGTTTTCTCTTGTACCATTTTTATATATTGGAGTAACAAAACTTTTTTCCATATAACAGGAAACGTGTTTTTCCACAGCTAAATTAAAAATAATATAAAGAATCTGTTCAAGTAATTCAATACATCCTTTGATAATATAAGTTGGTATACCATCAGGGTCTCTTTTTGATTTTAGCTTTTTTAGAGATAATCGAATTTCTTCTAGAGTAATATTATTTAGATTGAGTAATCAATGGTGTCATTACTATTTGAGTTGGCCAGATCTAAATCGTATACAGCTTCATTGCCATACACCGACTGGAAATATTCCGAAAAAATTTAGACTATTTCTTCCTTGCTAGCTAATCTTATTCCAACTTTTACATAATGTGCATTAGTATCGTATCGACATTTTTTATTATTTACGAAATTTCAAAATTCATTATTTCCTTTAATACTTTTTTCTACATTTACTTCCACATCCAGAGGAAGTATAGTAACGCAAAAAATGTTTATTTTAAAATATACTTAAAATGTCATGAAACGTCGAGATTTTAACTTTGAGTGAAAAAAAATTTCTGACTGTCGATGTCGGTCTGTAACTCTTTTTGTGCGCACATTTACTCTGGAACTGTTTATGATATTGACTTGAAATTTGGTACACTTATGTATTATAATGAGATCTGGAACTAGATTATATTTAGATCTAATTCCGTTGGAGGGTTCGGGGGTAAATGAGGTAAATAAGGGTAAATAGGGAAAGCAAGCAAGTAAGAGTCCATAAAATTTCGATTTAGAGCACGTACGAAAAGTCAAGGTCTCAAATTTTTTTATGGCATCAGCCACTCCCCACTATCACCCTCAATACCACCCGCACACTATTATGAAAGAGTGTAAAAAAAAATTAAAATGTGACTTAGTGTGTATACAAGAACGAAACATCTCAAAAAATTTTTTCGGCGTTAGCTAACCTCTCTACGACCCCATTGCCACCCTCACTATGTTATTAAAGGGAGTAAAAAATTAAATTTGGAGTGTGTGTACGAGAACCAAGGGCCTCTAAAATTTATTTTGACATTAGCTAGCCCCTCTACCCCCCCCCTCCCATTGCCGCCTCCATCCCACCCTATTGTTTAAGGGAATATAAAATTAAACTGGGATTTAGTGTGTATACGAGAATAAAGGGCCTCTAAAATGTTTTTGACATTAGCCAGCCCCACCCTATTATTAAAGGGAGTAAAATATTACATTGGGATTTAGTGTCTGTAAGAGACTTGGATATAAAATCTGGATGTGGAAGTAGTGATTTCTTGGGCAGCGGTTTTTTTATATAATTTGCGCGTCCAGTCTTAATTAATAGTTTTATTTTTTTCCCGCAGTTCTTTAAGGTTGCGAATTGAACAGGTATCTATAATTCGCTCTAAAAAAAATTGTATTGGTTATAACTGAAAATGAAAACAATCAGCTTACTGTAAATAAAATGCAGATTTAGAAGAAAAAAGTTACAAGTCAAACGTTCGTTCATTTTCTTTTTATTTACGAAATACAATTTTGGGCATTTTTATTTAGTGTTTTTATGAAAATCGTAATGCGTAAATAAAAAGAAAATTGACGAATGTCGACGTCGATTTACAGTTTTATGTTGGATACCTGCTCATTTCGCAAACTTAAATTTATTCATGTGATATTCGGAATGATTTTTATACATTTGGTGTGAATTTTTTTGTTTTATATGATTTATAATTTCCGATTTTTCTTTTTACAATATTTATATTTAGGTATACATTGATCAAAGATATCATAAAATACATAATAGAAGTAACCAACACATTGATCAACATCTTCATTTTTACCCTAAGGGATACCTGTCTCAATTTTTCATATAATTGAACAAAATCTCCTTCTTTGAAATTATACCTATTTTGCAAATTGTTATTATTGTTTTGTTCTTTATTTATTATATTTAGATCATGTGTTATTTAAAGAGCAGGATGTTGTAAATCTAACGGTACTAATGATATTGTTTCCGTCTCTACTTTTACATTGATATTACTTAAGACTAAATCTAGAGTTCTATTATTTATATTTTGTGTATTATTTTTTGATTATATTTCAAACATTAAGAAATCTAAACAAACCTTTTATCTCATTTCCTTTACTTATATCATAATTTTGATTTTCTATTACAGGGATGTTATAGTCCCCCAGCATAATTATATTTTCATCATATAAGTATTGTTCAAGTACCTCGATGATTTACACTTGATATAACAATTTGCGATTAAAAATATTTGATTGTGGCTATTAGCCTCAATAATAACAAATTCTGTTTTTGGTATAGGAGATGTACTAAGTAGCTTTGAATTAAGTTTACACTTTACAATTTATGCTAATAGTCAATTTTATTTTCAGATAATTTTTTATCAACTTTTCCATATAATTTTGATAACAATTCAGTAAACAACTCTGTGTATTTCCACGATTGAATAATGCGGTTATTTTTCGCATGCGGCATGTTCGATTCCGGTATAATAGACACTCCTCAATATATGCTAGAGACTTCCAATGAATACACCCTTTATGTCAGTTCACTGGATCGTCGCAAATAAAATAGGATTATTTCCACACATGTTGATTTTGTCTGTAGTTATAAAGAAATAAGCGATACACTTCGTTATGTTGTACACATTTTCGAAAATATAACCGAACAATAAATATCTCGGTGCATCCTGTTAATAAAAATGGAAGGCAAATCAATAAACCTAATACTATGATGAGACGTATGAAAGTAAATAAATGTGGGTACTTTTAAGAATAGTTGAAGCAGTTTATTTTGCTAATGGGTCCTCCAATAGAAAACTATTTCATTAACATGTAAACGGTTTGGTAAAATTTATCACGCTCAAGACCAATAAGACAAAATCACCAGCATATGGAAAATATTACAATTAAAATTTCGCATATAAAATTCAAATTACACGTCCATACATATAATCACTAAATATTGTGCATACAGGAAGTTCCTTAATGACGTGTTGATATTTCAAGACGTGATTTGTTAGGTCATTATGTGGATAAAAGTTCATATGAACATATGTTGAACACAAAAAAGCCCTCGCGTTTGGGAAAACAAAAAATGTTTCAGTTGGAGAGCACAAGAAGCCTTGGGCTTCGAATTCTGTATTTGTGGTTCAGGTCAATTGCTACACCCTGTATAGTATGGTCTGGAACTGTTTTAGCATTTGGTTTTATAGATTTAATTTTATTTGGCACTTTTGAGTTCTTTTGTTGTGTCAGGATCGAAAACTACACCCTGTAGATAGTCTTTCTTGAAATGATAGCACTTTATTTTAAATGAAACGAACAAAATATTTATGTTAAGTTTAAATTAACAGAGTTTAGAACATGTGGTATTTTATTTAACAAGTCTCTTTTAGAATAGGTAACTATCCAACAGCATAAATTCAGCCTAGTTGAATTTTGCGAAAAAATATATTTATTAAAAGTTTATCTTAAAATGTTCTGAAATAATTTACTTTTTTGTTGGGGCCGCGAAGGCGAACTGATTTACTTAAAATTAATTGGGGCCTCGAAGGCCAATACTTAAAAATACTCTTTTTAACCAGGAAAGCCTACACTTAAAATCACTTTTAAAATAACTACTTGGGATATCACTCGCGAAAACTTAACATAGGAGTCACTGTCAATCTCTGAACTTGCTTTGGGTTCACGGTGTTGCAGTATTTATATGTTTAGGGACGGTTGCGTTTTTCGTGCCCCGCGTGTCTCGCGTCCCGTTTTAATATCTGGAAAAGGTTGGATACCGCTCGATGCGGGCGAGGGTGACTCATCGATTGCGAAATATTGTGCAATATTGCACACTACTGAAAAAAATTGAAAGTTTGAAATAAAACCTATATGAACATGTTGTGCTTAAAAAGATGAATTTTTTGATATAAGGTTTATGTCTGAATCGATTTAGATTCAAAAGTTATTGAAGGTTTTTTTATATCGAGAAATTGACAACATATCGGATTGCTTATGAAAATAAAATGGTGAATGTAATATACGAGTGGCGATAGTGAAATTTGAAAATTGAAATAGAAGACGGATTGTAGAAAATTAAGGAAGCGAAGTAAAATGTTGTGAATATTTTGTTTTTACTTTTTCGCTTGTAGGTGAAATACCCTACAGCAATGTCCGCAACGGCTTAAATTTTCTGTTGGAGGGTGTTGAATTTTTTTTAAATCGTTATTTTTTAATATATCAGAAAGTACTTCAGACGTTATTTTCAATTTTGGTACGTATTAATAAGATATAAAGTCACATCTTAGTTAGGAAAGTTATTTTATCACTCCACCAGTGGCGTCCCTTCAAACATGTCCTCTGATGTTTTTTATCAAAAAAGTGGTACGCCACTGAAATTTTTCCATGTGGTTATATTTTCTGTCTCTTCTTTCTCTTGCGTTAACATAATTGATAAATCGGTCACTCTCTGAAGGGATATTTCCAGACATATATTCTTAAAGTTGCTAAAAGTCATTCCAATTCATAAAAAAAGGTGATAAATTGTTAATGGATAACTATAGACCATTACTGTCATCTATATCTAAAATTTTGGAACGAGTGGGATTCAAAGGAATAATTTTCTATAAAGCATGATATTTTATATGACGAACAGCATAGTTTCCAAGGAGGAGGACAACAACCGCTATGCTTAGTTTTCTCAATAATTTGTATGGTAATTTAAATAAGTCTGTCGGTCTGTAACTTTTTGTGCGCACGTTTACTCTGAAACTGTTTATAATATTGACTTGAAATTTGGCACATTTATGTATTATAACGAGATCTGGAATTGCATTATATTTTGATCTAATTTCGTTGAATGGTTCGGGGGTAAATGGAGTAAATAAGGGTAAATAGGCACAGCAAGCAGGTAAGAGTCCATAAAATTGCAATTTAGGGCAAGTACGGAAAGCCAAGGTCTCAAAATTTTGTTTGGCATCAGCCACCTCCCACTATCACTCCCAATACCACTCCCACACTATTATGAAAGGGAGTAAAAAAAATTAAAATGTGATTTAGTGTGTATACAAGAACGAAACGTCTCAAAAAAACTTGTTGGCGTTAGCCACTCCCTCTACCACCCCCATTGCCACTCCTACCTCCTTTTTGATCTAGTATCTTTTTAAATGTTACGTATATTTTGTTTAATATAGGTCCCTAAGAAGATATAACTGCACTTAAAATTGTTAGTAGAAATTGATACAAATTTTCGATTATACCCTTCATCTCTAAGACCATTATTCACCCATACAGGTCTTTATATCCAGCATTGTGTATAACTCAATTACTCAAATAGATCTATGTGCCTCAAACAATACGTATATGAATACTAAACACCAAATATTCATACTGAATACATTCACCAATTCAAGTAACATCTCGTGTTGTATTTGGTTCAGCCACTGTAGATCACGTGCAAATTCTAGCTTTTGTATCTTGATTGAGCCCACACGTGACTGGAGTTGGCAATTTGTCCTCGCTCTATCAGTCCTTGCTTTATTCATATTTCGGTCAAAGTACTCCCTATACACGGACGATAATATAATAGTATTCATTTAAATAAATAAATAAATAAGTAGGATAAAAGCAACAAGAAGGGACGTAAAGGAAATAAATATCGTTTGAGAAGTAGGATTTCTTTAAACTGTTACTATTTCGTTGCTGCTGCTGCAAACAAAATTATGTTTTATTTATGTAACCTATTTAAAATATTTGAGAGAAAGAAAATAAAAATTTAACATATATTTATTGGGAAGTGAAGCAAAAAGACATTTATTTTGGTACCGTATAGGGGTTAGTGAAGAATCATTTAGCATTTAGCGTATACCGGGTGGTTCAGTTTGGTATTCGCGCCCCTGCATCTTTTTTATTTCAACAATAAACTATAACAAACCAATATTTGTAAGTCGCTTGTCGAGCTCTATCAAATGACGGCCTTGAATCATTTCTGTGATCAGATATGCCAAAATAGCGATAGTCAACTTTTTTTTTTTAATGGTATGCTATACTTTTTTTACCGATTATTGTAGAGATTTTATTTATTTGTGCAACTGTGCAGAAAAGTATACACTTCGATAAGAAAAATTTCGAGAAATTAATAAAATGTGACAAAACTACATTCAAAGGTTTTCTTTCTGAATCAGCATAGTTAGCCACGGAAACAATTGAATTTTGAGATTGTTAGTAACGTCAAATCGAAAATACAGTTATTTGTGCTGTTCATTAGTAATTATGTTATCCGTTTTTGTTTTATACTATACTTCTAAATAAATTTATACAATGGTATCTTACACTAATGAAGAAAAAATTGATATGATATAAATTTATGGAGAGTACGGAAATATCAGTAAAGCAGCCAAATGATTATATCGTGAACGCTTTTGAAATAGGCCAACGCCATCAGATAAAATGTTTACAAAATCGACAAAAAATAGGGGCGAATGTTTTGAGAAAAAAAGAAACGTTTTTAAACCCAAAACAGAAGAACATACAGTTACAGTTTTAGCCCGTGTTTTTGTAGACCCGCATATTTCTATTCGTCAATTAGCGACAGAGACTGATATTTCATATTCTTTGATTCAAAGTATTCTGACAGACAATAAACTGCGACCATATAAAATGCATTTAAATCAGTGTTAGGTTCTTGGAGGTTACGAGAGAAGTCTAAATTTTGTTGGCAGTTGCTCAAGAAATGACTATCTTAGATCACATCATGTGGTCAGATGAATCCCGTTTCCATAATGATGGAATAGTCAATCCACATAACTGCCATTATTGGTCTCAGGATAATCCTCACTGGCTTAGAGAAACTAATTTCCAAAATATCTTGGGAATTAATGTATGGTACGGAATTCTTAATGGACAAATTATAGGACCTAAGTTTTACGAAGGCATACTTACTGGAGAAAGCGTTTTTAAGAGAAGAATTGTTAAATTTGGAAGTTCTTCAACATGTACATAGCTTTCAAAAATTATCACAGGACACGTGTTCGTAAATATATAAACAACCAACTATACACGATGGTATTGCTCTAAACAGAAATACCCTAAATTCATTGATGTTCTAGTTAAAGGTAAAATATTACCAAAAGTCTATGATGATTTAGTATTAGTATTATTAATTTAAATGGGATGCCTTTTATATGAAAAAAAATGTTTGCAAGAAATAAATTATTACACCTAATTCAAAATAATCTTTATTTCTACAGACAACATGAATATAAACATTCGAATCGAACAATTCACAGTGAATTAAAGAAATTACATAATAAAAACTTTTGTTGCATGAGATTTAAATTAGAAGTTGGATGAATACATTTCGAAATGCCAAGAAATTACAGTAAATGTTCAAAATGGTTGCCTTGAGTTTCTAAACAAACATGGACTCTTCGTTTCATATTTTCGAATACGATCTGTAATTGATCAAGCTAATATTGCGCAGTTCTCTTTATATTGCCTCTTGTAATTCGTCAACGGCATGTAATCTATTTTTTAAAACATTGTTCTTCATGTGTCCAAATAAGAAATAATCACAGGGCGTTAAATCTGGAGACCGTGTAGGCCATAGTCCTTGGCTGACTAATCGGTCATCGTAAAACTCCCGTAAAAATCAAGTGGAGCTCTTGCTGTATGGGCAGTAGCGCCGTCTTGCTGGAAATAATCATATTGCAGTTCATCATCATGCGCCTGCGCCAGAAAGTGCTCTAAAATAAGAGTTTGATACATTTGGGTATTAATTGTTTCACGAAAAAATATGGGGCCTATATTCGCCTTCTGAATATTGAAACACATACACCAATTTTTAAGGGGTGTAAACTTGTTTCTACGTAATTGTAAGGGTTTTCTGTAGCCCATGTTCTTGTTGAAGTTCATTTTTTTATTTTAATTTGCCTCATAAAGGTCTCGGCGCCACTGACCTATTAGTGCACCCTCAAGTGTGGCAAGTGGAAGAATTCTACCCTGTGCGGGGGAAGGGACCCAAATATCTGCATTAGCATGATACATGTGTGTGTTTCGTGAGCATTAGTTAAGTAACTGTACTAAGTAAAGAACGTTGTCGTCGCCTTCAGCGACTATTAAGCATATTGGAAAAGTATAAACGCTCGCTCACCACATGTTCTTACAATAAATAAGTATATAGTCAAAGTGCTCGATTTATTCTGTTACTCTCATGCCCCAACAAGGATGGTCCTTCAGTCGATAAAGAGAAATTGCACGCAGAAATCAAACAGTTCTGTAGTTCTGACTGTTCATATAACCCATTAAGTGGAACCACGCTTCATCAGTAAAATAAGTTAAATCCAATACATCGTTGTTATTTAAATTTCCGTTGAACCAACGACAATATCTTACTCGATTTTCAATATCAGGAGGTAAAAATTCTTGAACAATAGTTAACTTGTATGGATGCAAATGAAGGTTTTTGAGTGCTTTATGGGTTGTTCCAACTGAATGACTTAAAAAAAAAATTTAGTTGATACCGAAAATAACGGGAAATCGCCGCGCGCCTGTATATACCAAAAATCGACTAAATCAAAAAAGTTATTTTTGAGTTACATCTCGTGAAAGTACCTAAGAATACCTTCATTTTGGTAAAAAAAAAAATCGTTCGACCATTTGGACAAATTGGGGAAAGTTTTGAAAATTTTATGGAATTTGGACTAAAAATGGAATTGCGGACAAACCGTTGGATATTTTTTGCCAAAATATGGCAAACTATTTCTTGGTTGTATAGGTTACTTTCTTCTAAAATTTCATCAAATTCGGTTTAATTTTGGTCAAGTTAGCCATAATTTAATTTTTTACGCTTTTTCAGTATATTTATATACATATCGTTGGAGGCGGTGAGAATACTGAATGTTCCTTAAACATCTACAATATAAGGGTACCGTTATCGTTTCTTAACCAGCATTTTAAAAGGTCGAAAATAAATTAACACTGCAAAACCACCCTTAAAAATGACCAATTTACTCCTCTTGCGCGAAAAAAAGGCTTCCCGCGCCTACTTCTTAATTTCACCAAAAAAAACTTATTTTTCTTTGTCGCGTTGCCCCATGTCAAATTTTCTCTACAAATCTATATTTACTCCACTTGACAAGCGATTTACAAATATATATGGTTTATTGTAGTTTATTGTTAAAATAAAAAAGTTACAGGGGCGCGAATACCAACTGAATCACCCAGTATAATGAGAAATCGATAGAAATGTGATCAAAAGTGCTTATTGTCCAGTCATACGTAAGGCCACACTTTAAATAAGTATAAATCTTCTGCCTACAAGATGCTATTAATGATTTTTTCACGTTTGCCCTGGCCAAGAAGAAGAAGTTGGCCATTTTTAGGAGACGATTTTACACCTGATCTCAGCTCAATGTAACCAACTCCAGAATCATCGTAAGGAAAATACAAAAAATAAAATGGAAGATTTTTCTCAGTTTAAGTACATTCAAAAGAGATTAAAACTTATAATAAACCCAGTTAATGACTGACTAGATGCAGATTTATTATTCACAAGAGCACGATAGATTCTGTAGTAAAAAGTAAATAATGGAAATTGCAAATGAGAGAGGTCGGTTTATATTTTCCGGCAATTTGCACTAATTTTGATGGCGTTGTGACTCGTATTTCTATTTTTCAGACATGATTGTAATTCCTCGCAGTCGACTACCTTCAGCGCTCGGTTAAAGTATTGCATTATCATTATTTCCACTTGACATTTATCCAGTTCTTACACAGGAGTTAGTGCTGGCAATTTTCTGAAAATTACAGGAATTATTTATTCAAGGCAGGCGATTTCAGAAGTATTATTAAAATTCTTTATAAAATAGCAATTAGGGGTGTCGTTTTAATACACGAGCAAAGGGCACAGGAAACGACGATTGTAGAGCAGGCTAGCGTTTGCTTTTCTTTTTTAAAAATCTAAACTAATATGGAAAAATTAATATTTCAAACATGGATGCCAATAAAAAACGAACTTTGTATTTTTGAAGCAAGGCAACCAATGTTAATAACAAGAAAATAAAATGTTGCGTTTTAACAAGATATTACTGAAGTTTCGAGAAAAATTCACTACTATCTTTCTATCTGCACCGTCTTAAACGAGAAGATTCTTGTTATATCTGTTTTCAAGTTTGATTCTGCTATATTTTTTACACTTCGAGATTGTTTATTCACAGTTTGGTCTGTATATATTAACATGTATTTTTGTTTTCTCAGGGACTACTTCCAATGGTCTAAAGATGGCGTTCAACGGCGTCAACGTAAATACGGATAGAGGTGTTTTATAATCAGCGTCATTGAAAACATATACAGTACAGGGAAGGCTACTAGCCGTATAGGGGAATTCTATACACGTATGTACATGTGCAATATGGGTTAGAATCACGAGATGATATGAGGTGGATTGTGAATGCCCACCATAGTGCCATTCAATTATTTGTAATTTCTCTTCTGTTAAATAAATATTCATTTTAACAGGTTAATATTATTTTGAGTGCAATAATACTTAAGTGTTGTAAGGTTACCTGTTTCCTAAGCCCAGCGGACCCTAGTAAATAATAAATAAATCCATAACACCGACAATCACAGCGGCGCCAACGTACAGTACATTGGATCGCCTTACTCCAATCACATTCCATTAGATGACATTCTCACCCGTATTGTACATGTACATAAGTCTATGGGATTTTCCTATACGACTAGTAGCTGTCCCCGTGCTTTACTACTAATCTCTTTACTGCAAATATTACTTGGTTCTATAACATGTCCTACTCCCGCAAAACTAGTCACATCAGTAGATAAGCTATGGGCTTATTAGCTTAAAATTACATGTTTCCTTATGGATGTTTGATCTGCATTTCAAGTTCATTCTTGCAAAGAGTCAGCTGGAGATAGCAGGGTTATTCAAAGTCAAGAGCCAACCAACCAGATGTAACATAATCCCACGCCCTTCCTATTATAGCGCCATCTAGTGACTAATCCACAAACTATTAATACTTCTATGTTCTTATAGAGATCATGTAATGATATGATAATATTTCTTTATAAATTAGAAAGATACAGCCGTCATCAGGATTCGAACCGCCGACATAACAGATGCTGTTAGTAGTGAGCGCAAGCAAGCAAACAAAACAAGCTCATTCAATATCAACAATACGCGAGACCTGCCCCAGAGTAAGTCAAACATCCACGGTGCGAATCATTATGGCAGTGGCAGGGCTGGATAGTGTATTTATTGCATTAGGGGGACTGTAGCCCGGCGGGTTAGCTCGTCTAGATTTCTCTCTGAGCATACCTAGCGAAGTGACTTCAAGCCCCACCTACTGCTAAGTAATATAAAATTTCCGCAAGAAGTGGCTCGGATCCCACTATAAACTGTAGGGCTCCGTCTTCTTACTCAGACAAATCTAGATCTCCTATACTTAAAAAGCTAATATAAAACATGTTACTTTTTCAGCACTTCCTGAGTAGTTAGTTAATCTTTGTGTTTTATGAAATGACTAGGTTTACCTATTCTGACAATATTTAAAATTAATCCTACCACGTATATGAATCTCCTTTCACATATATTGAATAGTTTGAAATCACGTTAATGTGAAGTAATACGTCCATATTGAATTGATTCCTCATTCCCGATTTGAAAAATTATTAAGTGTAGGCATTGTACCTAAATAAAGAAGTTAAAGAAATTAGCTTGAGGAACACAAGAACAAAATAAAATAATTAAATGACGTAAATAACAGAACTAAAACGTAACCAAAGCACACTTTTCAATAAATACACTTTGTTTCATTAAATTTGAATTTGTCTTTCAATAAATTATTGACTTCCTCGAAAACGGTTGGAGTTATCAAGTTCTACCAAGTGTACCTTTTATACGTGTAATTGGCGCCCTCATCAGATTTTCTGGGCAGAAGTACCACAACGTTTCGTCAAAAAAAAAATTAAAAAATTCATCATCAGATACAGGTCCTGCGGCTCCCTCTACGATCTAACGTGATGTAATATATAAATTATTGTTTCTTAGAATAAAAAAGCTCCTCTAGCAAATTTAGTCAGTCAAGAGGCTGTTGAGAATGCAAAAAAACTAAAAAATAATTTGAACTTTGACACCCTGTATGTTTTTCCACAGCAACATTTTATTAAAGCATATTTGGTTATATTATCCTATTTTCTCCCAAAGAATCTATCCCTGAAGTATGGCCTGTTATTAATGGTCCACCCTGTATAAATAATAGTTTTAATCAATTCCTTATAAAATATTCTTAAGAGTAACAAAAGCTATTTTTTCTGCCTTGTGAAATATAGAAACGTCATGTCCTCTGGCTGTCACCGGTCTCAATTGTTTTATATAGCTTCATTGATAAAATACAAACTCTCAATATAAGTGTTATCAGTTGATTTTACAACTTAAATAAGCCCAAAAGGCAAAACATAACTAACATGATTTCATATTAAAAATAATAAATTATTATTGATTATTTAGAATATTGACTTTTGTTACTGTTTTATCCGCCATTCCTCTGGCAATAATTTAAATCATCCTTCTTTTATACAGATGGCACTAGCTACTTAGAGTGTACTTAAAAAAAATAAGGAGGTATAATGCTAGTTTTTCTACTCCCTCATGTAAATTTGCTGTTTCCGTACAGTCTGTGGAATGCATAAGTGAGCCAATCCAGTTAACTGAACGGATATATTTCATATACGTCCTAGGATGGATGTGAAATCGACCAATCACAATTCGTGTATTAAGGGCATAGGCAGCTATTAGTTTAAAAAAATTCAAGTTAGTGTGTAAGCTGTCAAAGTAAATGTCAGTGTGTATTCGTGCACTTTGAGCTAAAAAATAATTGAAAATGAGTGATTCCAGTGAAGAATCGATAAGCAGTATACCACCTAAAATTTTACTGGGGGGAGATTGAACCTACGACCTCTTGCATTCGAATCGTAAATGGAACTGCTGGACTACTGCCGCCTTTATAAAATGTTTTCACCTAGAGCATAAGATTAAGCAAACGTAAACGCTATGTTTATATATTAAAATTTGATTAAAACTATTTATTTGTAATTTTTTCTAAATCTGGTCGTAGAAAAAGTAAACTGTATAACTCGAGTGAATTATCCATATCGCACTCGATTGAGGCACTACGCCTACGGCGTCGTACTCAATATTCTTTCTCGTGTAATGTGGCTATCATATCCACTCTTGTTGCACAAACTGCTAGGTACTGTGGCGAAGTGATTGTTAGTAAAGTGTTCGTTACAAATGTTCTAATAAATAAACATTGGCTGAATTATATGTTGACACACTAGGTCAGTCAGACCTCTGGACACTACTTTTTTATTTATATGATGTAATTTTGTTATAGTGGATTGTTTTACCGAAAAAATATATTGTGAAAGCATGGTATCACGGATAAAGGGGTTATGTAATGAAGTTTCTGAGTTTTGCCCGGGAAAAAATTCAAAATCATAGTCCTCTGGCATCAGTCCTCTGGAATTTAGTACTTCAGAGGACTGGCGACATTGGCAGAGGACTGATTACATTATCTAAGTTCCTCCTGAAAAGATATTTTCCTGTTAGATTTGTGAACCATGGCGAGGATAAGGCAAACTAAACCAGTAACTAGAGAAGAAAAATTGAGAAAAAAATGAAGCTGAACGAGAAGGATATGAACGACTATATAATGCAGATAGAGAGAAACCTAGAGAGAAAGAAAGATTCAATATATAAAGAAAAAACAAAAGAGGGTATTAGGTTGAATTTGTGAATTAACTCAAAAGAGCAAGAGAAAAGGAAAAATTAAAAATATTCCCAAAATTACACAAATATGCAGAAAAATATTCGACAAGAAAACGAACATTTGCTTGCTTGTAGACATTCAGGGATGTAACCTACATGAACTATATCCAAGAACTGGAACGTTTTCTTGAAACTACTTAGAGGCTGGGCATGGTAAGAGAGCTCCAGATGGCATCGGGGAATTACGAAAAGAATTGCAGACAGATTGGTACCAATCCAATGATATCTTTAATGCGCTGTTGGCAAGTCTCAAAGAAAATACATCAAATGTGGATTATATTGCTATAAACACACAAGACATCGAAAACATAAATATTATGATTGAAAAAGACAAAATGAAGGGTTTTATTGGCACCATGAAGATACATCAAGTTGTGATGAAAGATTACTCGATAGAAATTTTAAATTTTCACACGATAAGTTGTTTTGTATCGGAGAATTCTGATAAACAATGCTGCTAGAGATAATTCCATCAAAGAAGATTTTTTTAGGGAGGATTCTGCAAACGAGGATACAGAGAACATAATTACTGTGAATGAGGATATTGCGATTGAGGATTTTCCGAAAGAGAATTTTATTAAATGTTTCTTAAGGACATTAAATTATTTGAACCAAGAAGAATCTGATGATGTTTCTTGAAGACGAAATATGTAAGAAAAGACAAATACTAGGAAGTTTATTCGGATAGCGAAGCAGGACCCAGCGTTGCACCTGTAACGAATGATTTGTAGTTACTCCCCAATAAAGTTAAAACTGGCGGTTACATATTAGTATCGTTAAAAATATCAAAAAGAAATTATAGATATGTTGCTGCCATATAGACTGATTTGGAGGAAGAAGGGGAAGCGAAAGTTATGTTTATAAAAGTGTGGAATTTCCAGAATCCTGAATCATTTACACTGAACGAAAAAGATCTTAATTCAATCACCTCCCGCTGTCTTTATGCAAGGCAACAGATTATATTACAAGTCTAACAGTAGAATTGATGTGATTGAGCAAACCTAATTCATTTTTGTATTAGATAACGTAATACTTTGTTTTTTATATCAATTTTTTATATCAAAATTGTATTGTTTGTTTTGTTTGTTTAGCTTTATTTGACTTTTATATGACTGATGGTCGAGAGATGAGCGCACTTGCCTCTCACCCAAAAGTTCCGGGTTCGATCCCCGGTCGTGGCAGTGGAAAATACTGTGAGAGGGACTTTTCCACTATACACGGATATTGGGTGCGTGTCCCTTGTCCCTAAATGTGTAGCCCCCTCTCACACAAGGCTCTTCTAGAGCCTTCCAGAATAAAGGGGGTCGTCATTTCCTGTGGTGTATTATTTATTATTATTATTATTTATTATTATTTATTATTATTTATTATTATTCATTATTATTTATTATTATTTATTTATTTACACTAAATAAAAGAACGTTGAAATTATTTTGTCATTTCTGTTTCTCAAATCATTATCCAATCCAATAAGAATAGATATTTAATGTATTTGTGTTCCCTAGGGGATATAATTAATTCATTACAAAATACGTATGAATGTAAACAAGTTCATAGTTTTTCTTATTATGTTTTTTAAGCGACAACTCCAAAATAATATTATTTGCGAAGAATCGCCCAAATACGCAGCCAACTCACACCATTGTATATTTTAATCAAATACTGTTTCACATCTTCATTACATAGAGGAATTCCATAATACGCCATTTGCGAATTCGAGGATTTAACAAAGCATGTTATTACTAGACAGAGATGGAAAATTACACCTATGTACTGGAAACAATTACTTTAACATTCTCTAATCGATATTCTGCATCCGATATTACCAATTAGTAAACGATTTCCAACATGACTGTGATTATGTACCATGTAAACCAAAATAAATCGTTCTTTGGGGAAAAATTTCATTCTGAAATTCCTGGTGGTAATTGGTTTAGTAGTGACTAATGAGAAACATATTGTACATGAAGTAAATAATATTCCAAAATTAATGTTAGCTATATTTATCTATTTATGTAGCAGCAAGAAAAAGCGATACAAAGGAGGCTAATATTCCCAAATTATCTGTCTGAATTGTTTACAAGTTCAATTACAAAAATATTAGATGAAATGTGTCCTACAATAAATATTAATACAATAAAAAATATACACAATACAGACGGATATCACAAATCATTATTTCAGAAATAAAATAAAGAGGTAATAAATATAGAATACGATGAGAGACCAGAAATTACTTACGTCTTATCTAGAAGAGAGAATTTAATTTGTGCACCACCACAACAGGAACTCCAAATTTACAGATATAGTATTTGGAGTACCCCAAGGCTCTGTATTAGGCCCAACCCTAGTCCTGATTTTCATAAATGACTTCCCTAATAATATTATAAGAGCTAAATCGGTTCTTTTTGCAGACGATACAACCTTGATTCTCAGTAACTCGGATACCACGGCATTATGATCTGCCGTGAACGATAGCCTGTCAACTATTCATGAACGGTTCCTATCAAATAGGCTAATGTTAAACAAGAGTAAGACTGAAACAATACTCTTTAGCTTAAGATTCCACACATTATACGATGTTGTTTCCACCGATTGTGTAAAATTTCTAGGTGTCCAAATAGATTTCTTCTACGCTGCCTTGTAAATTGCGTATCGCAGACAACCATCTTAACGGCATACTATGGTTTAATACATTCAGTAATCACCTATGTAATTTTGGTTTGGGGCCACTCCTCACATTCTGCACCTGTATTTGCTATCCAAAGACGTGCAGTAAGAGTAATTGCGGGCTTAGGCTACAGAGACGATTGCAGACTCATTTAGAAAATTAAAGATTCTAACTTTGTATAGCGCTTATATATTGCAATGCCTCCTCTATGTGAAAGACAATGAAAGAAATTACACACCACGTGATCAAATTCACTCGTACCCTACTCGTTATTATTATTATTAGCCGTTACTCGAGTCCGAGTATAAAAATGTTACAGTCGATAAATTGTGTACAATAAAAAACAAGTAACAGGTGTAGTTTATTGTAATTCCCATTCATCTACGGTGCACACGACTATGGCTATAGAGGCCAATTCGGGAGAGCACATGTCGACCGCAGTCAGGACAAACATAGACCTGGTTAGGTCTTGGATTCGGCCTTCTTGCAGCAACATTTCCTTGATAGCTGGCCACAACCCCTCGCCATTCGGTTCTGTCCGCTGCAAGTTGTTCCCATTGCTCGTCTGCAATACCGCAGGATTTTAGATTTTCATGGAGAACGTCTTTGAACCTCTTTCGTTGACCGCCACGCCTTCTTCTACCGCTTAGCAATTCACCATAAAGTGTACATTTAGGAAGGCGGTTATCATGCATACGATGAACGTGACCTGCCCATCTTAGGCGTGCTCTTGAAATAAGCACCTCAATTGGAAGGCTTTTTGCTCTCCTGAGTACTTCCACGTTTGATATGTGATGGAACCAACGGATTTTCATCATACTTCTGAGGTGTCTTTGCTGAAAACGTTCTAATTCTTTCACATGACGACGGTAAGTGACCCAGCTTTCACATCCATATAGCAGTGTTGGAATGACAACTGCTCTGTAGACAGCCATTTTCGTTGACAAAGCAAGGTCGTGGTTGTCAAATACTCTCTCTCTAAGACCCCAGAGTGCTCTAGATGCAGCGTTAATTCTATTGCGAATCTCGCTGTCCATGTTTGCTTTGTCATTAACAACGTTGCCTAAGTAATTGAACTGATCCACCACTTCAAGAGAATTTCCGTTAAGTGTAATGTCTATTTGGTTCACTTGATGAGGAGTTGACATAATCTTAGTCTTTCCAATGTTGATTTTAAGTCCCAAGGAATCATAGCTCTGGGCATACACATCTAAAAGTTCTTGAAGCTCTTCCGGCGTAGAGGCTAAAAGTGCACAGTCATCTGCATACTGGAGATCACAAATGAATCGTGTGCGTGTCTTCGTGAAAGCTCTAAAGCGCCCTATGTTAAAGAGACCGCCATCAAAACGGTATCTGAGACCTATTCCTCTGACTGTCAGTTTGTTGTCAACAATAATTGTTAGAGCAGTGGTAAACAAATTAAAGAGTAGGGGTGCTAGGACACATCCCTGCCTAACTCCAGTGAGGGTTTGGAAAGGTTCGGTTGCCTCATTATTATACATAACCTGGGCGTTGTTGTTTGTATGTAGACTGCGACATACTTCCACAAATTTTCTAGGGATACCTAAGCGGTACATAATTTTCCAGAGCACTTCCCTGTCCACCGAGTCAAACGCCTTGGTTAAATCAATGAAGGCCATGTGAATTTCTCCTTGATGTTCGAGTGCTTTTTCTTGAAGCTGTTTAAGTGTGAAGATTAAATCCGATGTGCCTCGGTTTGGTCTAAAGCCACTCTGTGTTTCAGGAAGTAACTTTTCCATAACAGGTGTTAGCCTATTTGCCATCGCTTTAGTGAGTATCTTCCCTCCAACAGCCGGGAGAGCTATACCCCTGTAATTTCCACAGTCCGCAGCGCTCCCTTTGTTTTTGAAGAGGTTGATTAAAAGTGTATCACGAAACTCCTGCGGAGCTTGACCACTTTCCCACACGACATCAAACAGTTTTTTGAGGTAGGGTATGAGCTCTGACGACACAGCTTTAAAGATCTCAGCTGGGAGTGAGTCGGCGCCGGGAGATTTGTTATTTTTTAGCTGCCCAATGGCGGTTAAGATCTCTTCCGTTGTTAGTGGCTTATCTAAGTCTTCGAAGGTGTCGTATTGAGGGATAAGATTTATAATATCGTGATCGGCTTGACTTTGCTGGTTAAGAATGTTAGAGTAGTGTTCTTTCCATCGGGCTCTTATTTCCTGGTCTTCTTTGAGGAGATTTCCATTTAAATCTTTAATAGGGCACATATTTTTCCGACTGGGGCCGTACACTGCTTTTACTCCTTGAAAGAAATTCCTGTAGTCGTGTGAATCGGCGTACCTTTGAATTTCTCTGGCCTTGCTTGCCCACCACTCGTTCTTTATTCTTCTGATTTCGCGTTGCGTTTCATACTTAGATTGGGTAAAAGCTTCTGCTTTTGATGAGTCGTTGGGGTGGTTGATAGCGTTTTGGAAGGCAATATGTTTGCGGTCAAGAAGTTCTTGTATAAAAGCTTCATTATCATTGAACCAGTCCTCCTGTTTTTTATTTGCTACAGTGCCAAGAATTTCCTCACTCGCACTTTTTAAACTGTCTTTAATTTGTGTCCAGGTAGCAGCGACATCTACAGAATTGATTTCTTCTAGTGAACTCAAATTCTCTTGAACTTTTTGCTTTAGCTGTTCGACGGTTTGTTGGTCACGCAATTTACTAATACAGAGACGGGGTCTACGTTTTACTTGAGTTCTTCGGTGTTTGGGTCTCATAATAATTTTCATTTTAGAGACAACAGGACGATGATCGGTCCAACATTCGCTATCAATGCGCGCCTTTGTAATTTGGACGTCCTTGAGATGCTTCCTACGTATGATAACATAGTCCAGTAGATGCCAGTGACCTGATCTGGGGTGACGCCAGGTGCCTTTAAATCTATCCTTTTGTCGGAAAATGGTGTTTGTTATAACTAGATCATGTTCGGCGCATTTAGTTAGGAGTAGTTGACCGTTAGCGTTCATGTTGCCCAAACCGTTCTTGCCTATGATGCCTGGCCAGGTGTCTGCATCTCTCCCTACTCTAGCGTTAAAATCGCCAAGAATAACGAGTCGTTATAAAAATCAGCTAAACATTGACTTTTTGCGTCTATCAAAAACACGTGACGGAACAGGGTACTATTCAATTTAATGCGTTACCCCACAGAATTCGGGAACTGGATTATAGTCGTTATAAAGCTGTCATAAGATGTTTTTTAACCGAAAATCCCTTCTATAGTTTAACCGAATTTTTAAATGCTGACTCTTCTTCTATTTTAGCTTAGTGATTTCTTGTTGAAATTTTTATTTTATTTTATTTTTATCTCGATATTTATGTATTAAATTACGTATTTGGTGTACAAATCGCATTTTATATGTTCGACATGTGCAAATACTTCGAATAATGCACTAATAAAATATTGTCTTATTAAATACTTACTAAAGTTATAATAGTGTTCATTGTAGCGTCGACTGTCTAGTTTTTTATTTCTCTTGTGTTGCAATATTATATACTCTACATGTTATTTATTATTTTATTCATTTATACGATACGTATGTTTTTTTTTGTACTTAATGACACTGATTGTCATGTTTTGTTTAAAAGTGTTATTTTTTCCTTAATGACCTGTCAAAACACAATTTGTGTATTTATGACCAATTAAGCTCTATTAGAGAGAATATAAATTTTTAAGAAATACGACAGTACAGATAAGACAAGAAGAAATACCTCATTTACTTGCTAATATTTTTTGCTCATACATAAAACTGACCACTAACTTTTAAATATTTCCCATATTTTGGTTATTTTTGTATTTAAAAATTTGGTTCTTGGTACACATAAATTAAACTATAATGGGCTACTTTTAGACTAATAGGAATGAAAATATCACTTCCGGTTGAACCAGAAGTGACATCAACATTTTCTTAAATAGAATGATTATATTTTTTGATGGTTTCTCATTAAGCATAAATTTCTAAGTGCAATCGTTTTTTCAGATGTAAAAAATTCCAAAAAACCAAAGAGACGAACAATTTTTTAATTTTTTCAAAATAGCCTCGTCAGATGAATGCGATGTAGGAAAATTACTAAGCAGCCTATGGAAATTATTAGTAAGGTTGTAGATTTGTCTGTAAGGAAAAAAAATGGTTGCTTGAATTACTGATAGGTGCCAGAATTTTTAGGTTTTTTTCAAAAACAGAATTTAATTTTCATTTTCATTTCACATCCTATGGAATTTTTTTAATGGAACTGTGCTATTTTTTTTATTAATCAGAACTAATGATTCATAAACTTTTTTTCGCCATTAGTCATTTCTTAACGATATCTACATTTAAATCCAAAATTACAGATGGCCATGAAAATTACAGATATTCGCAACAATTGAATTATTCTTGACTTACTCACTTATTTTCTGAACCAAGTGTATTAAAGTTGCTATAAACAAGAAAATTAATATAAAATGGCTGAAAAATATTCAAGAGATGAAAAAGTTGACATGTTCATTATTTATGGAGAGACTCGACGTAATGCAACTAGAGCACAAGCTCTGTATGGACAGAGATATCCAGAAAGAAGACAACCTCCGAGAAACTATTTCGCCCGGTTGGAGCATCAATGTAGAACTGAACCTAATATAAAAATTGAAGAAAGATTTATTGTGGATGAAAAAACGGAAATTAACGTATTAGCTTTAGTACATGTTGAATTTTATCAAAAACATTTTGTTCAATGATGAATCAAGATTTACAAACCTTGGATTATTTAATCGAAACAACATTCGATATTGGGCAATTGAAATCCTCACATTATGAGACAGGGCGGTTTCATGAGCGGTTTGGCTTCAATGTTTGTTTAGGCGTACTGAGCGACCATATCATAGGTCCAATAATTTTTTATGGAACTCTAACTGGACTAAGATATCTAGAATTTCTCCAAAATATAATAGTTCCACAGATTAATCAAATTACTAATACCAATATTGACAAGGTTTACTTCCAATAAGACGGGGCTGGACCACACAATGCTATTATCGTTAGGGATTACTTAAATCAATTACTTCCAGATCGTTGGATTGGGACCCATGGTCCAGTCAGATGGCCTGCAAGGTCGCGTGACTTAACCCCACTCGATTTTTTTATTTAGGCGCATTTGAAAAATAGAGTCTACATGACTGCTCCAACCACAAGGCAAGACCTGGAAGAAAGAGTTCGACACGAAATTGCACAAATAACATCTCAACAATTACAGAATGTTAGACGTGCAACGATAAGTCGCGCTATTCTGTGTATTAATCATAACGATGAGCAGTTTGAACAATTTTTATAATGGTTTATTATAATTTGGGTTTTAAATAGTTTTGTTCTATTTATTCATGGTTATAACGTTTTATTAAAATTATTTCTTGTTTAATTTGTGTTTACTTTTTAAAAATACTTCTATTATTACGAAGGATATCGTTAAGAAATTATTAATGGCGAAAAAATTATAGTTTATGAATCATTATTTCTGATTAATAAAAAAAATAGCACAGTTCCATTAAAAAAATGCCCATAGGACCCCTACGGAAATGAAAATTAAATTCCGTTTTTTGAGAAAACCTAAAAATACTGGTACCTATCAGTAATTCAAACAATTATTTGCTTCTTTACAGGCAAGTCTACAACCTTACTAATAATTTCCATAGCCTACTTAGTAATAAAAAATTGTTCGTAGCTCACTTATTTTCTGGAATTTTTTACATCTGAAAAACTATTGCACTTAGAAATTTATGCTTAATGCGAAACCATCAAAAAAATATAGTCATTCTATTTAAGAAAAACAAGTTGATGTCACTTCCGGTTCAACCGGAAGTAATATTTTAATTCCTGTTAGTCTAGATTATTGTCTCATTTATGTGTACCAAGAACTAAATTGTTAAATACAAAAACAATCAAAATATTGGGGGCGCACATTGACTCGTGACCACCCAGTATAACTGTTAGATCATTAGAGGGGTGTGTGACTCCTACCGAGGATGACCAAATACTCCAAAACTGACTTTTATCAGAATGCTTGTACAATAATTTAAAAATTATATCTTAGGCTCATAATTATCAAACAAGAAATAGGAATAAGTCTTTCAATGACACAATAAACAAAAGTGGCAGTGAAAGACTTGTATTTTGAAAAAGGTTAAAAATATAAAATGTATGACTTATTAAGTAATTTATATAACAATAAGGATCTTTTTATAGTATGTGGTGATATAAATGTTAATTTAGGGAGAGATAATTACGAAACTACATACATTCTTAATTGGAATGCCCAAAATATAATGAAGAAGAGTTGGAGAATTATAAGCGAGGCAAAGAATAATCCAAGACAGACAATTACCGAAATTGCTATTAATAAGAACCTTCTTACTAACATTCATGATATTTGTAATGGTTTTAACAGTTTTTTCCTGAATTTTCACTGATCCAAACGTGTTTTTGCCAAATTAATATTACAGGACAATATTATACATAATTTTTATCTATATCCTACCGCACCAGGAAAAGTTAGAGAACTGTCGCTTAAAACAACAAACCAGCTACAGGGATAGATAAGATAAAGGTCAGATCGGGTCATCAGTGTGTCAACTCTATCTAGATAACAGAAAGCAAGGGGTAATAATTAACTGAAGTGAGAACAGGTGTACCGCAGAGCTCTATTCTCTGTCTTTTACTCTTTGCAATTTTTATGAATGATGGGGCACATTCTTGCGCAACACCTAATGCATCAATTGCCTATGATGATGATACAAACATTTTAATGTCCAGTAGCTCTTTCGAGACCACAGTTATTCAAGCCAATGAATCAGTAGATGAGTTTTCTAAATGGTTTAGTTCTAAATGTTGGTAAAAAAGTTTTTATGTCATTCTAACAAAAGAACGTTGGTCATAACTCAAGTATTTTAATTAAGGTAAATCATCAGTCAATAATTGTTCAGGTCTTATTATCCGATATTTGAAGTCATCTGTCTCTCTTATATCTCACACACGTAGACATACTGAACTTCGAATTTTCTAGACTAACTGTAGGCCAAAATTCCCATACTTATCAAAGAATCAATTGTTTTAATAAGTTCACCCGTCTCTTTGGCCACTTTGACAATAATAACTCTTTTAAAAATCTTTGTTTAAGTATCTAGTTAGTAATGCATTTTACTCTTTAAACGAATATTTACAATAATTGTAGTTTAAGGTTTTATTACTATTATTATTTTTATTTTATTCCTATTTATTGTATGTTTGTATTGACATGATGAATATAGATTTCTATTCTATTCTATTCTATTCTACTCTATCCTACTCTATTCTACTCTATTCTACTCTATTCTACTCTATCCTACTCTATTCTACTCTATTCTACTCTATTCTACTCTATTCTACTCTATTCTACTCTATTCTACTCTACTCTACTCTACTTTACGCTACTTTACTCCGGCCTGTCCTATTCTACTCTACTCTGTCCTACCTTATTCTATTCTATCCTATTCTATCCAATAATTTGACAGATTTCCCAAAAACTTGCAACAGGAAACTTTCCAGAAAAAATTAGTTGATTGTATTATAAAAGACTTGTTAAAGTATATATTTACTTAAATAATAAAATATAATTATTGTAGTTACCATTATTAGTTGTCAATTAATTTGTAAGTCTTATTTTTATGTATATTTCACATAATTTCATATAAATAGAATATCTATTCATTGTTATATACGTGTTGTTATTATTATATTCATGGTGATAAAATACTTTATAATGTAATTACATCAAACAAGATAACTTTACACTAGTTGTCAATTTAAAATTTGTAGAATAACAGCCGAAAACAGATAAATATTTCTTGTAGCTCTCCACATGTGTACTAGAATACTTTAGGATGTGTTGTACATTAAGATATAAAAAAAATAAATCAAAACTATCTATCAGTACAACTCCAATACGAATAAGGAAGTGAGATAAAAGCGTCCTCATATCACGTTACATTCCTTGACAGAGAATTCAGATTTTCACAAGACGAAAACGTCTCTTCTGAGCCGCACGCCATTCAAACATATTACAACTTATATCAAAATTTCATTTGAATAGCCTGGAATTCGTAATAACTTAAATAAATTATATTCCGATAAAACGCATGAATACATCACAAAGTATGAATGTAATTTCGATAAATCCTTCCTATATGTCACTTTGTATTTATAAGTTTTAATTTTCTGCTATGTTAGTTTCAATAGATGAAATTATAATGGAAATAAAAATGTATTTTCCTTGAGGGTGTGTAATACCCTTAAAGGGATCCTTTGAATAAATAATATTACATCTTTTGCTACCAAATTAACTGATGTACAGGTTTATTTGCTCATCAGGAGTTGATACAGACAAATTCAGTGGTGGCACAATGATTCATTCTAAATAAATGGCAATAAAAAAATAATAAACTTAGTAAATTTTGTGAATGCATCTAGTTCTGATACTGATATTGTTGCTTTACCGGAAACATGGATATTTTTAGATACATATTCAGAAGAAATTATTGATAACAATCTTCATACTGTACTTATATAGTTATGGCAGAAATGTTGAAACATTAGGTGTGACTCGTAGGGGTGGTTTGCTACACAAAAGTATGGACTGTCCATATTATAATAAGAATAGTGGAAAATCTAAAACTAAATATAAATCATCAGGACAATTGCCCATAGATGAGCATAAAAATAAAAACTTTTGAACGGTAAACAAAATAGACGAATATAACTATATTAGCCTAATTCATCAGAATGTGCAATCGTTGGGTAATAGTGTTAACCAACTTGAGGTATTACTTGAGGTGCATGAGGAGTGTAAGTTTTTATGTTTAACGGGACACTGGAAATCAGAACAACAATAAATTAGCTGTCCATGGATTCAGAAGGTTTAATTTAATAACAAGTTTCTGTAAAGAAGAAGGGCATCATAGGGATGCTGCGATATATGGAAGTAAGAAATTAAAATTTAAAGTGCGTAACAAGTTAAATATGTTACCAACAAGTAATGATTTTGAGTGTGCAGCGGCTGAGTTTACTTTAAATAAGTTAATTATTGTCATAGCGATGTACAGGGTGTCTCACCGGGAACTGAATCGATCGATATAGAGAAAAGTACGCATCAAAAAATTTTGAAAATTTAGATAATTACTAATGTCGGTGTGGTCAATCCAACTAAAGTAAGCAGCTGGAACTTCCGCTTGTACCGGAAGTCGATACCAACTTGCTTATTTCAAATAGAACACCCTATATATTTTAGAGTTTTCGAAAATAGCATAAAATTCTGAGTCGAAAATATGCATATCCTATACCTAAACCTAGCCGTTTCAGAGATATTTGACATTTTATAGAAAATTTGACAGGTGCAACGGTTTGCAAGAACCGTTATAACTTTCTTCGTGTAAAAGATCCTCATTTGCTTCTTGTCATGTAAAAAGAACACAAGGAGAACTACGTTCCAGAACTGAAATAAATTCAATAATATTATACCAAGTGTTCCGTTTTTCGCGTTACATTTTGTCGACTTCAAACCGCGAAAACTTGTTTAGGTCAAATGGAACACCCTGTATTTTTTCACGTCAAGTTGTGTAAAATTGAATTCCCTTTTCTCTGATATTAACATTGTGGTGGTTAAAGTTACAACTTTTTGAAATATTTGCGATTTTATTAGAAATTCATGAATTGTTGTAATCATTTCATCAAAATAGCCATGATTAGAAACAATCAGTCATTATCTTATGTCAAAAATGCCAGCACGTTTAAATTACACCCTCGAAGACTGTTTAAATTTGTTTATTATTTATGGAGAATGTGATAAAGTAATATCAAGAGCTTGCAGCACATTTGCTACTCGATATCCAGAAAAACGGAAACCGTCACCAAACATTGTAAAACGCATACTGGAAAATTTTAAAAATTATGGCTCTGTCAAGGCAAAAATGCAAATAAGAAAGCTTATTTTGATGACGAAAATATTGAAATAGTCATTCTGGGATATTTTCATGCATTTCCAAGGATGTCATTAAGACAAGCTGCTCTGGAATCGGGACTATGCAAGGGTTCAATTCATAGAATCTTATTAAAACATAAGTTTCACCCGTTTTTATTCCATATGATTCAAGGATTAAAAGAAACAGATTTCCTAAGAAGACAGAATTTTTGTGAGTTTATTCTAATAAGGTCTGAGGGTCACCATTCTTATTTGGGAAATATTATATGGACAGATGAAGCAAAATTTACTAAAAATGGACTTTTTAATAGACACAATTCGCATCATTGGAGTGATTCAAATCCTCATATGTTCAGAGAGCGAAACTTTCAGGAAAGTTAGCAGTTCAATGTTTACTGTGCCATAAGAAACCATAGAGTGGTGGCATTACAATTTTATCAGGAAAATTTAAACGGTAAATTAATTTTTCTCTTCTGCTAATATGTATAGATAAATTTCTGTTTTTTTTTTTTTAGGTGAAAGATATCTGAATATCTTACAAAATTTGAATAATAACTATTTAGAAAATTTACCTCTCGCCGAACATAGAAACATTGTTTATCAGCACGACGGTGCTCCCCCACATGACGCATATTTAATTAATGATTATTTACAAGAAACTTTTTATGATCAATGGATTGCCAATAATGGATCTTTCTTATGGCCTCCTCGCTCGTCCGATTTTTCAGTTCTCGATTATTTCATTTGGGGAACTATTAAAAATAAAGTTTATGAGAGCCCATTAACAACCACTGAAGATTGTATGCAAAGAGTAAGAAATGCATTTCAAAACATATCACAGGATTCAATTAGAAGAGCTACCCATGAGGAACAAATCCGAAGGTGCGAAAAATGTGTCGAGGTTCGAGGGCGGAATTTTCAGCAATTATTAAATTAAAATGAAATCATATTTTAAATTGATCTTATCTCTGCTATTTTAGTTCATGCCATATCTTCAATTCGATTAATACGCACGCATGTTACAGTGTTAGTGTTATTTTGCGTTTTTGTGGATATCGAGTAGCAAATGTGCTGCAAGTTATTGATATTACTTTATCACGTTCTCCATAAATAATAAACAAATTTAAAAAGTTTTCGTTGGTATAATTTAAGCGTGCTGGCATTTTTTGACATAAGATAATGACTGATTGTTTCTAATCATGGATATTTTGATGAAATGCTTACAACAATTCATGAATTTCTAATAAAATCGCAAATATTTCAAAAAGTTGTAACTTTAACCCCCACAATGCTAATATCAGAAAAAAGGAAATTCAATTTTACACAACTTGATGTAAAGAAATACAGAGTAGGGTTCCATTTGACCTAAACAAGTTTTCGCGGTTTGAAGTTGACAAAATGTAACGCGAAAAACGGAACACTTGGTATGATGTTATTGATTTTTTCAGTTATTGAACGTAGTTCTCCTTGTGTTATTTTTACATGACAAGAAGCAAATGAGGATCTTTTACACGAAGAAAGTTATAACGGTTCTTGCAAACCATAGCACTTGTCAAATTTTCTATAAAATGTCAAATATCTCTGAAACGACTAGGTTTAGGTATACCTCTGTCCTATAGGATATGCTACAAATTTTCGACTCAGAATTTTATGCTCTTTTCGAAAACCCTCAAATATATAGGGTGTTCCATTTGAAATAAGCAATTTGATATCGACTTCCGGTATAATCGGAAGTGCCAGCTGCTTGTAATTATTTTAGTTGGATTGGCCACACCGACATTAGTAATTATCTAAATTTTCAAAATTTTCTGATGCGTGCTTTTCTCTATATCGATCGATTCATTTCCCGGTGAGACACCCTGTATAGACCCCCTAACGGGAAATTAGATGTGTTTTTTAATAAGTTTGAATCACTATTGATAAAAAAATTTGAGGAAAATAATAATATGATATTCATTGTTGATGACTTTAATATAGAAATGAAAAATAATAATAAAAATAAAGAACAGCTACTCTCATTAATAAATTCTTTTGATGTATATGCAACAATAAATGAGTACACTAGGGTTTGTCAAGATTCCAAAAGCTGCATTGATAATATATTTACCAATCTCAAAGAATACTATGATAAACACAATTAATACACATATTTCAGATCACGCGGCACAAAAAATTTATTTTAGAATAAAAAGTCCAAGTTCTGTAAAATTTATAAGAGATTTTTTACTGAAGAAAATAAACAAATATTTTTAGAACATTTACAAGATCGAACGTGGGAAAGCGTATGTGATTGTATTAATAGAGACAAACAAATAATAGACATGTTTTATGAATAATTTTTTAAACGTTTTCAATGAATGTTTTCCTCAAAAACTGGTGAATATGTAAAGCAATTTTAGAAAATATGAGAATAATGATAACCAATTATTAAATAAATGTAAAAATAGGTTATATGTATTATTAGTTCTTTATAGAAATGAAAGTAATTATAAGGAAATGTATAATAATGAGAAAATTAAATACAATAACTTGTTTCCAGAAAACAGGAAAAATATGTATGAAAATAATATTGTAAATTCAGATAATAAAAGTAAATATATGTGATCTATACATAATGAAATTACTGGTGAATAAAACAAAAATGACAATTTTTTCGTAAGTGGTAACCTGAATGAATTATAATAAATATTTATAAAATGTGGTCCCAGAACTTGTTGCAAATGTAAATAAAATTCCTTTTGAATGTAATATTTTAGATAACAATCAGCCAATGTATTTGAGACCTGTAACTACCAGTGTATTGTTAAATATAGCTAAAAACTTAAAAAATAAATACAGTAGTGGAAATGATGAAATACCTACAAGTATTGTAAACTTGTGAATAGCTGAAATAAAAGAGATAATTTGCCATATTATAAATAATTCTTTTAAATTTGGAATTTTTCTTGATCAATTAAAATTGGCCGATATTAAACCACTTTACAAAAAAGGAGATCCCGAGTTGTTAGAAAATTATAGACCAATTAGTCTATTGCCTAGTTTCTCAAAACTTTTTGAAATGACTATGTGTTTGAGTTAAACGAGTCTATGAATGTTTGTCAATTATTTAATAACAGTCAACATAGCTATCTGACAGGAAGATCTACACAGACAGCAATATTTCAATTTACGCAGAAAATGAATGCCTAATATTTATATTTAAGAATAAGGATACATTTTGGTAAATTATATTCAACATGACTATAATACAAGGACACAAGATATTACATACCCTCAACATAATCTTACAGAAACAGAATAAGTCCATTCTATACGTGCATAAAGCTGTATAACAAGGTGCCATTGAGTTTTAAAAATATTGTTAGCATAAGTCTATTTAAGAAAAAAGTTTAAAAAATGATAGTGAATTTGGAACCTTATAGTATAGACGTAATTTCATTTTTATGTCTATCAATCATTCAGTTAATTGTGAAGCATTTCTTTGACATAAAGTTTATTATTATTTAGCTGTTAAGAATAGTTAAATCTTATGAATCTACAAAACCATAGGTTCACCTCAGAAGCTGCATTGATGTAAATCGGAGGAACAGTTAGAGGGTGTTTTTTTTTTACTTATAATATAAACAACGAAAAAAAACAGTATTGTATTTTGCAGCCTTTTTAGAAAATTGTATTTTATTCGAAACTAAAGCAGAATGTGATACATGGCGAAGTTTTACAACGGACCCTGTGTAACAGGTAACAATAATGCCTAGCACTCGCAAACGTCGTCCAGTAGAGGAGGACTCTCTATCCCTGCTATGTAAACAGAGAAGGAATAGCTTTCCGGTTATCAGTTGTATGTAAATCCGTATAAATGTCATCGTAATCATTCTACAAATAAGACCCTTTTATGTGTTTATGCGGTCTAATTGAAAGTACCCACACATAAAAATCAATTTTGTCAAGTGTGGGGCCTGTCTCTATCGATAAATAGGGGCGAGTTGCATTTGTATATACACTGATTATGACAGGGGAGTGACAAAAGACTTCATCTAAATAAGGGAGAGAAAGGACACTTCATTGAAGGCCTAAGCGGTGTGAAGCTCAGTTTGCAACTGTTTAGAGTTGCGCACGGATTTCATAAAGATGAGGGGCTTCTGCAGAATATATTATTTAGGAAGCTGGCCAGTGGCGGAATTTCCTAGATACATAGTCGCGAGATTGAAATACGTTGACAGTTCTTAAACATTTAAGGTTTTGGAAATAACACAAATAGCAATTTGTAAACGGTCTCTAACGCTTGCTGACAATACTTTGGCTACGCTCTGAGTTCTTAAAAAAAAGCAATAATAATTAAGAAAACACGGAGCAGCTTGGACGCGTAGCAAAGAATTGTCGAATGCTAGCTCAGTCGTTCGACAATAAAAATTTATCAAAAAGATTCGTAGGTTGGGAGTAGTATGGAAATGACAGAACCTCGGAGCCGGAGCCGGATCAGTGTTCAGTTTAGAGGTGGGGGGGGGGTTAGTTAGAGTGGTAGGAGGCAATTAGGGGGCGGGGCCTAAAAGTGGTAGTGGGGGCAATTGCAGTGGTGAGAGGTATTTGAAATGGCGAGAGGTAATTAGAGAAGTGGGTGGTAATTAGCGTGGTGGGTGGTAATTAGCGTGGTGGGGGGTAATTAGAGTGATAGGTAGTAATTAGTGTGGTGAGGGGGCAATTTAAGTATAATTAATTGTAATTTCAGCAACAATGAGGGTAATTGCAGTAAAAATAAAGATAAATGAAGTAACAATGAGGGTAATTGCAGTAACAAAAAGGGCAGCAATTGCAGTAACAATGGGGATAATTACAGTAAGAATGATGGTAATTGTAGTAACAATTGGGACAATTGCAGTAACAATGGGGGTAATGCAGTAACAATGTGGGTGAATGCAATAACAATAGGGTAATTGTAATACAATGAGGGTAATTGCAGCAACAATAAGAGTAATTGCCGTTACAATAAGAGTAATTGCAGTAACAATGTGGGTAATTGCAGTAACAATATGGGTAATTACAGTAACAATAACGGTAATTGCAATAAAAATAATGGTTATTAAAGCAATTATGATCACCCATCCGCCTGCCCGTTTGCCCGCCTGTTCGTCTGTCTGCCCACCTGCTCGTCTATCCGACAGTCATTGCATTATCCTATTGCACAATTATAGTATCTGTGTATTTTTTTTACAATTTCGTAACAAACATTCATTCTTGATTTTATACCTAAATTTACAAAATTATTTTACCTGCCTTATCTTTAGGGATATCTTGTACTAATTTATGAAATGAACAATTGTGACCTATCTGCCTTATCTTCATGCCGATCAACAATTGCGGTACAAATTATTTTACCTGCCTGTCTTATTTAACGAGATTTTCATGGTATTTAGTTTATGAAAAGGAGCATTGGATTGTTATTTTTTTTTAGTGAAATATTGCAGCGCATATCAGTATCCCATTTTATTTGTTTTATGATCGCAATTATTTTTGTCGAGTGTATCTTATGATTTACATTATAAGATACGGTAAGGATGTTTTGTATTGTCTGCACCATAATAAAAATGACCGTCACCCATCAGGAGGAGTCGATCAATTCACACAACAATGTCCAAATAAAGTCAATTATGTCGCATACTTTCACACTATCGGCTCATTCAACCGTTCTTAGTGCAGAATTTTATCCTATGGTTGCAGATTATTTACTTTAAGGGTTTGATTTGTATGTTGATAGTAGCCTGTTTTTTTATGATAAACATCTCTTCAACGGATTTATATACTTACTATTGTGGGTCTGAAAACTATATAAAGGCATCATAGCATCATAAGTGGGATGGATGTAAAATGCTATAAAACCTACTATTGCGCTGCGGGTTTTTTAGCTTGGTGTTAATTAATATTTTGTCTATTTTTTCTAGATAGCTGCTGTGTTTAAGACTACCCTGTGTTGTAACATATGCAGCAGTACCTACTTCAGCCATCATCAGGGGATCACATACTTCTTGTATATCTCAATGTAGGCAATGATAGCACTATCCGTAACATCTAGGACCACTATTAATTAATATTGCCCGGTTAGTAAAGATATTAAAGAATTCTTCAGGACGTTGTAAGAGGACGTTATGATTGACGCGACCAAAGACTTTTTTATATTGGTAGATGTTGTATCTAATGAAACAAATATGTGGTAAATAAAACTGGGAGGAGATATATTTAATTTACTATACAGTGCGATGTTTCATTATGTTGCTAATGTTATTGGAAGCTGATTCTATATCCGGAAATATAAAGAAAGGCTTCCCGGGCCCAGAAATGTTTATTAAGATATGACATATAAACTGCAATATACAGTACGTTTCCCAAGTCATGCTAGTCTCCCAAGCCCCCCTCGGCCGAATTTTAAGGATGCAATGTGTCGGGATATCCTTATTCTTACCTTAATAATTGTCCTTGTTTTTTACTTTTAATCGCCCTTAACATTCTTAAAATTCGACCGAGGGGGCTTGGGAGACTGGCATGACTTTACCCCCATTGTTACTGCAATTATCCTCATTGTTGCTGCAATTGCCCTCATTGTTACTGCAATTACACTTAATTATACTTAAATTGCCCCCACCACTCTAATTACCACCCACCACGCTAATTACCAGTCTAATTACCTCTCACCATTTCAATTACCTCCCACCACTGCAATTTCCCCGCCCTTTAACGTCTCGCCCCCTAAGCCACACCCCCTAATTGCCTCCCACCACTCTAATTACCCCCGTTCCGGCTCGGGCTCCAAGGTTCTGTCATTTCCATACTACTGTGGGGGTACCGAATCGTGTATACGCGCGGTTTAAAAACTTGTACCAAAATATAAATAATTTCTCATACTAAGAAATAAGGTGTTTTATCCCTCCAAGTTTCTTCTCCTGATGAATGGGATGATGGTGATTTTTTGAGGGCTAATTTTTTGTCCATCTTCTTCGATCCATTCGCTACTTGAGCTTCTAGGGTCCCACCAAACATAGATTTAAATACCACGCTACCTTTGAGCATGTTCTCGATCCATCTACAACAGGTGGAATCGAATCCACCCTCTCTGGCAGCCCTGGTGATAGAATGAAAAGAAGTGTTTTCGAAGGCCCCGTCTGTAACAAGGAAGGCCCCCAAACCAACATGCTTTTCTTCCTACGTCCTACGTACGTTATTCTCTTATGAGATGGTGGAGTGCTGTTTCTGTTGATTTTCCTGTTCGATAGGCATATATTGGTCTTAAGATCAATGCACCGTACCTGATATATCTATTAAGCAGCTTTTCCATAGTTTTAAGTACAAAACTCTCACTCGAGTTGTTTCCGATTGATCTCCTTTTGGGCGACTGCTCACTCATCCCTGGAAGTCCTATTTCCGTGGTATTGCAGTTTTGTATTCTACCAGTCGCTAGGTCTTTGTTTAATTGTTGTAGAGCCAGAGAAGTGTACACAGAGTAATTCCTCCATCGTCGCCTTCCTTGTTTTTGTAAACACTCCTGGTTCTTTGCATGATTAAACTTGCTTTTCACCTGCTTCCTCGTGTCCCTCATTCCTCCAGGGTACATCCCTGTTAGTCTATCTCGTTACCGGAGAGCAGTTATCGTTGTAAGTGGAGGTCAGTGCGTTTTGTAGTAGTTCCAGCTTGTTAACATTCCTTGTCGCGTTTGGTGGGCAACTCAGGTTTTGATCTAGGTCTGCCCTATAGGCTTTTCAGTTCGTTTTCCTTGGGTTGCGATAAGTGTCCTTGATACGAGAGGTCCCCGTTACGTTAATGCCAAAAAATAGAGGGCGGGGCTGTGTGGGGTAACCTTGAAATAATTAAATAATTTATTTCTCTAAAATGATTGTGAATTTGGCATATGGATAGTTCCTTAATAAGATGGCATGGCTGTTTGGTTCCAGAAAATTTAGGGAGGAATGTAGCAAGGCGTGTGGATTAAAAGAAATACATACACAAATATTTTTTTTCTGAAACGGTTTTAATAATTTTATCAAATTTGACACAGAATAGAATAGAACTTTATTGGTCATAAATACACATATTGTGTTTTGACAGGTCATTAAAGGAAAAATAACACTTTTAAACAAAACATGACGATCAGTGCCGTTAAGTAAAAAAAAAACATACGTATATGTATAAATGAATAAAATAATAAATAACATGTAGAGTATATAACATTGCAACACAAGAGAAATAGAGAACTAGACAGTCGACGCTAAACATACAATGAACACTAATATAACTTAGTAAGTATTTAGTAAGATAATATTTCATTAGTGCATTATTCGAAGTATTTGTACATGTCGAACATACAAACTGCGGTTTGTACACCAAACAGGTAATTTAATACATAAATAAATAATAAATACTTATAAATATCGAGATAAAAAGAAAATAAAATAAAAATTTCAACAAGAAATCACTAAGCTAAAATAGAAGAAGAGTCGGCGTTTAAAAATTCGGTTAAACTATAGAAGGGATTTTCGATTAAAAAACATTTTATGACAGCTTTATAATGACTATAATCCAGTTCCCGAATTCTGTGGGGTAACGCATTAAAGAATTTTATTGAATAGTACTCTGTCCCGTCACGTGTTTTTGATAGACGCAAAAAGTCAATGTTTAGCTGATTTTTATTACGAGAGTACGAATCTGATCATGTGGTGTGTAATTTCTTTTAATGTCTTTCACATAGAGGAGGCATTGCAATATATCAGCGCTATACAAAGTTAGAATCTTTAATTTACTGAATGAGTGTCTGCAATCGTCTCTGTAGCCTAAGCTCGCAATTACACTTACTGCACGTCTTTGGATAGCAAATACAGATGAAGTATGCGAGAAGTGACCCCAAACCAAAATTTCGTAGGTGATTACTGAATGTATTAAACCATAGTATGCCGTTAATATGGTCGTCTACGATACGCAATTTACAAGGCAGCGTACAAGAAATATATTTTTGGAAACCTTGTTACAGATAAAATTAGAATGTTTTTCCCACGTTAATTTGTTATCCATTTGGACACCTAGAAATTTTACACAATCGGTGGAAACAACATCGTCTAATGTCTGGAATCTTAAGGTAAAGAGCATTGTTTCAGTCTTACTCTTGTTTAACATTAGCCTATTTGATAGGAACCAGTCATAAATAGTTGATAGGCTATCGTTCACGCTAGATCGTAATGCCGTGGTATCCGAGTTACTGAAAATCAAGGTTGTATCGTCCGCAAAAAGAACCGATTTAGCTCTTACAGTATTATTAGGGAGGATGAGGGTTGGGCCTAATACAGAGCCTTGGGGTACCCCAAATACTATATCTGTAAATTCGGAGTTCCTGTTGTGGTGGTGCACAAATTGAGTTCTCTCTTCTAGATAAGACGTAAGTAATGGACTGACTGTCAGTGGAATATTTATAGAAGTCCAATTTTTTTAACAAAATATCATGAGATACACAGTCAAAAGTTTTGCTCAAATCTAAAAACTGGGTATATGAGATTTCACTTTGTTCGTAACCTCTATTTATTAAGTTAGTCAATGTATTTATGGCTAGTGTAGTAGATGACTTAGATCTAAACCCAAATTGACAGTTATTAAATAAATTGTACCGATCAAAATAAGATGTTATCTGAGATTTTAAGATCATTTCAAAGATTTTAGTAAAAAAGGTATAATGGAGATTAGCCTATAATTAGAAGGATCATTAATACTGGCTTTTTTATAAATAGGAATGAGTTTTGAAACTTTGTGAATTTTCGGAAATACGTTGTTTCTGATACACTGATTTATTAGATTTTTTTACCGGGATGTAGGTTTGGTATTTAATACAGTTTAGAATTTTAAGATTTATATCGTAGGGATCTTTACTGTTGGTGTTTTTTAAATTTTTTATTACATCTAGGATTTGTATGTAAGAGACTTCCGAAAAATTGAAATTACTATTTAGCTCTCCCGCTTGAGCGTTATTTAAGTAATACTCGAAGTTTCGATTAGAGGATAAGATAAGCCTTAGTGCTAGTGTGAGATAACATGGCTCGTTACTTCTAAAAAACGCAAGGACGGAGACTGTGGGGTTAATACTAAATAATATTTTATTTCTAAAACGGTTCTAAGGATTTTGGTAAAATTTGGCACATAGATTTCAAATGCAACTTATATAAATAAAAGTAATATAATCATTATTGAACATCAATATCAGGTAGTCCGACTAATTCCTAAATGGGAAAGTTTATCCGAGTTATGTCGGACCGATTTTTGTTGCTTGCCGCCATGATGTATATTCGATGCATTTTAAAAATTCCTTATATTAATGACAAAGCAAACATGGACAGCGAGATTCGCAATAGAATTAACGCTGCATCTAGAGCACTCTGGGGACTTAGAGAGAGAGTATTTGACAACCACGACCTTGCTTTGTCAACGAAAATGGCTGTCTACAGAGCAGTTGTCATTCCAACACTGCTATATGGATATGAAAGCTGGGTCACTTACCGTCGTCATGTGAAAGAATTAGAACGTTTTCAGCAAAGACACCTCAGAAGTATGATGAAAATCCGTTGGTTCCATCACATATCAAACGTGGAAGTACTCAGGAGAGCAAACAGCCTTCCAATTGAGGTGCTTATTTCAAGAGCACGCCTAAGATGGGCAGGTCACGTTCATCGTATGCATGATAACCGCCTTCCTAAATGTACCCTTTATGGTGAATTGCTAAGCGGTAGAAGAAGGCGTGGCGGTCAACGAAAGAGGTTCAAAGACGTTCTCCATGAAAATCTAAAATCCTGCGGTATTCCAGACGAGCAATGGGAACAACTTGCAGCGGACAGAACCGAATGTCGAGGGGTTGTGGCCAGCTATCAAGGAAATGTTGCTGCAAGAAGGCCGAATCCAAGACCTAACCAGGTCTATGTTTGTCCTGACTGCGGTCGACATGTGCTCTCCCGAATTGGCCTCTATAGCCATAGTCGTGTGCACTGTAGATGAATGGGAATTTACAATAGACTACACCTTTTACTTGTTTTTTATTACACACAATCTATCGACTGTAACATTTTTTTATATTCAGACTCGAGTAAAGGCTAATAATAATAATAATAATAATGGGGCGAAAACGGATCGGCAACCTCCTCGTGGTGCACCCCGGGCAACAGGCAGAGGAAACTCTGCCTGGCTGATGTCGGACGTGGATCCCAGAGCTAACCACCCTGTGATCCACGACTCTGGTTCCAACGGGCAGAGAAAGGGCCCTTCACAATCGACCCCATTCGGATGGGGGTCGGAGACAAGTTGGAGGGGCCCAACAGGACCGTCTCAATGGCAACGACCCTGGCAATGGACATGGACGCTTTAAGTGGACGAGGGAATACCGGGATGATTTGCTGACCTGCTACGAGAGCAGTGAGCCTGCGCGCAGGGGGTACATGGTGCGATTGCGCCATATCTGGTGCGACATGCACCCAGAACTTGCCACCTTCTCTGAGCAACAGCTCAGAGATCAAGTATCTTTCCTGCACAGGTCAGGCTACGTAAGGGCACCCCGACAGCAGGAAGAAGTGCCAGCCGCACTTCTACCGCGGCAAATACCAGCTGACGAGGAACATCCCAGAGAGTACACCGATGTTGACTTAAGGACAAGGGTTAGCCTTAACATCAGGGCTACCCTAAATCCACAAGAGCTGGCACGAATGGACGCGGTCATCGAAGAGGAACTTCTGGAAGATGCCGACATCTGGAAGATCAACACTGCCGTGTACAACGCCGCCAGCCAACTCGTTCCCCGCACGAGGGAGTCTACTGCCTCGAGCGGAATCGAGAAAGCTAAGCGGCGCGTACAAAAAATCGAAGGCAAAATACAGTCGGCCAGACAGCACGCCTCTCGAATCCAGAGTGTGGTGGAATATATAACAACTAATAAGGCATTTACGCCGAAAGTCCGGCGCATAGCAGCCGGAGTAAGACGCCAACACCACACTCTAAATCTAGGTGTTGCTTACAATCAAGCACCGCTGTTCAGATCGAATTCGAGCACTTATGGCAATTAAGAAGACTCTAAGAAAGCGGTTGAGGAGTATGGAGCAAAATACACTGTTCCGTACGAGTTCCTCCCGCCTATTTCAAGAGCCACCGCGTGTTGTCAACAATCCGCCGACTGTAGCAGATGTTGAAGTTTTCTGGAAGGGAATTTACGAAATGACGCGTCCGTTCAATAGCAACACTCCAGCAATCGCACACTTTCGGGCTCTGTGCCACAGAACTTTAGGAGAGCCAGAGGACGTGTGTCCGGGAATCAGTACGGAGGAAGTCCAGCAAGCATTTGTTGGCACCAAGAACTTCGCTGCTCCGGGTCCAGACGGCATAAACAACTGGTGGTGGAAGAAATTTCCTTCCACTCACCGCCATCTGGCCCGAGTTTTCAACTCATGGTTGAACGAGGGGCAGCAAATTCCGGACTGGTTTGTCGAGGGACGTACTGTGCTTATCCCCAAAAAAGGGGATCTGTCCGACCCAAGGAATTATAGACCAATCACCTGTCTGAACTCCTGCTACAAGATATTTACACGTATTTTGTATGCTAGGACACTACGGCAGGTTGATCCGGTCTTCCAGCAGATTTACGAGCAACGTGGTGCCAAGAAGGGCATGGCAGGTTGTAAGGACAGCCTTCTGATAGATCGTTGTGTCACACAGGATTCTGTGCAACGCAAACGAAATCTATCGATGGCCTGGATAGGCTACCGCAAGGCATTTGACACAACATCTCAAGAGCTACTTTTACACTTGCTCCAATGTCTTGCGGTAGCAGCACCACTAGTGAGATACATAGAACAACTGCTGCCACTCTGGAGAACCCGCTTCACCATAACATCAGGTGCGCAGCGGGTTACGACAGATCTGGTGGCTTTTAGGAGAGGAGTTTTCCAGGGAGATTCTCTGAGCCCTCTCCTCTTCTGCATCTCACTGTTGCCGTTATCTGTTGAGCTCCGCCAAACTTCCGGATACCATTGTGGGCCACCCAGCAACCGGAGGCATAAGGTCACCCATCTGTTCTATATGGATGACCTCAAACTGTATGCCTCCGGAGAGCGCGAACTTCAACACGCTCTTAGGGTGGTCGAAGAGTACACGGGGGCCATTGGTATGGAGTTTGGGTTGGACGAATGCGCAGTCGTCCACCTCAAGAGAGGGCGGTGCGGGGAATTCTCTGAAGAGGCGCAGCTAGCAGATGGAAGCATTCTACGACATCTGGATGCCGGAGAGACCTATACATATCTGGGTGTGCAACAGCATCACATCCAAGATGTGAAACAGATAAAGGGGTCTCTCCGCGGCAAGTACAGACACCTACTTCGAAAGATTTGGTCTTCCGAGCTTTCGGGGAAGAACAAGGTGTCTGCTACGAATATGCTTGCCGTTCCTGTTCTTCTCTACTCCTTTGGAGTAGTGAAGTGGACGGTAGATGAGCTGCGCCAGTTAGATAGAGATACCCGCAAGATGATGAATATTCACCGTAGCATTCATCCTAAATCGTCCGTTCCTCGAGTGTACCTCCCACGTCAACGGGGGGGGCCGAGGACTCTTGAGCCTGGAGTGTATGCATGGCCAGGTAGTACTGAGTATGGCATGCAATATCATTAGGAGCTCTGACCCGCTCCTGCATCTAGTGAGGGATCACGAAAATGCAGGTGTGGGAGCAGGATTATTCAAGGCAGCAAAAAGAGCCGCAGATGAACTTGGTCTCATATTCGACATCAGGCGAGGAGGCCGGCGAGGTGCCGACCCAGAGTCGGTCACTGAGCTTCCGCCAAATCGTCTGAAAGCCCAGATTAAAGCTGCCGAGCAGGAAAATTTGCTTAGGCGGCCACGGAAGTCCTGTCCGGTATCGGGAAACCGCAAAAAAAAACAAAAAAAAAAAGGGGAAGAACAAGGTGTCTGCTACAAATATGCTTGCCGTTCCGATCCTTCTCTACTCTTTCGGAGTAGTGAAGTGGACTAGAGAAGAGCTGCGTCAACTCGATGTAGTAACCCGCAAGAAGATGCATCTCAATAGGAGCGTGCATCCTTTTTTTTTTTTTTTTTTATACATTTATTTAACGTCGGCCTATTTCTGCTACTGAGGCCTAACACCGACGCCTGTAGACGAGCTACCCCCAACCAGGAATTTTGCCGAACCTCTTCCCTTAAGAAGAGTAGGGATCTTTTACTTGCCTAACATTTAATAGACAAGGGACCGACGGCTTTACATTCCCTCCGAAGGATGGTATATCTCCTATACAACCCTCGCCTAAGGTTGTATAGCTTCCGCGCATACACTGATATACAAGCCGCTGGAAGATGTGTGAGGCGAGAACGCGGTTTCCGTTGGAATGGTCACCAATCCAAGTACTAACCGCGCCTGTCGTTGCTTTACATCGCATACCGAAGTATGTACATAGTAAAGACGCACCTACGCTCGCCCCTAGCTTGCATCCTAAATCGTCCGTTCCACGGTTATATCTCCCACGACATCGGGGAGGCCGTGGACTCTTGAGCTTGGAGAGTCTCCATAGCAGGATGGTTCTGGAGGGAGCATGTAAGGTCATCAAGAGTTCGAATCCCCTTCTCTGCATGGTCCGATACCATGAAAATGCAGAGGTAGGAGCTTTTCTCTTTAAGGCAGCACGGAGAGCAGCCGATGAACTTGTAGAGCTGCAGAACACAACATCCTTCTGCAGCTCCATAAGGATAAGCCATTGCATAATATCAATCAATCAATCCGCCGACTGCAGATCAGGTGGAGAACTTCTGGAAAACGCTGTACGAGGAGAGGCTTCCACTCAACCGAGATTCTCCTGCCCTTGCACACTTTGAAGCCTTTTGTCAAAGGCTTCAGCAACCACAGGAAGTGTGCGAACCAATAACCCCAGAAGAGGTTCGTAGGGCTCTTGAGGGCTCTAAGAACTTTGCTGCTCCAGGTCCCGATGGGATAAATAACTTTTGGTGGAAAAAGTTATCGAGCACCCACCACCATTTGGCCAGAATTTTTAATTCCTGGTTGAATGGGGAGCAGCAAATCCCTTCTTGGGTTGTTGAGGGGCGGACAGTGCTGATCCCCAAGAACGGAGATTTGTCCAACCTTAAGAACTACAGACCGATAACCTGTCTAAACGCATGTTACAAGGTGTTTACACGCATTTTGTACATGCGGGTGCTCCACGCAGTTGAACCGGTATACGAACGGATATATGAGCAACGAGGGTCGAAGAGAGGTGCCGCTGGCTGCAAGGAGAACCTGCTGATCGACAGATGTATCACGCAGGACTCCATGCAGTATAAGCGGAACCTCTCTATGGCCTGGATCGACTACCGCAAGGCATTTGACATGACATCACATGAGCTCATTGTTCACTTGCTCCGATGTCTTGTGGTACCCGGTCTCGTAGTGAGATGTATTGAAGAGCTGATGCCACTCTGGAGGACTCGCTTTACCATAACATCGGGTAACGATAGAGTCCAAACAGAGTCGGTAACATTCAGAAGAGGAGTATTTCAGGGAGATTCCCTCAGCCCCCTTCTGTTTTGCATCTCACTACTGCCATTATCCGTCTCGCTCCGGAAAACCCGTGGCTACAACTGCGGTACCCCCGGCGACAGGAGGCATAAGGTCACCCATCTATTTTATATGGATGATCTTAAACTTTATGCCTCTGGAGAGAGGGATCTCCAACAGTCCCTTAGGGTGGTACAGGAGTACACGCAGGCTGTCGGTATGCAGTTCGGGTTGGACAAATGCGCACTGATCCATCTCAAGAGAGGACGATGCGGTGACTATGGAGAGGACGCGCAGCTCGTGGACGGAAGCATCTTACACCACCTAGGTGCCGGAGAGTCGTACACTTACTTGGGTGTCGAGCAACGCTCCACCCAAGAAGTGAGTGTAGTGAAAAACGCTCTCCGCGGCAAGTATCAGCACCTACTCCGACAGATCTGGTCTTCAGAATTGTCGGGGAAGAACAAGGTGTCTGCTACAAATATGCTTGCCGTTCCGATCCTTCTCTACTCTTTCGGAGTCAACTCGATGTAGTAACCCGCAAGAAGATGCATCTCAATAGGAGCTTGCCGTGAGGCCGTGGACTCTTGAGCTTGGAGAGTCTCCATAGCAGGATGGTTCTGGATGGAGCAAGTAAGGTCATCAGGAGTTCGGATCCCCTCCTCTGCATGGTCCGAGACTATGAAAATACAGAGGTAGGAGCTTTTCTCTTTAAGGCAGCACGGAGAGCAGCCGATGAACTTGGTCTCATCTTCAACGTCGAGCGGGTAAACCCCGACTCTGTCACCGAGTCGGAACCCGTTCGATTAAAAGCCCACATTAGAGCTGCAGAACACAACATCCTTCTGCAGCTCCATAAGGATAAGCCATTGCACGGGGTCTTCTATAAAAATATAGAAGACCTCGGCTTATCCGAAAGGCTGACCTTCGCCTTCTTAAGGTCAGCTGGGCTGAAGTCTGAGACCGAGGGATTGATAATGGCTTGCCAGGATGGTGTATTTAACACTCTCGTCTATCGACGTCGTGTCATGGGTATGGAGGTCCCTGATGTCAGCTGCAGGGCCTGCCGCAGGGCGCCGGAGACTGTAATGCACTTACTGTCGGCTTGCCCGACATACGCAGTCTCGGCCTATATTCATAGACACAACGCAGCATTACGAGTGCTTTACTATCATCTAAGGCACTCGTATGGGATAGACGAAACACCAGTGCTGCCTTACGTTCCGGGGGATATTGAGTCCGTTGTGGGGAATGAGAAGTGCCTAATTTATTGGAACTACTCGTTTCCCACCATCAGGCAAATACAAGCCAACAAGCCTGACATAGTACTCCTCGACCACCAACTCAAGACAATGTATGTCGTGGAATTCTCAGCTCCCGCTGAGAGCAACATTGTCTTGAAAGAGGAGGAAAAACGGACAAAATATCGAGATTTGCTCTTCGAACTCCGCAGGCTTTATCCAGGCCATTTTGTTAAAATAGTGGTACTGGTTATAGGAGCCCTCGGTGGAATGAGACAGGCGCTGCTTTCAGAACTAAAGATCATACCGGCATGCCGAGATTCGGCAGAGATCTTAGCCGGCAGAATGCAGAAGGCTGTCATCCTCGGTTCATTGCGTCTACTCAGGGCACACGATTCGCGGACCCGGTAGTCACTCACCCCACGGGCGTGGGGAGTGGCTATTGGTATTACCAGCTCCCCTCTGTGAGGGTCGGAGCCACAGAGTAAGGTGACTGGTTTTTTGTAAAATATATATATATATATATATATATACGAACGATGTGTGTAGAAAGTGTAAGGCAGTGGGTGAAACTATCGAACATGTCACTGGAAGCTGCCCCGCTTTGGCTACGGGAATGTATTTGGGAAGGCACAACGAGGTGGCGAAAATCATCCATAGAGAATTGGCACTTAACTTAGGACTCCTTACTAATCCACCGCCCTTCTATAAATACACACCTCAAGCTGTTTTAGAAGACGTGGAAACATTGCTGTACTGGGATAGACCAATACAGTCTGATAGAACCTTGGATCACAACCGCCCTGACATCCTGGTGATCAAAAAGAAAGACAAGAAGGCCACTATTATTGATATTGGATGCCCCCTAACCAACAACCTGCATAAAACGGAGATGGAAAAGAGGAATAAATATCAGAACTTGGCTATAGAACTTAAACACGTGTGGAGATTAGAGGAGGTTCGAATTATCCCGATCATAATTTCGGCTACAGGCGTGGTTACGAAGAAGTTCTTGAATTATTTGGAGCAATTTAATCTACCTAGAGGCCTCGCGAAGATTATCCAGAGGACAGTGATTCTTCAGACATGCCATATCACCAGAAAGTTTTTGAACGATGAAGGATAGAAAATCGAAATATCCACCGGATTAATGGGACGTGATGAATTTCATCCCCGTTAACCGAGCCGATCCCCAACAGCCATGGGCCCGGGACAGGCCCGGGTCCCCACAGAGCCGAACCCCAACGGCGCGCGCGAGGGGTCGGTGATTTTTTTCCGGCTTCGGCCGAGAAAGTTTTTTTTTTATAATAATATTATATTAGTTGAGATGTATACAAAATGCATTCTTATATTTTATTATTTTTAAAAATTCACAGATCTTGCATCCCACGAAAGTGTCTTAGGCATATTGAAAATACCAGACACAACATTTTGTTTACTGTAGTACAGTGCTTGATTAGTTAGAAATGATAAAAAAAGAGAAACGCAGTACGCACGAAGAGCCAGGAATTGCGCGTAAGTAGTACTCCTCCCATTATTTCGGATTAAGTCAATACTACAAAGAAAGAAATTTTCAATCTATTTGCAATTGTTTAAATGTATTTGCAATTGTGTATTTATTTTACATTCACTATAGTTTATATGCATTATTCCATCTACTTGTCATTCATTATTATTATTATATGTTAAGCATTTTATATATTATAAGTAGTTATATGTCGTAAGCATCGCTCAGTTTATTACTCTATATTTAGCAATTGTTTATTCGAATATTGTTAAATACGCACCTAATTTTGTTTTATTTCGCAGTCAGCGTTTTTACTAGCCATCCTATAAATAACTTTCCTCCATATTCCGTGGCCTTGCCGACCGACCTCCACAGACCTTGCAACATATACAAATCCCGGGCATGTCGCATGTCACGAAATACTCGTAACGTTTTTTTTTAAGACAGCTCCCATATACACATCACGCCCAGAAGTATTTTCAGTACTAAAAATCTCGCAAACGTCGGCAGTTTATAAATAATCGTATTTAACTGGAAACATCTCCAAATAAAATACCACTTCTTTTGACACAAATGTAAATTATTTCATAAACTGACATAATACGATTTCATTAACAATATTCCACAACATTACTTTTTATCAATTCTCTACAATTATTTAATTATTTTTGATTAATACAATTCCAGGTAGCTTGAATGTTAAATTATTTTGAAATATTATCCAAGATACCTATTTAAAATCAACCTCGCGCACAGCTCTAAAATGGACAATGGTATATTCTGTCAGCGATCCCTAGGCTGTGTCAACATAAATTAAACCTAACAAATAGTATCTGTTATAAAATGGATCAGAATTTAATCACATTTTTACACCAACAATTACCAGTTTTAATCACGCAAAAGTAATTTTAAGTTTTAATTTTCCAGCATTGTCGAGGAATGAGGTTTTTAATTTGTTTGTTTATTGTAGAATTCGTAAATATTTGCTTTATTTTAATTTTGTATTTGATGGAGTTCTGTAGTGGATTTTTTGTTAGATACTTTGTAATAATCCAAATCAGATGCATTCGTTTCACTTGCAGCGCGAGCATAGTAATTACATAAATATTGATATGATAAACTATAAAAAATGTCATGAAAATTGAAGTGGCGTTATTTCATAAGATTAATAAATTTATTATGGCTATTGTGTAAATTAATATCTTGGCTGTTCGCAACTGAATAACAACAATAATATGAAATTTAGTAATAAAAAAATGATTTTAAAATCTTACAAACAACAACTTTATTTTTGAAACATATTTATGTAAATATCCCTGACGAGTGTATGCCCTCATAAATTGCTATATTTCTCTAACTCTGCTTTCTTCGGGATTAGTAAATACAGGCATCAAAATTGTATGCCTTAAATAGGCGGAGATATCCTAAATTTACTATTATTTCGTATTTACACCCTTTAGTACAGCCCGAACGTAGGTTCAATAATTGCAACACGAATTGTCACTAACCACTAATTTATTTATCATTTAAATGACAATAATTAGTCCTTATAATGACACACTAATTATAACTTTTATTAGCTACAGACTCACTAGTACAATTCACAACACAACTTGTTACTGTTCTTTACTTATCTGATCATTTGGCACATATCAGAACTGTACTGAACTAACTATCCGATGTGCTGGTCCCGCTTCTTATATACTCCGTGGCGCTAATTCTCAATTCATTCATTTCACTCCAGGCTGTTCCAGACGACTTGTCCTCCCCTCTAGTATACTATCTTCGTAAGAGTGTGTGGACGTGCTCATAACACTACCTTTTGCATCTCGCATGCCATCTTTGCAAATTTGGGAGCAGCTTCATATATCGGACTACACCGATTATTTTAGTTCGGGAAACAGAGACTATTATTTTTTTTAGTTTATGCAACTTTTGAGAATACTTTTATAGTTAAAACCCCACAATGTAAATTACCTACTGAGTGCATTTTCGGAGAGCGCACAGCGATCGTAGCTTGCATTTATCCCCTATATAAACTGGGAGATGGTGACAGTTGATTGTCTCCGATTTCTTAACCTGTGACATTAAGGAAAAATGGGTACTAGTCCGCTGCACACTTCCCGGTCATATGCATAATTGTATTTCCACTAAAACGAATTTTTAGTGTTTTTCTCTGATATTAAAACGCTTGCCCTTTTACTAAAAGAAAGTTAAAACAAATTTAATGTCTTAGTAAGTATAGGCATGCGATTCGTATGGTACCAAAGGGCTCGAACGGACATGTGAACTTGTAAGAAAAAAAATATAATTTGCCGCGTTCTCGTGCTGCATGCCGATGAAAATAATTAAAGTTTGTGTCGTTGGCTCAAAAGTGAAAAAGTTCCGAAAATTTCAAACGATTTGGGCGTGATTTCATATTGCATGACATCTTAACTGTGGGCGATTGGAATTGAAACCGTCTAAAAACTAAAAGCCGGCAAAAACAGTCGGCATCTCTTTATTGTACATGGGCGGAGGTAAATAGAAATGCTTGTCATAAGAAAATGATAAGATTTTCGGGCGTTATTATATTATCCTCTGTTTCAAATGGTCTCCAGAAAGCCATGGTAAATTAGTAAATAATTAAAATATTTTACCTTTTATACGGTAGTAAATATTTATAAATATGAACAGTAACTAACTAAACTCCTACGCTTGATATTATAATAGGTATTTATGCGCTGCACTGGCACATAGATAGCACGATATTAGACTTCCACGTTCCAAGATAAAGAAACGATTTACGAGTTTTTTTGTGCTAGTAGGCCTGTCCGTTTTATTACCTTTAAACCAGTGCAGTCGTAGATGGTTCATTCAGGCTGATTACATTGCCAGTCTCGGACTCGCCTGCACAGTTTCAACTACCGTTCGAATCTCAATACCATTGCCAAATATATAGGACAAAATATCAAGTTCAGTACGCACGGTCCTGTGCTTTAATACTGAACAGTTTCAATTCCAATCGTATATACTTTACGTATGCTCTGAAATTCGTATAACTACTTGCAATGTTGCCAGTCGCACTATTTTAAAAGTATTTATATAATTATTTTCTGTTGTATACCTGCACTTTTTTTAAGCAATAAATAATACTATTATTTAGAATTTTTTATCTTTTTATGCAATTTTTATTAAATCAATAGTAAAAATTGACAAAAATGCCAAATTAAGGTTGAAAATCAGTCCCTTCACCCCCCCCCCCCTATTAAATCGGCAAAACTAAATGAAATTTTGTAGTACTTTACAAATCGGTGCGCCACGTAACTCTGTTCAATCTGTATTCTGAAGAGTATGGAGCCATTATAAATCACAAAATGATTTTTTCCTTAAAAAGGTTAGGGTAGGTTTCGAAATATTTTTTAACGAATAAAGTTTAATTTGCGTTAAATACTTAATTAATAAAAAGCAATTATTGCCCTTTCGAGTTTGTGCAATAACATAACGTATAAGTACCAAAACTACCGTGCTTTGTTAAAAAATACCATGAAATTTCGTAATTGTAGTATGTGAAAATCTCACACGTCTGACAGCACTGGTCAAGCAGCAATTACCCAATAGATTAAATGGTGAAATCTATTTAAATTTCTTGCAACAAACATTGCCATATTTGTTGGAAGATGTAACTTTGACGACGCGCAGACGTATGTGGTATATGCATGATGGCGCACCAGTGCATTTTAGTCTGGCGGTTCAAAATTTTTTAAATACGCAATTTCCTCAACGATGGGTTGGACGTGGTGGACCGGTTGGATGGCCTGCTAGGCCACCCGACTGAAATCCAATGGATTTTTATTTTTGGGGTATCTTAAATCGCTTGTTTACCGTGATCCAATTGACACTTTGGAACAATGGCAGCAACGTGTTTTAATGTGCATAGAGACCATAAAGAATGATCCTAATTTACCCAATGTGTTGAACGGAGTGCGTATTTCTTTACTTCGTCGTGCTGAAAAGTGTATTAATGTAGATGGAGGACATTTCGTATGTGAACAAACAACACTGGTAAGTTATCATTTGTTGCCTGTCATTGCAATTTTTTTTTGTGGAAAATTATTTTATTTCGCTCGGTTTTTAAGAACCAAAAAGTCGGTACCCTTTCTCTCCTTTGTTCATCCAAGCCGCCAATGCCGGCTCAAGAACAATCTTTTTTCGCTTTTATGACTTTTTTAAAAATAAGTGAGAAATTTCGTTCATTGACCCATAATGCAGAGGTTCTCAATCTTTTTTGTAGAAACTATTGAAATTGTTGACCTAGTTCAGTTTTTTCCAAAATGCTCCTAGAGGAAAAAGTTATATAGGTTTTTTGTTTGTCTGGTCGTTTCCCAGTACCAGTTTTTTTAAGGACATGAAACTAATTATTACATCCTGTGTTAATCGAGGAAACCATAGTGCAATTTTCCCGAAGTCGTGATATGCTGCACTTTGCAATAGGTATATGAGAAGTCTACCTAATACCGTGCATGATTTTTAGATTCCAACATTGGAAAAATTGGAAAAAGTGCCAAAAATGAAGTAGGAAAATTGTATATGATGCTACTATTAGCAAAATATTTATTTTATTGTTTTAAAGTAAAAAATACAACTTTATGCAATAAATAATAAATATTTCCCCATCATCATTATTATTATAATCCGAGCCATCAGATTCCTGATTTCGGAATTAGAATCGCTATACAGATTCGTCCTCGTCGTCAGCGTTTTCATTGTCGGAAGAGTTTGTGTCTATCTGTTCTTCATCCTCATCAGGATTATCTTCTGGAACTGCAGAAATTGAACAAAAATATACGATTGGACAAAAATGTACAATAATATTTATCTTTTAAAACGGGAGAATAAATTCAACGGGTAGAAAAATAATTATTAGTATTCCAAGTCAATTCAAATATCTTTAGGTAATGTTTAGCCAACTGTTTTGTTGTTTTCTTAAACTTTTTAATTCAAACTTTGAAGCATTGCAAATTTATCTGATTTTTTCCAAAATAAGTACTTACTTTTTTTAAAAATTTCTCAATAGCTATTTTATCGGTAAGTCCAAAAAAGCACTTGGTATGCTTAAAGATAGTACGGAACCTTTGTTGTAAATTTTATACTGACTTGATTAATTTTTTAATACTTTTTCCACATTTTTTTCAATGTTGGATTCCAGCAATATGCATGCTATTTTTTACTTGAACTTAAAACAACACTATTTTGCGAAATGTAAAAAGACATGCGAAATAAATTCACAAAAATTTTCGTTATTTTTGCAACTTTTCTTATTATTTATGATGTGATTTGCGTCTACGGCATGCATGCCATGTAAATTTTAAGGACATTTTACACTATAAAATTTGCATTTAACTTTATTTACTGTTGTTTAAGATCACGTCAAATCGTTTGAAATTTTCGTAGGACTTTTCATAAATTTTTAATTTTTGGGCCAACAATGGCATGTCAATTTTTTTGTAAGGGTTTTACGGCACAAAATTTAATTCTTTTCATCGGCATGCAGCTCGAGAACGTGGAAAATTATATTTTTTAATTAAAAGTTCACGTATCCGTTCCAATCCTTCGAGACCCTGCGAATCGCATGCCTATAATTACTAAGACAATAAATTTGTTTTAACTTTCTTAAAATAAAAAACTCGGAGGTATTGAAATTTTCCATAGAGAAATGAATCATCGAGGTGTATAACTTCTGCATTTTTAGAAATGTATGTCTCAAAAATTAATCATGTATGTTATGAGTACTGTGGTAAGAGTCATGTAAACTATTTCAAGGTTGAATTATATGATAAATACCCATTTTTAACCATTAACACAATGATCCAATCCAATTAAATGTTTGGATATCTGTAAGAAAATGCCATTCCCCTTTAAAAATACCCTTCTAGAATCTTAGCATCGCTTAAAACGTCGTCTTTAAAGTAATTCATAACATTAACCGGCATAAAATATTTCATTGCAAGTAGAGCCTGCGGCTTAGTTGAAGTATACATAAATTTCCATCAGCGATGACAATTTTCAGGATAACAATGTTATATTACAGATGGGTGAGTTCTAATCGGCTGCATGAAACAGTTTAAGGAGAGGCGAAACAATTTCGCACCTCCCACGTTGTTTCACGGCTTGCTTCATCGAAATATGATCGCAAGGCGTCAACCGTTAACAATTTTTAGATTACAAAAAGAAAACAACGCCGTCATGGCGGCTACAAGCGACTAACCATTGCAGAATATTTTCTAAATGAGTTTTAAATCGAATTGTGGCATAATCAGACTTTTATAAAGTCACAGGGTGAGCAAGAAAAGTGCCTACACTTAGTCGTGCCAATAATATATAATGTGGGTAACTTTATTTAACTCTAATGAGATTTTTCGACCAGATTAAGAAAAGACACCATTATTATCATCATAAACTCCAGAAGGATATGTGAATCTTAACCTGCTGTAAGACTCTCCACATTCTACTCTGTGTCCCGCTTACCTGTCACTTTCGCGTTGCTATTATTTTAAGTGTTGATGCCGGGTCTATTCCCTTATTGAGTTTATCCAATGCTTGACGTTTCAAACATATTTTAGTGGTGTTCAGAAGTGAAGGTTGTCGCTTCGTTACTCAATGTGAAAGAAGACTGGGAAAATTGCATACGCATACAATCATCAGACGCGCGAAATAGTTAACACCAAAATAACCCACTACTTTAACGTCCTCGTCCATCTATCGGATGGACGGATTTATCTCGATGCTTTCTGCAAGGCCTGCCGATAGGCTTCTAGTTGGTTAATCTTCCATCATCTGCTGATTTCCCATTCTTATTAAGTGCAGCATCCTTCAGAGTTTTGCTCTACTTCTAGTGTACATTCTTGTTTATAGAGCCGATGATTTAATGAAACATCCTTTACTCAAAGATGAACATTGCCCGATTGTCCCTCTTGATCAGAATCTAAAGTTCAGCCTCGTAAACTAAAATTGACCTCAGACAGAAAGGTCTCATAAATAAATAAATACATTTACGGATTCTTTTTGCCATATTAGTGCAGTGGCGAACCGGTTTTCAGAGGCCAAAAATCGACAAAATTCTAAGCAGTATATGTATGGTTGGAAAATTTAGGATTATATAAAAATGGGGGAAAATCGATTGGACCCCAACAAATAACCGAAAGTAGGGTGGAAAATGGTGTGCGTGTTCAGTTAGAGCAACGAGGAGCAGCAGTAGGCAGCTTTCAATGAGAACCTAAAGATGGCAGATGAGACTCTGCCGAAACGTCGTTTAGACAACCGTGATTCCTGGAGGAGTCGACCATCGACGCGGCAGAGCACCCGTAAAAATAGTTTCTTAGACCACCTGAATAGTATCCACGATAAGATCAAATTTACCATGGAGGTAGAAACAGAAAGCAAACTTAATTTTTAGACGTATTAGTGAAAAAGAAACAAGACGCTAGGTCTCACAGTATACAGAAAACCCACTCATACGGACAGATATCTAAATGCGGCATCACATCACCATCCAGCACAATTAAATTCAGTAGTGGCAGACGTCGACCATATCAACGAAGAGATGTCGTCCCTTCAGAAAGCTCTAACGAAAAATGAATTTTCGAGGTATACAATACAGAAGTCGCAAGACCATACAGACAAAAAAACCCAGGAGGAATCTGAGAAACCAGTGCAAAAGCATATCTACCTTACGTGAAAGGGACGACAGATAAAATTGGCAAACTTCTACGTAAACACAACATAGAAACAATATTTAAAACAGACCGAAAAATCAGTGCAGTCCTCCGTAATCCAAAATCAAAAACTGCCCTAGAAAAGCAAGGAGTATACGAAATCCCGTACCAAGATTGCAACAAATCATACATAGGACAGACCAACAGACGTATTAGTGTAAGAAAGGAAGAACATATGAATGCAATACGAAAAGAGGAGAACACATCGTCCCTAGCACAGCATGTAAAATCCACAGGACACAAAATAGACTTCGACAACACCAGAACAGTAGCTAATACCGCGCATTATACGTCAAGGATTACTAGAGAGGCCGTAGAGATCGAAAAAGGACCACAAAATCTTAATAAATGAGATGATACGCAGAGATTGCCCAGTTCTTGGAAGCCCGCTCTTGTGGGAAAATACGTAACCAAAAACACACGACGATCCACTTTGGACGAACCAATCACGAGAAGGCATATTCAAGTATTGACAAATAGTGAAGAAACACAGCAACCTGCCCGAAATGGACCTATCACGAGAAATCAGAGCCGAACGCGGACCAATCAAGGAGAACCGCGGCATTCTGCGGCACCGATTGGACACGAGGATGCCCGACCACCGGCGAGAAGTCACGTGGAGTGTGACGTTTCAGCGAGGCCACTTGTCGGGTTGGCTCAGGCGCCCGCCACGCTTACCACAGGTGGTGGGGGACCGGTAACACGTAGCCAAACGCGCAGGCGCGCCTTGGACTGGAGCATATATAAGGAGCCGCACAACGCGGGGAACGTCAGTTCAGTCCGAGCAACGAGGAGCAGCAGTAGGTAGCTTTCAGTGAGAAACTGAAGATGGCAGATGAGATTCTGCCGAAATGTCGTTTAGACAACCGTGACTCCTGGAGGAGTCGACCATTGACGCGGGAGAGCACCCGGAAGTTGTAATGTTTTTGTATTGTTTTTTATTTATTCCTTTTATTAATAAATAATAATAACAAAATAAAAAATCTGAGGACCCACTAACTAATAAGGTTCAACATGGAAAAATTAAGCGGATTCTAATACATCAGTTTTGCAAAATCTCCCGTAACATCGTGAACAGCCTCTCGAAGAACCAAAAGCTAGGTAGCCCTTCCTGTTCTGCAATACTTCTTTGATAGCAAAACGCGGTCAGGAGCTGAACTGAAAACAATCGACAAAAACCATTCAAGGTCATCAACAGAAAGTATCACACTACCAAGGGAGATAGATGGTAAAGGAATCAGGAATATATTCGCCGCCTTTCACCAACAGATTGACAGCTTAAGGAAATACTTTCACTCTAAAACTATCGGTCTGCATAGGACGGCAGCACAGACCGACTTGGGATACATTCCACTCAATTTCAGCAAAGGAAATTCACTATATCACCTGACAAAAAAATACGGAAATGAAGATCAAAGAAACCCGATGGCAGATCCTTATATGACCTACAAAACCAAGACGTAGATTCAATATCCTAAGTAGATACGTTGGAGAATGGAGACGTATTCCTAGAAATAGAAGAAGTCATAGTTACTATCCAAAACGGCTTAATAAGCAATGAGTACTACAATGCAATGATTATTAATAACCAAATTAGGTTCTGGCTTAGTTTAACCCTCGGTATATTTGCAATACGGTAAACTAACGTAGATTATTCACCTACAGAGAACCAAAATACAATTGTTAAAATGTCTGAGAGTATTTTCATTCATCCATTTCAAAAGATTTACTTCATCTAAATTAATATTATACCAAAAAATAAGCTGTTAATATAAGAACATAAATCAGAAACATTAAGTAACCTAATGGCTGTAAAAAGAATGTAAGGAGCACCTATAACAACCTTTTATTACGCTGATATTTTACGAGAAAATCATCTGATAAACACTAAACATAAATTGCTTTTATAAGTAAAGCTTTTTAATAATGGCATCTCTGAAATGACCCAGGTTGGCTGTTGGTGAAAAGAAAAGGAAGACATTGTCGCAATAAATTTAAAATATAAAGTGAGAGGCTCATTGGGGCTCGGTGTCGACAGTTACATTACAATGTTTATGTGTTGAGGAGCTCGAGTGTTAGTGGGGCCTTCTTTGTGCCGCTAATTTCGCTACTGTCTGCGCGCTATCTGGCCAGAGACAAGGGCGCGCCTAATTTCTTATTTAGGAAATTTTAAGGAAAGTTAACAGCTTGCATCCATATCGGTTATAACGTTACATTGACATAATGAAGACATGAAACCAGATTTTTATTTTGCTTTAATATTGACAACAGCGCAAGTGGGAATATAGCTGAAAATTAATTCCATAACTTTGCTGTTTAGGCCACTCTTCAGGCATTCGATTAAGCAACCACGATATTATACATTTTCTAATGTATTTAACATCAAAAAGTGTGTCTAGATTTTCAGAAGCGAAATTATAGAAAAAAACCAAGAAAGCAAAATACATGCTTCTTTGTTGTAACTCAGAAGGGGGTATTGAGGGAAGGATAAAAACAGTGAAAATTGGCTAATTATTATATTTTGTTTCCTCAAAGTTAGTATCAATTAGATATCAAAAACCAAAATATCAACCATAAATTATCATATAACGAAAAAATGCCCAAAAAGTAGCCAATATAATCAATCAACCGCAGTCATATATTTCGTCGTGTATTCGTCCCTTCCTGAGAAATTTAAATATCTCGCCTACGGCTTGTGTCGTAAATCATCTGGGTGAATGTGAACGATCCATCTTTTTGAGTCTGAAGGACTTCTACTATATTTTCCAAAAAATTAATATCAACGTTCACAAAGAAGGGTTCAAAACGACTGTTTCAGATGGAGAATAATACAAAATCTTTACTTACTGTTCGTTTATGCTTAACTGCTTCACTGATGGTATCAATTGGACGTCGTAACACTATAAATCTAACACAGTAAGTACTAACACTTTCTTAAAATTAAACCTGAAAGGGAATTTTGAAAACACAAGAAAAAGACAATATAAAGTTCAAAAATATATATTAAAACTCTTTAAAAAATCATGTTTTACAACAACTTCAAGAAAAATGTTTTTGATAAACAACATGTGTACAACACATGGTAAGGAACGACTTATAATGTACCAACTACCATCCAATATGCGATTTTTTGAGCTAACGATTACACAAGAAGATTCAAGAAAAGTTCAATGTTTATAAATTTTTGGTGGGCTTTTGCTTGCCTGTCTATTTACGTATGTACAGTTCAATATCAAGCTCCTCGGAGCTTAAAAATACTTGAATCGCAACGAATTATATTTTGTAATTACAATTTCATACGTTCAGGCAAGGCGGTTCCATGCACATATGAGTACATGGTAACTATATTCTGACACCGAATCACTGAGGAACCAATTCAATTCAAAACTTCTTTATTTAACAGTAACTTATACAATAATTACCTCCCCAAGGCCTAACCCGGGTCCGACCGTGCAACCACTGCGTTATTCGCTGTGGCGGATTGCAGGACCGGGCGGACTAGGCCTGGTTCGGTTTTAAAACAATTAAAACTTATACCTAGGCTCCTTCTGCAGAATGCAGATTAATAAAAGGTGATCAAGTTTACAAACATCTAAAAAAACAGATTCAACAAAACTTAAAATTACACTTTTATTAGTAGCTCGCGCACTTCACTGTTTCTAATTTGGCTGTTGACGCTGGTACCTCAATCTGGACGAGGAACCATCTGCGAGACGTGCAAATGCCGGGCTGCGCATAGGCTGGCCTAAACTTTGGTTTAAAAAAAATTTTGGATTTCGGAAAACTTTGATTTTGTTATAAAATTTTGATGGAAAATGAATTTAGAGACAAAAATGCAAAAAGAGACAACGAGAAACAAACGAGACAAAAAGAAACAAGCAGAAAGGAAGGGGGGGACAGGAAAGATTTAAAGATGTAAAGGTATGAAATATCAGTAAGGTGGATAGGGTAAGCGAAAGTTATAGTTGTTGAAGTTTAGCTATAGAGGTTGCCGGAAGATCGGTAACGTCTGGTACGGTAGGGTGTGTTTAATCTGAAATGGGGCATTATGCTGTCTAATTTGTGTTATGTTTCTTGTTAGTGGACTATCGCCCAGTTTGAAAGAGTAGAATTTCTGGGAGGTATCCTGGACGTAGTCCGCTATTGGGGTTATGTCGTGGCAAAGTGCGTACAGGTCTCTGAGGGAGGTGTACCTTCCAGAATTAGAGATGAGGCGCATAAATTTGTGTTCTAACACTTTTAGTTTCCTCATTGTCATGACCGGTATGCTGCACCTCACCGGCGCCGCGTATGTGATGGATGGCCTGACCACCATCGTGTACAACATTTTTTTGTTTTGTCTGTTAAGTCTGCTACCCCTGACCATGAGTGGATACAGACACCTGGACGGGGAGTAGACCGTCCGTACGGTCTCATTTATATGTGTGTTAAACGTCAGTCGCTGGTCCAGTCTGACCCCTAAGTACTTCACGCACCTCTTGGTTGGAATTTTGTTTCCCCGGATCGAGATTGGTGTTAGGATTTTGTTTTCAGTGAAACGGAACGTGAAGACTATCGCCTCCGACTTCTCAGCGTTTACCCGAATCTTCCACTGGCCGTAATACGCCGTGGCACGGGCCATGTGCGCCTTCAGCAGCATGTTCGCTGCTTGGGCATTATGCGAATGCGCGTACATGGCCGTGTCGTCGGCGTACTTGGCCAGCTTCGTAATCGGGAACTCTGGGAAGTCGGAGACGTATAGGTTGTACAACTTTGGCGACAGGCACGATCCTTGCGGGAATCCCGCGCGAATGTCCCGCCGTGTTGAGAGTTTGTTATTCACTCGAACCTGCAGGGATCTTCCTGTCAAGAACGAGTGAATGAGTTTTATGAAGTAAGTCGGAAAGTTGTAGTCGTGTAGTTTGTAGAGTAGTCCCGGAATCCAGACGGTGTCGAACGGCTTCTCAATATCGAGGAGCACCATGGTGGTGTTCTTCCCGAGGTTGTATTGCATTTTGGCGTCGTTAACTATCCTAACGACTTGCTGAACCGTGCTCCTGCCTCTCCTGAAGCCAAATTGGGTCTCATCGTTGATGTGAAGTTCTTCCTGCACAGTGTGGAGTCTGGTCAGGACAACCTTCTCCACCAACTTGGAGATCGCCGGCAGTAACGAGATGGGCCTGTAGCTGCCGGCGAGCTTCGCATTCTTATTTGACTTAAGAATGGGCACGACCACGGCGCACTTCCAATGACTAGACCAGTATTGTAGCCGCAGAATCGCGTTAACGATGTTCGTCAACTGCATAATACCTTTCCTCGGGAGATATTTGAGCAGCTTATATTCGATGCTGTCTTTTCCCGGGGCTTTATTGTTCGGTAAGTTTATGACAATGTCTGCTATTTCCGAGGGCTTGGTCATGACCTTCAGAAATTCTCGTCTTGTCATCTGTATGTCATGACCAATTATTTCGTTTATGTCATTTTCAATGCGGTCGTGCTCAAAATTATTTGGAACGTTAGTGTTGTGTATACTCTCGAAGTGTACAGCTAAGTCGTTCACTGAGGAACTGGCTTAGGGCAAATCCCGTTAGAACCCATCATTTTCCCGTCAAAATCGACTGCTAGGAAATGATAGGGGACCCTTGTCGCTAAAGGCTATTTTCGCGAAAACTTTCGATATACTTTGAATAGAGACTGCATTAACTTGTCCTCATATTTAACACAACGCATGAGTTGCAGTGCTTAACAACGTGGATTCGTAAAAGGGTCAAATTTTGTTACTGTTTCTAAATTTTTCTGGTCGGGGCGACATTACGTCCCCGTGCAGTGATATTTACTACACTTTCTAATATTACACTCCTTGATGAGTTATTGAAATTTTTGCATAAAAATATGATTAAAAATATAAAAACCTCTTCCAACGATATTTTTACGTGAAGCACGCTTTTCATTCAGTCGGATTTTGTTACAGTTTCGAAAAGTATATCGAGGGTTTTATCGTGTTCTTTAACATGAATAGTAGCCATTATAAAGGGTGGGCCATTGAAAACGCGCTTGTACTATTTTCTTAATGTAGGTCATCAGTACCATCACAATCTGCAGTTTAATTTCCTTTATCTAGTGGTGGGAAAGCAATGAATTGATATTTAAAGTTTAATCAGTTATGTCGTTAGTGAAATCTCTGTGGTTTGTAATAATGTTTGACTAAACTTTTACCATTGTTAATATTATTCCTCTAATATATTACGGAAATAAAGTAATTCACTCTACTGCCATATTTATTTATTTATTATACGGGAAAACCCCCATTACAATGGTAATAAAAATATACAAAAATAAACAACAGAAACAAATAAGTATGAGCAAACGAAAAAATACTACAAACTAATCGACAACAAATACAAATATAAATAACAATATGAATTAATTTTTGATATTAATACAATGGAAGATACCTAATCTTGTTTTCAAATTGATTTCATGACAAGTCAAATAAATCCAAATTGTAATGGTTAATAACTTGTAGGATTCTGTCAAAAGGCGAATGGTTACCATAATTAGTAGAATGAAAATTAACATAAAAAATATTATTATTTCTCAATAAATGCTTGAGAATGTTAAATTTAATAAGAGCTAGCAATTTAGGACACGAAACAGAGGTTAGTTACAATTCTGCGAGCTACCCATGTTGAGTTATGACTAAATATCATTATAATTATGGGTGCTTATTTGGACAATTCATTTTAAGTATGCAAAACCTGAGAAAGTTGTTTTGAACCCGCTCAAGAGTTTTTATATGGACAGAGTAAAGCGGAGACCAAACCATAGAAGCATAGTCCAAACGTGGCCTAACAAGCGAATAATACACACCTTTAATTGAGGATAGATAACTCACTACAGTTTCTTGTGAGAAACCCCAACATTTTTGAGGACACGACTGACACTTTATTGATGTGATCCTCAAAATTAAGGTTAATATCAAAAGTAACTCTCAAATCTTTCACTGAAGTTACAGATTTAAGGAAAGAGTTTTGAATAAAGTAAGAAGTGTTAAATGCCTTAGAGTGTTTAAAGAAAGTTATGTAACAACATTTGCCGATTTTCAAATATAAACAGTTGCTACTACACCATTCAGATAAATTATTAAGATCCTTCTGAATTAAAAATGAGTTACGTTCAGACTTAATAGTTCTAAATAATTTGAGACCAGATGTTATTCACAAACAAATTGAATAAAAGAGGAGCGCACTGAGACCCTTGTGGTACTTACTCCTGATAAAACATCGATCGCTATATTACCCTTGGCGCATTCGCCAAAATTAACAATCATTAGACTATGCTCTTCAATATAATTTTAAGAGTGTTAGAGACCATCAACTAATATGTATTTAATTATAAACTTCTATAATTAAAGAATATTAAATAAATTAATTTACCTAAAGAAAACGTAACGTAAATCAAATGAATAGGTAGTAATAATAATTTTCAATGTTTACTACGACCAACTGTCCTTGTGCTTGAACGTGAAAAAGGCGCTTATTGTTGTATTTGTCATAATAATTTCAGTATTTATTGAGTTCTCTTACATTCTCTCTATTTTTCTTCTCACAAAGTAGCCTTTTCTTTTGAATGGCAACGGTATGTAGTGAGGATAATTTCTTAGTCACTTCTTAATAACAGTCCTTGTCTATAAGCTTAAAGAAACTGCTGTTTTATCATTTTTCCTTGATGAAACTTATAATACTACTTCAGTTAGGTATATTAAGAGTATCTAATAACACCGGGCATAAAACAATGTCTAAGCTAAAGATAAATGAAGACAGTTTATATTAAAAGTCGACAAATATTCGGTTTATACAAAATAAGGCATATCAAGTGCAACACAAACATGTTACACCACATTTTTTTTATTTTGCAGATAAATCAATGAAACTTGTGGCGTTAAAGTGTTGACATTCTTGAACAATCCTTTTTCGTAAATCATCTAACTAGCGAGTTTGTCTGAGTTGTATAGACTTCGTCTTCAAATAGCCCATAAAAATCTATAGGAGTAAAATCTGGCGACCCAGGTGGCCATTTCATCATCTGACCTCTTCTACCTATCCAACGACAAAAAATTCTTAGCACCGATAGTATGACGCTAAAACAAAAATGAATGTGGAACTTAGTAGGGGAGAAAGCTGGAAAAATTAAGCTTAAGACGAGTCCAGAAATTACAATCCAAAATAACTTAACTTCTAATAAATATATCGTAAGTAATTTCTTTGGCTAACTTTTTTCAATAGGAACTGATACTGCAATCCAAAATCATTTTGATGCTAACATATCCGCTGAATGCACTACTATGGTCACAAATTTCTTCTTTTTATATCGGCATCTGAGAAAGATATAATCGCTGCAATGCAATAGGCAATTTAAAAAATACAGTGAATGCTGTAATTAACTGTAATCTCTACAAAAACAATATAAACTGTAAAATATTATTTAGCCTTTAGCATATAGAATTAATTGCTCTATTAAACTTGGAGAGTTCTCTAGTGATTTGAAAATTGGTATAGTTGTACCGGTCTATAGGGAATATGATTATGAAAATTATCGTCCAATTGCTATTCTATGTACGGTTATCGAAAGAATAATTTATAATAAAATAATGTTATTTTTAAATAAATATAATGCAATAACAAAGTGTCAAAGTGGATTTGATTCTAGTAGATCTGCAGAAACCTCTGTCTATGATTTTCCCGAATATTCAGGGTATCCCAGGTCTATTTAAACAGGCAGTATCTCGGAAACGGTTAGACATATAAAGAAATGTTTAACAGAAATGTTATTCTGTTTAAAAAGATGCATTTAACCATTTTATTCTCAAATGTACAAGCCCCCTCAAAAAGATGGCAAGTTATGCAACTTTACTTTTTCAAATGGAACACCTTGTATATTCTTGCATTTTTTGATTATCTTTTTATATCCAAACAAATTTTATTAACCGTGATCTATACCTATCATTAACAATTTACGATATATCAACGGTTTAATCTAGATTCAGTCATATTCCATATTCTTAAACTACTAAGGCTAACTACTAACATACAAATTACATACAAAAACAAAAATTATTGACTATCATTCTGTGGCAATTTCACTGACAGTTGTTCATTTTAAGACTCTATATCATTTTCAAATCAGTAATATACCGTCACTGTTTACATCTAATGAATATGTTGATATGCTATTTATTTATGGTGAGTGTGGAAGAAAGTCACGAGCCGCAGAACAAAAGTATAGAGAAAGATTTCCTAATAAACGTGTACCATCTCGTCAGACATTTAGAAATGTGGAAAGAAAAACGCGTACTAGTTCCTTTCCAAGTCCCATAGGAGTTCAGCATGCCCGTCCAGCAAGACAGGAACAAAATGTCATTAATGTTCTTGCGTTTATAGTAATCAATCCACATACCTCTGTTCGCAGTATTGCGGAAGAGATTGGTATAAGTAAATCTTCGGTGCACACAATTCTAGTAGATCATGGACACCATACTTACAAAATCTGCTTAGTTCAAGATTTAAGACCTAATGATTACAATAGACGTATGGAATTCATTGCCAACTTTATGGTATAATTACGTGATGATCCTCTGTTTATCAATAAAATTATGTGAACTGATGAATCACGATTTCACAATAATGGTACGGTTAATCGACATAACAGTCATTATTGGTCAGTGGAAAATCCTCGCTGGATAAGAGAAACCCACTTTCAACCTATTTGGGGAATTAACGTTTGGCGCGGCTTATTTAATGGGCGATTAATTGGACCATACTTTTATGAAGGTATCCCGAATGGTGACATATATTTGAGGTTTTTAAGAAATATTATTCCTGGTCTTGTGGAAGAAATTCCAATAAATCAGCGCCTCACTATGTGGTGGTAGTAAGACGGAGCACCACCGCATAATTCGAACCTTGTAACACGCTTCCTGACTGAGAGATTTGGTGGGAACTGGATTGGTAATCAGGGACCTGTTATGAACCCCTAGATTTTTTCTTATGGGGTCATTTAAAACAAGTTGTATACATTGAGAAACCAAATTTACAGCAATTTCTAAAAGAGCATTTACAATTTACATGACACAAATAGAAATAGTATTTACAAATAAACTAGAAGGGAAATCACTGAAGGATTAACTGTTCTAGAAAAGCTGTAGGTAAGTAATAAACTAGATTTGTTATGTAGAGTGACGCTTAAATTCTTTATTTCTTTGTCAATTTGTGGAGAAATGTCACCGTCTTGTGGTTGAGTAGGAGTAGCTTATAGCTAGACTTCGCCATACTTCGGCTGCATTTTTCCATACAAAGTTTTTATTGTTTTTTTTCTTCGTATGTATTGTTTGATTGTGTTCATGATTTTTTTTTGCTGCAATAAAGCCGATTTTTTTTTTTTTTTTTTTCGGTTTCCTGATACCGGACAGGACTTCCGTGGCCTCCGACACCACACGGAAATCGCGCCGGCGATTAAAATTACAGCCACTCCCCACACTTGTAGGGTCAGTGACTGTAAACACCCGAATCGTGTGCCCTAAGTAGACGAAGGGACCCCAGGATAACTGCTTTCTGCATTTGGCCTGCTAGCCATTCAGTAGACTTCTGACAGGCCGGTATGGTCTTCAATTGCGAGAGCAGCGTGGGCTTCATACCCCCGAGTACACCGATTATGAGGACGACCATCTTGACTGAGCAGCCTGGGTACAGCACTACGGGCTCGTACCGGAGATCGCGATATTTAGTCCGTTTTTCTTCCTCTTTCAAGGCGATGTTTGTTTCAGCGAGTGCCGAAAACTCGATGACGTACATCGCCTTGGTTTGGTGGTCGAGGAGTACTATGTCAGGCAGGAACGAGTAGTTCTAGTATATCCTGCACCTCTCGTTCTCGACAACGGGCTCAATATCTCCGGGGACGTAAGGCAGCACTGGTGTTTGGTCTACTCCGTACGAGTGCCGTAGATGGTAGTAGAGCACTCGTAATGCCGCGTTATGGCGGTGGATGTAGGCCGAAATCGCGTATACTGGGCATGCAGACAGTAAATGCATGAGCGATTCCGGCGGCTGACGGCAGGTCCTGCAGCTGATATCAGGAACCCCTACATCCATCACACGGCTTCGGTAGACCAAGGTATTAATAATACCATCTTGGCAGGCCACAATGAATCCCTCGGTCTCCGACTTAAGCCCAGCTGACTTCAAAAAGGCTAAACCCAGCGTTTCTATGTTCTTATAGAATACACCGTGCAGGGATTTATCGACATGCTGCCTAAGCATATTTGCCTGCTCGGCAGCTTTAATCTGGGCTTTCAGACGATTTGGCGGAAACTCAGTGACCGACTCTGTGTCGGCACTTCGCCGGCCTCCTCGCCTGATGTCGAATATGAGGCCGAGTTCATCTGCGGCTCTTTTTGCTGCCTTAAATAATCCTGCACTCACACCTGCATTTTCGTGATCTCTCACTAGTTGCAGGAGCGGGTCTGAGCTCCTAAGGATGTTACATGCTACCCGGCCATGCATACTACACTCTAGGCCCAAGAGTCCTCGCCCCCCCCCCCCGTTGACGTGGGAGGTACACTCGAGGAACGGACGATTTAGGATGAATGCTACGGTGAATATTCATCATCTTGCGAGTATCTCTATCTAACTGGCGCAGCTCATCTACCGTCCACTTCACTACTCCAAAGGAGTAGAGAAGAACCGGAACGGCAAGCATATTCGTAGCAGACACCTTGTTTTTCCCCGAAAGCTTGGAAGACCAAATCTTTCGGAGTAGGTGTCTGTATTTGCCGCGGAGAGATTCCTTTATCTGTTGCACATCTTGGATGTGATGTTGTTGCACACCCAGATATGTAGAGGTCTCTCTGGCATCCAGATGTCGTAGAATGCTTCCGTCTGCTATCTGCGCCTCTTCAGAGAATTCCCCGCATCGTCCTCTCTTGAGGTGGATGACTGCGCATTTGTCCAACCCAAACTCCATACCAATGGCTCCCGTGTACCGTTCAACGACCCTAAGAGCGTTTTGGAGTTCGCGCTCTCCGGAGGCATACAGTTTGAGGTCATCCATATAGAACAGATGGGTGACCTTGTGCCTCCGGTTGTTGGGTGGCCCACAGTGGTATCCGGAAGTTTAAGCCGATTTTTTATTATTATTATTATTATTTACAAAAATGCTTGTGCGTGTCTATAATATAATCTTAATGATTTAAAAAATAGGATAACTCATGCTTGCCGCGAAATAACCCCAGATGTCATAAGGAATTCTTATACACGGGAACTTTTAAGAAGGTATGACGTGTCAATCTTGTGTCAAATAGAATATTGGCGACAATTTGAGCATCTTTTATAATAATTATAATATTTACTGTGTTTTGTATTGTAGCATGTTAGTAAAAAAATGTTATCCCAAAAATTTAACTGCAAATACCTCAACAATGATTAGTGATAGGTATAATAGGACAAGGTTAATAAAATTTGTTCGAAAATAAAAGGAAAATCCAAGAAATCCAAAAATATACAGGGTGTTCCATTTAAAAAAGTAAAGTTGCACAACCTGCCGCCTTTTTGAGGCGCCTTGTATATTTGAAAATAAAATGAGTAAATAAATGCATCTTTTTAAATAGAATAGCTTTTCTATTGAACATTTCTCTGTATGTTTAACCGTTTAAGAGGTAATACTCGTCTAAATAGAGCTGGGACAGCCTGTAGACATGAATTAATTGAAAATAGGAAATTAGTTGGTGCTCTATTTTGATGGATCAAAGACATTTAACTGTCTTGAATTCGAATTTATTGAAAAAATAAAACTATATGCTATGTGTATTAGTGGGAAATTCCTATTATGGATAATATCCCGTCTAAAGTATTGAAAATTGGAAACATTTTTCTAACAAATAGAAACTATACTTGGTCTCCCGGATGGATTTGTACAGGATCTCAGGTTTTAATTATTTACCAGTGAAATTCTACAATTTATATTATAATGTAGACAGATGAAATAACGCTAGGATTTGATGCAGACAATCCAGCTGATCTACACGATAACTTTATTTCTAACCAATTCATCAACTACGGTTGGAAAAATGGTTTAATTGTCAATGCAAATAAAATAGTTGCCGTGAATTGCAACAGAAATATAACTAATCATAGTTTCGATATGAAGCCAATAATATGACGGGGCGAGTGTAGGTACGTCTTTACTATGTACATACTTTGATATGCGATGTAAAGCAACGTCAGGCGCAGTTAGTAGTTGGATGGGTGACCGTTCCAACGAAGACCGCGTCCTCGCCTCACACATTTTCCAGCGGCTTGTATATCAGTGTATGCGCGAAAGCTATACAACCTTAGGCGAGGGTTGTATGGGGGATATACCATCTTTCGGAGGGGATGTAAAGCCGTCGGTCCCTTGTCTATTAAATGTTAGGCAAGTAAAAGATCCCTACTCTTCTTAAGGGAAGAGGTTCGGCAAAATTACTGGTTGGGGGTAGCTCGTCTACAGGCGTCGGTGATAGGCCTCAGTAGCGGAAATAGGCCGACGTTAAATAAATGTATTAAAAAAAATAATAAAAAAATAATATGACAATATAATCTTAGCCTTCAAATAAATTTTTAGGAATTTAATTTGACTCTGGCTTAAGTTGTAATGCAATATTGAATATACAGGGTGTCCCAATTGTTCCTCAAAGTCCAATATCGGCCTAATTAGAAGATTTTGGGAAATTATTTTTTTATGGAAGTGTATGGTAGTTTCAAAAGGCGCACATTTTAAAAATATTTTGAAATAAACAGGGTGACTCACCACATCGGAGCATCGTCGAGTTATTTTTTTTTAAATGTAACCCTATATATTTTCACATTTATGAATTCAGTGTAAAATGACCTTTCCAATGACCTCCCCATTTTTTGTTTTTGGCGTGGCGTTGCCGAGTTATATGAAAAAATATGAAAATTTTATTTTATTAATTAAGAAGATTTATTTTGCAATTATGTAGACAGGGATGTACTACAACGACACAACCACCAAATATTGATTATAATTATACAGGGTGTATTTTATACTAGCGCTAATAATTCAGGACATTTCAAAGTGAATTTTATCAATTTTTTCAAATGGAACACTCTGTATATTATTGTATTTTTGAATGGGCAAGTTAATTCTCTAAGATTTTTGTGAATAATATTCTATATCTAAAATCGATATTTACTTTTTCATTAAAAACCGCTAAACTATAATACTTTCATTTCGAATTGATCTAGTAGGCATGATTTTGATATAAAATGAGAATAATTGAAAGTTATCTTACTGACGTTTAATTATTAACTATTGTGACAAAGTATTTACACTTATTTTAAGTTATAAATTAGTTTAAAATTTGCACTTTCCAATAATGAATTTTTTGAGAGAAGAAATGGTCGATATGGTTTATGTTCTGGATGCGAGTGATAGAAACTGGTTGCTATCAAATCGAATTTATAAGAGACGATATCCGGAAAGAAGACGACAGCGCTCTAAAAAATCATTTGAGAGGTTGATGGAACAATTTGACAATACTGGGAAAATGAGAAAAAGGAACGAACAAAAAATGTTGTAAATGAAGGAAACGAAACCGTCATACTTTTGAGCATGATTGAAGATCCTCATCGCAGTATAAGATAATTGGCAAGAGAAAACGATATAAACCGATCTTCAGTCCATGGAATCCTACAAATAACAAATTTCATCCCTACCACGTTCAACTAATGCAGAACTGATTGATAGGGATTAGGGGTCAATGGGCAAAACAAAAAATAAGACAACAAAGAAATTTTTTTAACTTTGTTTTGTTTGCCGATGAAGCAACATTTCATAAAAATGGACATGTTAATAGTAATAATTTTCATTATTACGACACAACCAATCCTTACATCTCACGAGCAAATAGCCAAATAAGATGGCCGTTGAATGTTTGGGATTATCGGGGGATTATGTGATAGGACCACATTTGTTTTGATGAACGTGTGAATGGTCAAATTTATTTGGAATTTTTGCAAGGCGGCTTGGAAGAATTACTGGAGGATACCCCCAGACATATTAGGAAGCGAATGTGGTACCTCCATGATGGAGCACCTGTGCACCATATTGCAGCTATTCACGAACATTTAAACGACGCTTTTCCATATGGTTGGATATGAAGAGGAGGACCCCATACTTGGCATGTCAGAAGCTCTGGTTTGGCCAAAATACACTTCCTTTTTGTGGAGATATATTAAGGAGCAAGTGCACAAAGCTCCTATAACTACAAAAGAAAATATAAAAGAAAGAATAAGGGAAGGTTTTTCTGGAAATTGCTGTAGATATTTTAAGAAATGTTGGTAGATCATTCGAGAATCATCTACAGAAATGCATAGATATATTGGGAGGGCACTTTGAACAGTTCCTATAAACACTAGGTATTATTTATTTCATTAAATTAGATTCAAAATATCTTTGAATTTTTAAAATAGTGCCAATTTTTGTATGACCTAATACCGTATTTACTGTTCCTATTATGTATGTTAATTTTTTTGTAATATTAAACAATTATTTGTAAATTTTTAAGATAGACTCAAATGTGATGTAATTAAAATAATGAGGCAACCACTACGTACCCACAAAAAACTTTCTTCATGTAAAAGATCCTCATTTGCTTCTTGTCCCATAAAAAGAACACAAGGAGAACTACGTTCTACAACTGAAATAAATTCAATAATATACCAAGTGTTCCGTTTTTCGCGTTACATTTTGTCAACTCAAACCGCGAAAACTTGTTTAGGTCAAATGGAACACCCTGTATTTTTTTACGTCAAGTTGTGTAGAATTGAATTCCTTTTTTTCTGATATTAGCTTTGTGGGGGTTAAATTTACAACTTTTTGAAATATTTCCGATTTTATTAAAAATTCATGAATTGTTGTAATCATTTCATCAAAATAGCCATGATTAGAAACAATCAGTCATTATCTAATGTCAAAAAATGCCAGCACGTTTAAATTACACCCACGAAGACTTTTTAAATTTATTTATTCTTTATGGAGAATGTGATAAAGTAATATCATGAACTTGCAGCACATTTGCTACTCGATATCCACAAAAACGCAAAATAACACTAACACTGTAACATGCGTATTAATCGAATTGAAGATATGGCATGAACTAAAATAGCAGAGATATGATAAATTTAAAATATGATTTCATTTTAATTTAATAATTGTTCAAAATTCCGCCCTCGAACCTCGACACAGTTTTCGCACCTTCGGATTAGTTCCTCATGGGTAGCTCTTCTAATTGAATCCTGTGACATGTTTTGAAATGCATTTCTTACTCTTTGCATACAACCTTCAATGGTTGTTAATGGGCTCTCATAAACTTTATTTTTAATAGTTCCCCAAATGAAATAATCCAGAACTGATAAATCGGGCGAGCGAGGAGGCCATAAGAAAGGTCGATTATTGGCCATCCATTGCTCATAAAAGTTTCTTGTAAATAATTATGCGTTATGTGGCGGGCACCGTCGTGCTGATAAGAAATGTTTCTATGTTCGGCGAGAGGTAAATTTTCTAAATAGTTATTATTCAAATTTTGTAAGATATTCAAATATCTTTCACCTAAAAAAAAAAAAAAACAAAAATTTACCTATACATATTAGCAGAAGAGAGAATTTCATTTACCGTTTAAATTTTCCTGATAAAATTGTAATGCCACCACTCTATCGTTTCTTATGGCACAGTAAACATTGAACTGCCAACTTTCCTGAAAATTTCGCTCTTTGAACATATGAGGATTTGAGTCACTCCAATAATGCGAATTGTGTCTATTAAAAAGTCCATTTTTGGTAAATTTTGCTTCATCTGTCCATATAATATTTCCCAAATAAGAATCGTGACTCTCAGACCTTATTAGAATAAACTCACAAAAATTCTGTCTTCTTAGGAAATCCCTTTCTTTTAATCCTTGAACCATATGGAATGAAAACGGGTGAAACTTATGTTTTAATAAGATTCTGTGAATTGAATCCTTGCATAGTCCCGATTCCAGAGCAGCTTGTCTTAATGACATTCTTGGAAATGCATGAAAATATCCCAGAATGACTATTTCAATGTTTTCGTCATCAACAATAGGCTTTCTTCTTTGCATTTTTGCCTTGACAGAGCCATAATTTTTAAAATTTTCCAGTATGCGTTTTACAGTGTTTGGTGACGTTTCCGTTTTTCTGGATATCGAGTAGCAAATGTGCTGCAAGTTCTTGATATTACTTTATCACATTCTCCATAAATAATAAACAAATTTAAAAAGTCTTCGTGGGTGTAATTTAAACGTGCTGGAATTTTTTGACATAAGATAATGACTGATTGTTTCTAATCGTGGCTATTTTGATGAAATGATTACAATTCATGAATTTCTAATAAAATCGCAAATATTTCAAAAAATTGTAACTTTAAACCCCACAATGCCAATATCAGAAAAAAGGGAATTCAATTTTAGACAACTTGACGTAAGAAAATATAGGGTGTTCCATTTGACCTAAACAAGTTTTCGCGGTTTGAGGTTGACAAAATGTAACGCGAAAGACGGAACACTTGGTATGATATTATTGAATTTATTTCAGTTGTGGAATGTAGTTCTCCTTGTGTTCTTTTTATGTGATAAGAAGCAAATGAGGATCTTTTACACGAAGAAAGTTATAACGGTTCTTGCAAACCGTTGCACCTGTCAAATTTTCTATAAAATGTCAAATATCTCTGAAACGGCTAGGTTTCGGTATAGGATATGCTACATATTTTCGACTCAGAATTTTATGCTTTTTTCGAAACCCCTAAAATATATAGGGTGTCCCATTTGAAATAAGCAAGTTGGTATCGACTTCCGGTATAAGCGGAAGTGCCAGCTGCTTGTAATTATTTTAGTTGGATTGGCCACACTGACATTAGTAATTATCTAAATTTTCAAAATTTTCTGTTGCGTACTTTTTTCTATATCGATCGATTCAGTTCCCGGTGAGACACCCTGTATATTGCTTATAGTGCAGGGAGGGGGGGCGGCAAAAGAGCTAGAGCGGCTCCTGCTGCTGAATAGAGAATCAAAATCTGTTTCAACCGAGGTACCTTATGACCTCCATCCCAATTAAAAATTTTCGAAGGGTAGTCATAATTCAGAGGAGAGAACGCGGGTGGTATTATTTTCATGCTAAAAAATTGCACTTTCAAATTAAAGATCGACCTCTTCCAGGGTTTTTTTCTGAAAGTTCATAATTACTCTTAAATTGAATTGAATCCATATATATGGACGGCACTGTATACAAATTTGCCTGAATGTATATAAAGTTAACAATTCTTTCGCACCAGTTGAAGGGAAAAAATTATTCAATTATTCACAATTATTCAGTGAGTGACTACCTAAATGATCAGTAATAAAAATCTGTGATAATTAGCTATACTGTGTTAAAGTAAAACTTTTACTAGAACAACCCCTGACTAATTGTCAGGGGTTGTCACGCCCTCCGATTGTTTCCCTCGCGCGCCCATGAACAGGGTGCAAAGAGCCCGCAATTTATAGCGTAAGCGCACGTGCGAGAGATAGTGATAAAGTATACGGGCTTGCCTCGCGAGATAACGCCCTCTGTATAATAGGATTTACTATACGTAACATAATGGTCCATTCTACGCCGTTTTCTTATTCTTTCTTGAGATAAAGTGGTGGAATACCCGCGATATCTAGTTATCAGTGTTGCCGCAGCGAAGCAGCGGAAATGAACGAATCTGCGCGATAACAGCGCCACCATACCATGCCACAATACGAATATAATGTTATCTGGCAAGTTTTTATGCCTTTTGTATTTAGACCGCGCTTCTTTCACCGCCCTTTGTTTAACACAATCGCAACTGATTGTTAATTGAGTTTTGAGGATGTCGTCAAATGAATTTATGGAAGTTTTCTCTCAGAAATACCCTAACGACGGCGGCTTTGTCGGATTTCAATCCTTTCCGACATTAAGAATTAATAAATTTTTCTGCTAATTCTTGCTTTTCATTATTCTCCTTTGCTGATAAAAAAGTAAATGAAGGTAATATTTAGGTGAAATTTAACTATTATCTTATATATGAACAAACATAAAATAACAATAATAATAATAAATCGACTTTATTTTATAAAAAAATATAAATACAAAAATTTTTGCAAAAAATAACAATTAGGTCCACACAATTAGGTCACAATTTGTGGCGAAGTCTAGCTTAAAGCTACTCATACTTGACCACAAAATTGAACCCTTAAAAATAATGTCAAATTATTGAATAAAGTGCATGGCAATAATACAAAACACCATTCAAATAATTTATTGAAATATTTAAGTTATATAATTTGCAGGATAGTTCTCTGGCCCTCCCCCCCCGCCGACTACCCCGAATACACGACGCTCCAACCGCCACGTCATGGCCCTTTTCCAAAGCTTTATTTTTCTTCTGAAGAAGGTCACGACAAGCGATCAAAACGCCAAGCACTCAAGACAGTCAACGCGGAAGAAAACCTGAAAACCACTCCACGAAAAAAAAATAGTTAATGATCGTTACACATATATATGCTAAAGAATAAAGTGCTTAAAATTATTATTGCAGTACTCAGCAAATAACTTTTATATTTGAATTTATTTTCCTGGTTCCATATTTTTTAAGTTATCAGGTAATAAGATAAGTTGTAGAGCTTTATAACATTAAATAAGAATCCTCTCTTATACATGACTGTGTGATGATGAGGCATAGTTAATTTTAATTTATATCGAATATCCCTGGAGTTAACAGCTGATCTAGTTATAAATTTATTTTTAAGGGCAGAAGAGTAGTGAGGGGTATTTAACAAATTTTGTATGAGTAGTACCTACTCTATTTGACATTCTTAACCATTTAAGATTATTAATTTTTTCAGAAACCAAATCAAATTTTCATGGTCCAAAGTCTACAGCAAGAGTTCTGAAGTTTTTGCACCCGATTTTTATCTAATATAGTTAGGCAAGGTACGTATATAAAGTAGGCATAATTAAAGTGAGACCAAACCAATGTTTCACATAACAGTATTTTTAGATTAAAATTTAATATATGACGATTGGCATAAATGAATTTTAAAGACGAATACGACTTTTGCATAAACTTTTTGATATGTCCGTCAAAACGTAAATTACTAGCTAAAATAATACCTAAATTGGAACTCGCATTAACTAAAGGCTAAGATACACCCTGAATATTAATATTTAAATTGTTTATATTATTCTTACTGCCAAATAACTGCCGTTGACACTTGATTAATAAAAGTTAAGTCACTATTAATATTTTCAAATGTATAAATAATAAATAAAAGGACCCAAAACTGATCCCTGAGGCACTCCTGATAATATATCTAAACTTGAAGAGAGTGATTAGTTAAATGAAATTCTTTGAGATCTGCCTGTTAAATAAGAATTAATTAAAGACAGATTCGTTATTAAAACCAAAATATTTAAGTTCCGCACATATAAGTTGATGGTTAATTGTGTCAAAAGCTTTGGAGAAATCTAGAGGCACAAACACACTTAACTAATTTATTATCATAGGCATGTATGATATCATCTGTAACATTTGCTATAGCAGTTGAGGTACTATAGCCTTTTCTAAATCCACATTGAGAGTCAGGAATAAGTCTGTTTGATACGAAGTACTCGTAAATCTGATCACGTAGCACCTTTTCAAATATTTTTGAGATTGTAGCTAACATACTTATTATTCTAAGATCTGAATAAGACATAAGATTTGCTTTTTTAGGTAAGGATCTGCCCATTGACAATTTCCATTGAGCAGGAAAGTAGATAAGCTATGGGCTTATGGGACCGAAATTCCATGTATTTTCTTATGGAGGTTCAATCAGGTTTTCAAGGTCACTTTTCGCTAGGCTTCGCCCACCTGTAGCTAACATAATAATAATAATTCTTTATTTCCTGTAGATGAAAGACATTACAGTAAATGTTTCATATAGGATGAGTCAGTTACATATGGCTTAGATTACTATCTATATCTACTTACATTTAAAAGGGGACAAATAGAATTACATATATGTTGTTAGTATACATAAAATTATATACATATTTATTTTTATAATATAAAAACACATTTAAAATTTTTGAATTAAAAATTATCGTGAAAATATTCATTCATGGAATAGTATACCTTGGGCAACAGAGATTTTTTTAACTTCGATTTAAATTTACTTATATTTGTTGTTTTTAATTTGATCAGGGTTTGTTAAAGATCTTGATTGACATATGATAGGAGCCAGACAATGTGCTTGTCAGTCTACAGTGCGGTATGTGCAATTTTTCTCTATTTCGAGTGTGTATTAGTCATTAGTCTATTTTTTATGTATACTGAACATGCTAGGATATATATATTGATATAACTATCAGAAGATTATATTTTATAAATAAATTTACACGAAAGTCGTCTAGGACAATTTTCAATTTGTCTGATTATATTTTTTTGGTTATTAAGACTAACACTACGCTGGGGGCACCACCCCAGCATATTACGCCGTAGACTAGTTTTGAATAACACTGTCCATAGTATTACATAAGAAGTGTCGCATCGGTTGTATAAGGTCTAAGTTGCCTGAATAGAAATGATAAACGAATTTAGATTTTTGCATAGGCTCTCAGTATGATTAGTCCAGTTAAGTTTGGAATCGAGATGAATTCCAAGAAATTTCATGCTGGACACTTGTTTTATTGAGTTTCCATTCCCGGATCTGATTAGTTCACTTTGGTTCTCTATTTTGATTCGGGGCAAAAAATGTATGAATTGAGTTTTACTGTAATTGAGTGATTGCTGATTTTTTTCTGACGAGGTGTGCATGTTGTTTGCTAATTGTTGTGCATTCCCAATCTCTGTCAAGAAATTAGAGTTGTCCGCATACAAGATGGGCAGTGTGTTACCATGAGCTAAGCAGATAAGTGGGAGGTCATTATTCATTATTAAAAGAAGTGTTGGTACCAGTAAACTTCCTTGTGGGACCCCTACGTTAGTTTGTAAAGATCGAGATTGCACTCCATTAGCGAACTTTACTATTTGGTGTCTATTTGTCAGAAAAGAAATTATCCATTTTAGGGCTATCCCTCGTATTCCATAACTTTCTAATTTGTTAAATAATATTTCATGTTGTACTGTCGTGAGCAGAAAAAAATAGGACAACTTTTTTTTCTAATGTAAATCTGTCTCTATTTGAATATGTAATGAGTAGCCGAAATAAAACAGATTTCACTTTTAATTTATTTTTTATTTTAATGCTGTAGTTATTAATATAGTAAATGATGGATGATTAATAAGACAAATTGTACTGTGTTACAACATTAACAAAAATTTGGTGTGTAACATTTTAAGAAAGTGGAGAATAAGGATCAAAGGACAAAGGATATCATCATACTTAACAAGAAACTAACTATTAATATTTCGTTATTGCACCTTTTCTATTTATAACTTCTATAAGTCTGTTTGGCATAGAATTAAATACCCTTATACCATAATCATTAGTAATAATATTTTCCCATGCATTATTTACTATTTCCAGTAATTCTTCGGCATTTCGTGGTCTCATATTTCGTTTTTGGATACTTCTTACTAGTCCCCATACTTCTTCCACAAGGTTAAGATCTGGACTATGACTGGGCCAGTTAAGAACATTGATGTTGTTATCTTGAAACCAGTTAGTTACGGTATGAGCAGTATGAACGGAACAATTGTCTTGTTGAATTATGACCTCATTATTAGGAAATAATTGTGACACAGAAGGGAGCATAATATTGTCTAAAATCCTAATATACGTTTCACTATTAAATCCTTCCTCAACATGCCACAAAACACCAGGACCACGTGCCGATATCCAAGCCCACATATTGACGGAAAATCTACCACTTTTATCATTGTTAGATATATATTTCTCATCGAATCGAGTATTCGGAGGACGGTAAACACGAATACGACCGCTGTGTGTTGGCTGGAAAGTTTTTTTCGTCTGTAAAGATTACATTGTTCCAAAAATTTACATCATGCGCTAAAACTTCAATCGCAAATCCTACTCAAGCTTCTTTATGTTCAGCTTTAAGTAAGTATTTCTGTGCTGCTACATGACCTTTTTGAAAACCGTACAGACCTGTTTAACATTCGTACAAACCTATTTATTTTTCGTACAGACCTGAACGGTTTTCAAACAGGTCTGTACAGCTTTGAAACAGGCCTTGACACCCCCATGACAGCTAACGTTTGAATTTCCCGCCAATTCGTGACCTGCGCGAAGTTAGCTACAGGTGGGCGGAGCCTGGCGAAAAGTTACCTTGAAAACTCGATTGAACCTCCCTAAGAAAATACATGGGATTTTGGGCCCGTACGCCCATAACTTATCTACTCAGGAAAGTAATGTTTCTCAATACAACCATTGATTATATAAGTTAGGAACTTATCAATATAAGGGCTGCAATATTTTAACATTGAAGCAGAAATACCATCAATACCATAAGCATTAGACTTTAATTTATTTATAATTTTATTAACTTCATAATTATACTTAGCCGAAAATAAAATTTGTTATTATTATCAAATACATTATTGTTATAAAATTCGATTTTATATGAAAAAAGATTATTTTTTATAAATTAGTCACTTATTACCCACTCTTCTAGTTTTATTCATTTTTTTGCTGTTTCAAGTCACTCCTCTTAGCCACTAAATTTAAATTCAACTATTTTTCAAGTGGCCCCATCACAGTTGAAATGAAAAATACCTTTTGACGTATTTTATTGTAAAACTTGTAGGCGATAAGATCATAAAATTTATTGAAATGCATTTCCCAAACTCACATGAGTTAAATATTTTCTTTTTAAGTTTTCATTTGATTATAATATATAAATACACTAAAGATTTATCAATGTTGATATTGTAAATTACCCCGCTTTACGGCTGCTAAGCCCGTAAAATTAATAAAGCTAAATAGCTTATTCTCACGCAATGTTTTCAACAGTTAAAATCGAATATACTAAAATGAACATAGACATTTCTGAACTAATATGACATTTCGAGTATTTCAACTATTTTTCTATGAGAAATAAAAAATAATCTTTGCCTTCTCCATGTACAGTTTAGGAAATTGCCGATACAAGAGATCACAAATATAATATTGGCTTGTATTGACCAGAAAAATTATAAGTGGTCAAGTATTTATACAGCAAACATACCTTTGTAATGAAAAGAAAGCATCTGAAAAGCAATAATTGAGTTAAATGAATTGGATAGATTCGAGTATGTATGACAGTCAATACGTTTCCTGTAAATTCCCCTCTATTCGTTTGATGAGAAGTAAATAGACAAGTCCGATGAAAGCATTCACGGAGAGAAATACTTACTCCTTTTGTGTTTTGAACATAACTAACACTATTAGGGGTAGTTTTGTTTATAGAGCCAATTATTTAATATACAGTGTGTGTCTGAATAATTGTGTACCATAATAGCGACTCAACAAAGATGAATTCACCTTTGTTAAATTTGTTTTAAATTAACTTACATGGCTATACGTGGTCATATTTCAAATACCATTGTTATATGGGGGGGTTGGTAGGTCTACTTTCTTCTCAAAAAGTGAGGTTAGTGGTTTTATTTATGAAACGTGGTTTACTCAACAACCGGTAATAACTGGTAACTGAAAAGGGCAGATTTGAATCTGTTTCTAGATAAATTTGACGTTTCTGTGACATTATAGGCTTTTTGGTGTATTTTGACATATGGAATAAAACTTTATTTAATTATTTGTTTTATTTGCTTCTAGGATAGTTTTTACTTATCGAAATGTATTCTAAATATTGTGAGCATCATTTTGATATGCCTCTTCCTTCTTTGTATTGTTATGTTATTCAGAAAATTTTGTGATTTGCTAACAAATTGCCTTAAAGTTTATTACAATCTCTTAAATCTAATCAAACATACCGCTCTGAATAATCAACAGTAGTAACTACACACATTTAAGCACTTTTAAACAATGGAGTAATAGCAGCTGACGCTACAACCAGCTGCAACTTCAGATCCGTAGGCGTCAAAAGTTTTTGTGACATTTACGGTAATTTAATGGAGTAGTAGCAGTGATGTCATCATTTGACAGCCTGAAAACGGTTCAGCGGACTTTTGAAGAATTTGACATAAGAGTACGTCTTAGATTGTGATCGATTTAAATATTACTGGCGCATAATTTTAATATCAAATTTGTGTGGTGACATTTATTAACGTTTTTTTAAAAGCCTAGTTTGAGAGAAATTTCTATATATATCGTATCATGCTGTTGTTGGAAAAAGAAAATTTGTTGGCAGATTTGTTGACATCCCTGTTAACACGCAAATTAAAAAATAAGCTAATAACGCTAATAATTTAGTTTTTCGGTTTTTTTTTTTTGTTAAGTAGGTATATTGTATGACTTATTTGCTTAAATATTCATTTGATATATGTATTCATAGATTTGCTATAAGCCAATATTGACAGAATATAATAGGTTAGGTAGTAGTAATTTCTATTTATTAATATTAATGGTTTTATAAAAAATTAATATCTATTGTTGTGAAATTTATATTTTCTGACAATATTATTAATTCCCTACCAAAAATGGCATATAGAAACATCTCCAAAGTAATTTAAAATATATACTTTTCTGTAAGCATGGAGAGGATCTATGTAGATGATGAAACAGTTTTACATATGAGTTTCTATGCCATTCTATTACACAACGACTTTCTCTCATATTGAGGAAGAATATCTCTTGGAATTTTTATGGTTATTATATGACTGTATGTGAAATCGACTAATTTCGTTCAAAAACTGATATCAGTCTCATAGAACCTCATAGCTTTATTTTTATCTGTTTCTATGACTTTTTGGCAGGGTTGTACTTCAAGCCCAAAAGTTTCTAATGAGTTTGAATTTGTTACCATTTTAGAAACAGAATATCTACGACGGCTGTTGTTGGGTGCACTAATCGATGGAATCGAAAAAGAACAGTCAGATTTTTGGGATTTCCATCTGCTCAAACTAGACGACAAATAGAGCTTGCAAGAATAGAAATACGTACTCAGCCCAGCAGCGTTCTGTAGAAATGATTTTTCGAGCCGAAAATAAAAAATGCAAGAATATGTTCCAAACATTTTGTTGTGTGTACCTATATGATAGTTTTTACATGATTTATAACATAATATTACAATGTTTATGCAAAATAGGATGCATAAATGTTCTTAAAATTTCATTTAAAGTGTAGATTGTTCTTAAGGTGATATGTAACATGTTTCTTTTTTAGTACGTTTTACATATTATTTTAACATGTATCTATTATATTGACTTGTGTAAAAAAGTATTGTTAATAACACAAATAAAATTGATTGAATATGTAGTTATATCGTTATTAATTACATCCTCCTCCAGTAACGTGCGGATAGACATAGTTTTGGGTTCATAAATGAAGGTAGGTAGGAAGATAAAATCAGATTTTAAACTGCTAAACAATGCAAAACACATGGAAGAATGAAAAATAAAACCCTAACTTTTTGACAAACTTCGTTGAATTTTTTTATGTATCTGAACATGTTAAAATTCAGGAAGAAAGAGAAAGAACGATGAATATATTAAATGTAGATAGAACAGGAAAGAGCAAAATACTTTATTTTATAGCAATACATAGTGGTTTTGTTGTTTTTATTAACATATTCTACATGTAAACTTAGGAAACATACATCTGTATATACATTATATAAAGCCATTAACTTCTTAAATATCACAACTGCATAATTTACAAATGTATAGATTACATAAAATGCCAAAGCGCATAATCTCTAAGCATCTGGCCTTGTTTTTTAATTAATACTACAGCCATATTAATGTTCTTGTTACTGGGTTCTATCCAATAAACCAATACATCCGTCACAGACGTATCCTCATACAAAAATCCATGGCTTAAACGGTACTTCTGGTAATCTCTGAGAATGCCTAACCTAAAATAAAAATTACATTCATCCTTAATCTGTTTCAATAATGTACAAATGTTGACAAGCAGTAATTTGTGATGACACATTACAGACATAAGCAGTATACTTTGAATTTCATATTATTCATATAGAATCTACACTTACTTCACCAATGAGATATCACTTGCTAATTTTTTTGTATCTAGAAATTCTATCCATTTACAGGCAAGCTGAGCAAAGGCATCTAAACTTGGTCATTATGGTCGTAGGGCTCGTTCGAAATGACATACAATCCATCACCACACTTTTATAAATTTTTGGGTTATCATTTAGCGATGCAGTTAAATCTTCTACTTTTAAACTATATGAATCAACACCGTTAATGTACTCTAAATTAGAAATATAATTTGGTGACTTCTAAAATGAAGTGTATAGATCAAATTTCAACAAATTTAACATTCCTAATTGTTAAAATTAACTCACCATTACGAAAATAACCACCTTTTGACACTACGGAAAAAACAAGTTGGTTAAAAAACGCAAATAAAACACAAAATTAAAGCCAGTTCAACAAATTACCAAACGTATTAGTAAAAGGGAACACTAATAATTAATTTTACACAAAAATGGCTTTTCAAAAACCTCTAAAATTCCCTAAATCTTGGGATAATTAAATGACCGTAAATATCACAAAAACTTTTGAGTCCACTGCACTTTGCAGCTTGATTGTGACGTCAGCTGCCACTACTCTATTATCCAAAATTTTAAGGAATTTTAGAGCATTTCTAAAAACTTTTTTTGTGTAAAATTAATTATTAGTGTTCCCTTTTACTAATACGTTTGGTGATTTGTTGAACTGACTTTAAGTTTGTGGTTTTATTTGAATTATTTAACCAACGTGTCTTTTTGCGTAATGTCAAAAATTGTTTATTTTTGAAATGGTGAGTTAATTTTTAGAATTGTTAATTTCGTTGAAATTTGATTTATACAGTTCATTTTAGCAGTCACCAAATGATATTTCTAGGTTAGAGTATATTAATGGTGTTGATACATATAGTTTAAAAGTAGGAGATTTAACTGCATCGTTAGATGATATCCCAAAGATTTCTAAAAGTGTGGTGATGGATTATTTGTTATTTCTATGATGAAATTAGAGCATGTAAAAGTTTAGGTGTCTTTGCCTAGCTTGTCTGTAAATGGATAGAGTCTCTGAGTGCAAAAACAATTAGCTAGAAGTATCTCGTTGTTGGTAAAGTAAGTGTAGATCTATATGAAATTAAAAGTTTATTATCAAAGTATATTACTTATGTCTATAATGTTTAATGACACATTCCTGTTTTTCAAGCATCACAATGTTATTATAAAAGGTTAAAGATGAATGTAATTTTTGGTTTAGGTTCGACATTCTCATCAGAGACTACTAGAAGTACCATTCAAGTCATGGATTGTTGTACGAGAAAACGTCTGTGACGGATGCATTGGCTTATTTTTAAATTTTTCAACAAAAAAAAAATAATACCAACAATGAACCAGTAAAACTACTTGGAGTGTACTTAGACACTACTTTAAATTTTCAGCCACACATTGAGCAGCTATCTAAAC